>VXAX01001520.1:223119-294887 GCA_013399835.1 Leptocoma aspasia | reverse complement strand
TTTTTTTTTTTTTTACTTCCTTTTCAAAATAGTCACAAAAGTTGAGGAGGGAGGAATTGCCAACAGTATTTTAAAGGAGCTGTAGCCATGGTAACTGAGGTACCTTCAGTTGCCAAGGTAACAAATGCAGCTCGACTGCCTTGCTGTAAAGCCAGACAAATCTACTCATGATCTGTTGATTTTAAGATGATTTATAAATTGTTGAGCTATTTTAGGTACTTAAATCCATAAATCAAAATGTCTGTTAAAACGACCAATACATTGTACTATTTATGAATTATTCACCCCATTCTTATCTCACCGACCGGATTTTTTCTCCTTATCAATGTATCTAGGCTTTTACTGGTCCCAGTTTTTCTTATTTACTGTTTAGAAAACGGATCTTTCATCAGAAGCAGATGATTCACATTGCTGCTTTTAAATTTCATCTATTTGAGAAATTCTAGCCCCTTCCCATTGCTCCCCTGCTCAGTCCTGCAGCCTCTAAATGGAGCTTTATGTACTTCTGCCCTGAAACAACAAAATATGCTTTGCTAAAAATTTGCTAATGAATTAAATCAATACAATTTGGAATGAGTTCCATCTCAAACAATCAATACAGGCCCAGTGATGTACAACAGGCAGGCAGGTAAATTGGTCTAAATAAATTTACAATTGATTTTACTTTTAAAACAAATTAGGACACTTACAGTCGTACCAAATCAAATCAACTGCAACTTATGCAAACAAGAGTATTCCTGGTTTTGTCTTTTTTAATATTAATAGTGAACCTGCTACTTTTTAAAGCTCAGTAACTTTCATTCCTGGGGTAATAAGCACAATTTCTTGACCCAAAAGCATGGGTTGGCTATTATTAAAACAGGTCATGCTTATTCATTTCTCAGATTGTTTTCACTAGTAACTTGTAGTAGCCTCTGCTTGTTAATGAGCCCTAAAGGATTGCATAATTCAGTGTAAGTTATGTAATAGGCTTGCACTCAGATAGGTTTGTGTCCTGGTATGGACGTGCACTGGAGCCAGGACCTGCTTCTGAAGACATTGCTGGGTTGGGTGGGCACACCAGCACCATGTGCCTTTGTTTCCCTCTTCCCCACCTGAATTCCCCCCTTTGCCACTGCCCCGTGTGCCCAAAGAAGAGCAGGCTCTTGAAGGAGGATGCTTTTTGTCCGGGGGGGCATTGTGCTGAGCCTGCCCTGCTTGATGCTGGCAGGGCATGTCCAGAGCCCAGGATCATCAGAGCTCACGGGCACAGAGGGCTTGGGTGTGGAAGGAGCAGAGCTGTGACAGTCTGCCCAAGGCTGCAGGATTGCTAATCTGCTCGTTTGGAGGTATTTCCCTGCACTGGTGACTCATTCAGAGACATGGGAGGGAGAGAAGTGTAGCCCTTGAGAAGTATGCAGTGCCTGCTGCATTCATTTCTTGTGTCTCCAGCCATGAGATTTCAATAGTTATGCAAAGCTTACAGTCTGAAACCAAGTAAAAAACCTGAAAAGCTGAGTTGTAGAGAGTTCTCTCAGGTCTGCTAATTTTAAGTAGTGGAGTCAGCAATGCTGTAAGACTGACAAGGTTAAGAAGCTGCCTTTAAAACCCCGTAGGTACTTAGGCAGATGTCATGGGATTTAACCCAGCCACTGGGTTTTAAAGGTGCTTATTTTCCCTGAACAACATATGCTTGCTCAAGAGCAGGATGTTACAGTCCTCTGATCTAGTGTAATGACCATTAGTGCTTGTTCTCCTTGCTCAGAAAATCCTATTAATTCTTCACATGAGTACACAACTCATATCAGTATTAAAGATGAGAAAATCAGAGTTATTAGGTGGTGCTTTACCCCCAGGATTTTAGTGTATCAGATATGACATCATTCTTACAAATCTTGGAAGTGAGAAATGCCAAAAGGTGTGTTTGTACATCCTGCTGCAACTGTGAGGATCTTCCCGGGTTATTCAGGGATATAAGGGATTAATTTCACTTCCTTTAAGGGAGAGTTCCACAGCAAAAGAATTCAATTTTTTTTAGCCTCATCAAACTTTCATTCCATTATTCCAATTTACGTGCCGCTTAGTTTCACTTGACCTTTTCCTCCTTTGTCAAAGTGCCCTTCAGATTGTTGCAAACTACTCTCTAGTCTGTTGCTTAGCAGACATGGGAGTATTGAGTTGGTTCAATCTGTCTCCTTAGTTTCAGCTGTTCCAGCTTGCAGAGGTGTCTTTTGATTTTAGTGATAATTGCCTAAAAATGAAGGATTGGGAATGCTGGGATCTCTTCAAAGTTCAGTTTAGACTGTAATGTTTTTATTTTCAATATTAACCCTTAAATGTTATTGTTCTTATTGATGGAGACAATGAGATAATTTAAACAGGTCTGTGCAAGATAATAGAATATTATAAGGGTTTTACTTCTCAATACCTCAGTTAAAAAAAAATCTAATAAGTCTGCCGCTTTGTCTGCCTTTCTAACCTACTCAACAAGAGCTCAAGTACAAGATGTTCTTGTCTGCTGCAAGTGACAGATTCCCTGCACACACCCAGCCCTCCCTCCCTGCCAGACAGGGAACTGTGTGGAGACAGCCGAGCTGCCTGAACATGAGGAATATCCAGAGCGACTCTGTGCCTCGTGGATGCAAGAAACACAATGCAATGCATTTATCAGAGTGTCGTGCCCTTCTAACTGGACTTGCATCTCTCACTGGCTCTCTGGGATCAAATATTTTCAACATTGCCTGGAGTGTTTCTCTTCCCAGCTCTCACTTAGGTTCCATGGTAGCCACGTGGCTGAACTTTCCTTGGGAGATGTTTGGAAAAAGGCCTGGTTTCATTAATCTCATGGGCCAGGAACCCTGGATGTGCCATGGCCATTAATGTAGAGCTAAAATAGAACGTAATCGGGTCAAAATGGGCAAGCAGAGAGGTGCTATTTTGTAACACCTGCCTTTGTATTTTTCAAAAAAACCCCACGTAGTGGAAGGTGATACATCCGCAGTTTTGAAAAAGAGAGACTAACTCCTTATCTCCTTCAGGAAGGCAACACTGGAATTTGCTTTCATGCCAGACACAATGCATTTCATAACTGTTGACTTTTCTAAGTTATAAATGGCTGTTGGGCTGACTTTAGGCCAAGGTTTTGCAAGCAAAAATTCTGGTAGAGCCTCTGGTTTATCAGAAGCATCTAGCACTTAGCAAAAGTGCTGGGGGTGGAAAAGAAGGTGGAGAATTCAAGTGTTTTAGCTAAGGGTGATGAATGGTGGCTGTGAGAGCTGGAAAGCTCCCCTCCTTGTTGTGCTGCAAGGAGATGATCTCAGTCTCCAGTGCAGTCAAACTCTGCTTGGCATTTCCTTGCCTGCCTTATTTTAACTGTATTACCCCCTTACCTTTATTAGATTTGTATCTGCAGGCAGTTTCTGCATTCTGGGATCCCTTTCTCATCTGTGCCCATGTGTGAAAGGGTTGCAGTAGTTTTTAGGACCTTCTGCTATTTCAAATACAGAAATAGATTGGAGTCTTCCCAAAAGGGAATAAATTCTTCTCATGCTACTAGGGACATGTATTGCTGGGTTAAAAAAAGAGTGCTGATGCAAAGTGAATCTGTAGCTTGGAAGACAAAATCTTTTTGCTCTCCACAATCTGAAAAAGATTACTATTGTTTGGAAGCAAAGAAGTACAAAATGGGCAGAAGGTGGTGTGCCTAAATGGATTATAGTGGGTAGCTTTAGAATAAGGCATCTCTTTCACCCTAGCAAATGAATTGATGGAAGCTGTTGTTGTGTTTTTCTGATAGCCTTTTTTTTCCTATGTGCACAGCAGCACAAATGCTAAATTCTCTAAAGTTCCCTCAACAGGAGCTTCACCAGTACTGCAGTGAGTGTGTGTCCTGTGGGAACAGCTGCTGTATTTCAGCTGGTTTGGGGGTAGGTGAGCAGCACAGCCCTGCCAGATGCTTGGCTGGAGATGTTCCTGTGCCCTGTGACCAAAGCTTGCCAGGCCATTTGTAACGATAAGAGCAAGTGCTCCAGGGGAGGGAGTGTTTCCATAGGCTGAGTGCAAAACTATTTGTGGGGTTTTTTCTTTCTTTCTTGGTGGTTGTTTGGACCCCACACAGCTGGGAACCTACCCCCTGGGCCCTTGAAGGAGGTTCCCTCTCGTGAGTTTTTTGCTAGGGATGAAAAATGAGCAGGACTCACTGTGTCTCTTGGTCTTCAGTTTGTTGTTTATTTTTCTCTTATCCTATGTTCAGCACGCCGTCTGCATGCCAGACTGAGCGTATGAGAAGCAAGGCATAAAATGGACAAAAATGGCCTCAATACCCAAAACCAAGGTCTTTTTAAAGATAATCAGCCCAATTACCTTCTAACACGTATCTTGTTTTTACTTTACTACCAATAACTTCTACTAATCCACACATGTAACACCCATGCCACTGCTTTCTCTAACCAATAACCTTGTGCCACCAGCACTACAGAAAATGGAGTGGAACAAGAACAAGAAGGAGAGGAGACAACACCCAAAATCCTCCATCTTGCCTTCCATTCACTCTCATACTAAAGTCCTGAAACCCTAAATCCTTCACCCTGTGACAGACTGCTATTACTACTATTACATACCACTACCTAGCTCACACCTGTGTTCTCCAACTCATCCCAAAGCCTTGGCAATTTTTTCCCTGGGACAGAGGTTAAAAGCAGTGTTCTGCTGAAAATCAGGGCTTCCTAAAACACACAGAAACCTTCCCTGTGCCCTGGATTCCAACACTATTCTTTCAATTCTCTTGTTTCTTGCAGCCAATTTACCTTTTTTTTGGGAATGTTGAGAAGCAGTGTTCATGTAAGTGGGAAGGAGCAAGAGATGAAAACAAGGAAACATGACATTGTGCTAATTAGCTTTTTGCTGCTTGGCAACAACCAAGAACTACCTGGGAGCAACAGAAGTAAGACTCAAAGAAAAGCAGGTAGTTGAACTTAGGATTTGAGACTTTTTTTTTTTTTAGGTCCTCTGCTCCTTTCTCTTTCTTCAAATCCTAAACGGAAGAATAAGGATCTGAGTGAGGTTTTTCCCTGTCCTTGCATGTTTTCTTTGGGAACATATAACTGCCCAATAGTGTATGCTCATAGTATCCCAAGTCCTGTGCATTGAACAAGAAGTGATGGTGTCATGAGATATGGTTTTCCCTTCCCAGCTGATGGAGATGTCCAGATATATATTACTTCATTGCCATGATAATTTTGCTTGGTTTTGGATGCCTTTGTTTGCTTGGCTTATTTTCATTTTTCCAGCAAAACAAATTGGGCAAGTCTATATTTTTATATACCTTGCTCAGAGAGAGCTCTTTGTAGAGCTTTCACATTAAGTCTAAAAGAGGAAGATCTGTCATATTTTTTTCTCCTTGAAAAGGAGGCAAGGTCAGGCCAGAAATGACCAGGTGCTCTGTGGCACTTGGAAAAGAATGGGAAAATAATACCATTATTTTAGCTGTAACTTGCTTGAAATGAGAGATTGCCAAAGTAGAAAGCACATTAAAATAAAATCTTCATCACCATTTTATGTAATCACCTAGAACATGCCACTGAGACTTGGAGAGGACTACAGGGACTCCCTGCAGCCAGGTTTGTGCCCTTTGGCATCTGCCTGGCTCCCTCTGGAATGCCTGGGGCTGATGCTGAGCCCACCTCCCCTGCAGTGCCTCCGTGAGGGGTGTCTGGCTCTCCTTTCACACACCTGCCCTTGGCTGATCCAGCTGTTCCTTGCACCAGGAATTAGATTAGTCAGTTTTATGCCTTTACCATTTGGAAGTGACACGTTAATTTTAGGTCTGATCCCTGCTGCACAAGGCATACTTCTGGCAGGCTTTGATATTAATGCTTCGGAGAATGTCAGATGTGTGAGGCTGCCTACCAGATGTCAGAAACAAGTGGCTTTTTTAATCCATTATGATGGGCTTTGCTGCTTTAAAGAAAAAAACTGTAGCCAGGTCAAGGGTACATTTCTGTGAAAAGAGCATCAAATGCAACCAACCTACAATGAAATTAAAGAAAAGCTCTTAGGGGCTGGAAAACAATACATTAGTGAGGAAAGCAAAGCTTTCCTGGCAGATTTGTAGAGCAGTGTTAGGTTTTGGTACTCAGTGCTCCTCCCTAGCAATCAGTGTTTCAGTGCTGAGGTGACACTGGCAGCAGAGGTAGCAGGAGCAGCTCTGCTGGGTTTGATCCTTCCCAGCCCTTACCCTGGTGGGCTGAAGGTCACACTCTGGCTGTTGGGCTCTGTGCCTCGGGCAAGGTGTGGGGAGGCAGTGGAATTCCTGAACCAAAGCCCAACTGGAGACACTGTGCCTGACAGTTCCGCTTTGCTGAGTATTGAATCCTATCAGTGGAGTCCCACTGCTTTGTCTCTTGTCTCACACACTGGTGGGGAGGTTCTGATCTGCTCACACAAACCCCAGCCCAGGGGAACTGATTTCTACAGCGTTGAGTCAAACTGCAGAACTGGCCTTTCAGTTTCCACTAAGAACTTTTTGCACTTAATAACTTGTAGTTTTTTGACCTAATTGAAGTGGGGGAATGGCAGGTGGCTGGAGAGGGGAGAAGAAAAAGATGGTGTTCTGCTCACTTTTCCCTAGAAGTCAGTGGCAAAGATTAATATTGTGTTAAACAGCTTTTCCCATGAGCATATCTCAAAATGATTTACGAAAGAGATAGGCTACCATTAATTCCCCATTTGTGGTTGGGGAGGACCGAGCTGCAAAGATGAAATTGTATTTGCTCACTAGTGAAGTATATGTGCTTCTAGGAAATAAACAAACATAATCCAGAATGTAGTGTGGAATGTAGATATGGCAAAAACGTCCCTTGAGAGCAGGTATTGCTTTTAAGCTACAATGTCAGCGAGCATTCAGGCATGACTAAACATGATTCATTAACTCTGTTTCTTTGAAAATTCTGTTCAGATAGAACTAGAAATGGGGCAGGAGCCAGGCATCTTCCAAACATCAGGGCACTGTGGCTTATGATACCTCTATTCATTTGCTGCATTAATGGTACAGCTTAATGGAACTGTGAAAGAAAAGGCAAATGTCAGTCTTTAGTAGCTTTAGCCTGTTAGACGTGTATTGAGTCTAGGGTCATTCAGAAAACCAAGTTCTGTAGTCCATTTCCTGCTGGTTTAAAATTGGAATAACAGCACTCTTCTGCACCTCCAAGGATGTCGTGACTCTGAAAAAGAATAGGGCCTGCTGCCTTATTTTTCCCTGACTCATTATTTAAAGAACTGGTGAGATTGGTAAAAGATACAGGCTTCATGTCACAATTTCATGTGCAGACTTGTGGCTTATTTAAAAGGACCAATGAAGTGGGTCAAGGCAGCTTTGGTTCTTATTCTCATTATGATTCTAATACTAGCAGATTTCAGGAAAGAACTTAATGTTTGAGGCTGCACTCAGGGTGCAGCTCTCAGCTGTGGCCTTAAAATCAGTGTGTTCACCTCAGGCCAAACTAAGGGGAAAAAGGACGTTGGCAAGATAGCAGGGATAGCACAACAGAAGATAATGTAGCCCCTAAGAAACCCATTCCCAAACAGCTAATAATGAGTAGCAAGACTGGTGGGAGAGCAAGGACAAACTCTGTGTGCTGTGTTTATGAATCTATTCACTGGCTCTATTTTGGAAAAAATCAAGTTTTTCTGGTTTGCAGAATAGAACTTTTGGAAATAGGTAGAGACTTTGCAAACTGGATGATACAATTTTCTTGTTAGGCTGTCCTTTTAACTTGGGCATCAAGATATTCATAATAGACTTCTTTGTCATAGAGGGCTAGATTTACAAAGCAGTGTGCACACTTTTTTAATCTTTTAACCTGGGGACAAAAGTAAGGCTCTCCTTCTAAAGTGGCTGAACAAAAAGCCAGTGTGGAGTTTGTCTGCTTATTGCACAGGAGTTTGTGTTTTAGAAGTATTCAAACACAATTGAAAGACTGCTTTCTTTTGTGGGCAATTTATTCCTATTCACATGGAATGATAAGAAACCCCTGTATATAATGACTCGTGCAATTTATATATGTGTTTTTTAGTCACATTCCAGGGGAGATGAATTTACTCTGAAGTGATTTGCCTGAGCAAAATAAGATGCTCCTTGAAGAGTCAGGAGCTACGTGCAAGTCCTTGGAGTTTAGTGCTTTAGCTGCAAGATTATTATTCTTGTCATATTTTCCTCCTTTCAGCAAAAATATCCATGTAGGCCACAGTCATGTTGTTTTTTGAAATTGGTGGATAATCTGTGGCTTGTTTCAGTGGTTAGAAAATTCAACTTCTGGTGTCCATGGAGCAGTGAATTGTGTGTTCTGTCCAAAGCTGTTTTCAGTCATTAGAACAGCTGTGACCCTGTCATTATTGAGTCAGACTCACACATAAAAACTCAGCCCATAGCTTTTTCCTTTCTCAGTTTCTTGTTATGTGTTTGATGTGGAGTTTGCCGTGCATGGAAAATTTATCCTTTCTCCCTATAAACAATTTGAAGCAGCTGTTGAAGTGATCCCAAAAATGTGAGCTGCTACAGAGATGGAGAGATATCTTTGTGCCATGGGGGCATGCTGGTGATGGGTGAAAACACCAGGCAACTCATCTGAGATCAACCTATACTCAGTAATAGAGACAAAGCTCTTGCACCTCCAAATGCAGCAGGGACCTCTGGAGACCCCCCATCTTTCTGTTGAAGTGGAAATCTGGTGTCCTATGAGAACAGAACTAGTGAAAGCCATTTGTCACAATTTTGGGTAGGACAGCAAAAGGTTACAGAGATATCCATCTAAACCACTACCCAGACTTAGCAGCTTGGTTAATTCACTGGCTTCTGAAGAATAACTGTCAAATATTTTGTTTTACCAGCCTGAGGACTAGAATATGAAGTAAGTCCTGTTTTCATCCCCTTTCCACTGTCCTATCTTGCCAGGGAATATGCACTCAAATACACATAGCCAGAAATACTATTCCTTAATGGTTGGGGAATACCTAATTTTTTAAAATAGATTCCTGACTTCCATGCTGTGGGTTTCTTGAGGGCAGAACACGATGTCCCATATGTATGGGGGACTGCTGAGAAATACCATCAGTGAGACAGGCAGTGAAATTCCTGGGCACAGTCAGGACTGGATAATGCCAGTGATGGAGAAAAGCAGCCAGTTCCTGGTGGGAGAGAGGTGGGCAGGTGGCAGTTGTTTATTTTTTGCAAGGGGAAAGAGAGGCACTGTTAAAACAAAGATACATATACAATTCTTGCTAGCCAATTCCCACTTCACAATTCATACAGCAAGTTGGCATTATTGACTTAGTCTTCAAAATACTGGCTTTCATGTGTTTTTTAGGTCTGTGCAACAAAAGTGTCTGTACCTTCCTCTTTGTCCTCCAGTTTATGCTGAACTGTAATATCCTTGAGAGAACAAATGCCACAACAGCAGGTTTATAGTGTCATTTGGGTTTTGGTTATGCATGTAAAGTCCAAGGCTTTTTTCTTTATTAGGGTACAGCTGGCATTAGTTTTACACCAGCCAAACTAGGGCATTTGACAGCAGGTACCAGAAGGCAGAAACCTCACAGCTAATGCTTTGCCTGTGTACTGATCATCTTGATAAACTGGGAGAAATATATAAGCTTGGTAGTTCTTCATGATCTCACGTATCCCTTTTCTTTAACGAAGCTCCAGAGCCATCTGCACTGATCTTCCACTGGGTCTGAGGTAAGGCATCCCTCCTAGCTGTTACCTGGAGAAGTCCTGTGTTTTCCCAGGGTGCTGTACCCGTGGTAATCCCTGTTAAATTGGAATTGGTGATGGTGTGGGGAGGAGGAGGGGTCACTGAAACAGGGCCAAAACTGCTGAAATTGTATACACAAAAATTAGTATTTGACAGCGGATGCAGCGACCCCTCAGAAGTTTTCAGATTTCCGGAATCCCATCTCCCAACAGAGAGGTTCAACCAGCTATCCCTGATCCACAAGTCCTCATTTCAAATGCCTTCTGCCTGACACCATCCACCACCTCCCAGCATCCTGCATATTTGCAGATATTGTCACAGAAAATTGATGTCACGCAATGATGTGAGAAATTCTGCATTCGATAAATTGCTGTGTGACTCCATTAAACAAAAATGTTCTTTCCTTAATGTTCCTTGAAGCCACAGCAGAATTTCCAGCAGTGTGGAGTTTGTCATGAGGGTCACTAAGAGCCAGAGGGGCTCAGTGTGGAATTGCAGTGGTGATTTCTGTGCATTGTGTGGTGGGGGAGCAGCAGAGAAGGGCGGGCTGTACTCTGGAGCAGCGGGCACACACAAGGGAACTGGAGCATAAGGAAGTGGTGGGACACTTTCCATTTGCCTGTTTGTGTTGGTGTGGCTAGAAAAGGTGCATTATCTTTTTATGTGAGCCTCGTGTTCGTTGTGGGCTCAGCTTCCTGACAGGAGAACAAGCTGTGGCTGGGCTGTGTTTGGCTCAGGGCTGTGTCACCCTGAGCAGTGACACGCGTTCAGGCACCGTGGCACATGGAGCACGCTCCCGTTATTCCTTGGAAAGCTGCAATACAAAAACACCAACCCTCACCACGTGTAGTACAGCAGGGTGCAGGCCAGCTAATAATGGAAGTAAGCCCACCAGATAGTGGGGTAATAAAAGATAATCCAGCTTTCCAGAAAAATCTATGGTTAGGACATTGCCACCTGGTAACTCTGGAGAGAGGTCTTCTCAGTATGTACTGATTTTCCCTTCCTCCTCACTTTCCTGTGTTTGATTATAATGAGAAGCACCCACAGCAGACCATTTATGCGCTGTGGAGTGGTTAGTTATATTTCAAGATGTTTAAGGATAGATGTTTTATTTTTCCAAGAGATTTCATGTGTTAGGTGACAACAATTCTTATGGAGCCCATGAAAAAACCCCGAACAAAACAACAGAGCTTTGATCTTGTCAGCATATTTATAGGTAGGCAGGACAATACAAGGGTCCATTTGGGTACCAACAACAGTTTTGCTGTCCAGCATTTTGTTGCTTCCTATGCCCAAAGCTGTTTATGTGGATTTAAGTGAGCGTTGACAAGCTGATCCTTACAATTTACTTCTGAGATTTCTGGATAACTGCTGCTACCTCATGTGACAGACCAGGAAAAGGAAACTGGTGAGGGGCAACATTGAACCCTGGATTAAGGGAAAACCAGAAGATTCCAGCTCATCTTCTGTTGCTTCAGATAGTGTTTCATTTCAGTTCCTGGTTTTAAACAGCACAGAGCTGCACTTAGAGTCTAAGTACAGGCAATGAGATAACTTAATAGCAAAGCTATTTGGACAGGCTGAAATCACAGCGAAATTGCAAAATGATCTCTTGGAAAAAGTAAACATCCCAGAAATCAGTAATCAGAAAAAATCACAGGAAGTGCTGAATTTGCATCTTACAGGGTCTGCAATAAAAGCCACTGTGAGCTTTGTGTTAAAGCTCTGCAGAACCAGAAGCTCTGAAGGACCCACAAGGGGTGTTTGGAGGCCTGGCCTGCACAAGTTGCACTGTCTCTATAATTACAGTGTATTTCCCTCCAGACTGGGCACTTTGAGCATGCATTAAGTGTGCTGCCAAAGTGCAAACTGTGATCTGTTTGTAAGTCATTTTCTGGCTTGCTAAAGGAGCCATCTTAGCAGGAGCTTGTAAATAAATGTGGCTTATCCTGTTGGGATTCCATTTCCTGGACCCTTACAGTCAGAACTGCTTTTACAAACCAGCCATTTCCCTCAGCTGGCACTGCTGCATTATTAATACACTTGCCTTGCTCCAGGAAGACACTTTTCCAGTGTAAGATGAAGTTTAGGTGACAGGCTTTCATGACTGCCCTCCCCTACCCCCCTCAAAAGCTGCTGCTACTAGCTGGAATTTTAAGCTTTTATATTTAATCATTAAATTTGCATCATCTGCTATAACTTAAGCCTTGATGGATGGGCTACTGCCAGTACTGTATTGGCCAGGCTGCTCAAGCATGTTATCATCTGCATGCATATTGCTGGGTGGTGCACTCCACATGTGTCTCCCTGGCTTTAAATTAAATTCGCCTTCCAGTTGTTGTTATTCCAGAAAAAGCCAGGAAGACAAAGTATATTAAGGCTGCTGTTATGATTAACAATAAATTTCCTTTGTTATTGACAAAATAATTACTACTACTTAGTAAGTGCACACGGTAATACACCCTGACAGGAAGAATATCTCTGGAGAGATGACTTGGAAGAGAAGCCCAGAAAAGCAAAAGATTTGCTGAGCTCTGGCAGCAGGAGGTTAATGGCAGAACCTGCTGGTCTCCTGACCTGGCAAGGCAAGAAACAGGTGTCTGGAATGGATTCAGTTAGCAGAAGTTGCACTATTTTTTTTTTTTTAACTTTGCTGTCATTAAAAAAGGGTTTAATGTGAGCTAATGTGGCTTTGTGTGCAGGAAGGAGGGAGAGTTATAAATAACCTTGTCTTGCATTGTACTGCACCTTCCCTGTGGGGATATTGAAGCACTTGACAGATTAATTAAGACACACGACTCTCATAGGAGATCCATAAAGCATCAAAAGCTGTTGAGCTACCCAAACTCTAATTTAGACTTTTGCACGTCATCTGAACAGCTCTAGGTGGCTGGGAGCACCTTAAGCCAATGGCCAATGCATTGGTGTAAATCCACATGAACATATTTAAATCATAAGGGTGATTATTAATTCCTCTGCTTGGAAGTGGTGAGACACCAAGCTGTGGGTACGTGGTGGTTTGGAGGCACATTCGGGAAATCACACTGCAGCAGGTGTCCTTTTCCAGAGGGAAACAATGGATGCCAAGCAGCTGAAGGTCATGTTCCAAAATGAGCTTGTCTCTGGTTTCACTCTGGCCAGGCTTTCAGGTTGCACCCAGAACACTAGGGGGTACTCTCAGCTTTTCTCCTGCAATGGGAGCTCAGGTTTTGCTGCTCCCTCTTGATGAGGATGAGTCATTCAGAAAATTCTGGGTTTGTTCAAATTTGCAGGTGATGACAATCCCTAGAAATAGATTAAAAGGCTTGAAGGTGTTAGCTGGGATTTTTGTAAGTGAACCAAAGTGGATTAGGAACCCAGCACTCTTCACAGGTAAGTGGGATGGGGTATGTGATTTCTGAAGATTCCTTGCAAAATCTGACTCTGCCTAATTATGCAAAACGCAAAGAGATGCATTCAGGTGTTGTGAAATAATGGAAAACAGGAATCTAATGTGAGAATCCAGTCATGAATTTTATTCCTCTATACCTACTCCTGCGTTCTGTGGCAGACTATGAACAGCAACTTCTTGGATGTCATTTTCTAAAGGTTCTGTGAGAAAACTGGGCCAGGAATAGCACCAGCAGACAGAAACATCAGACATCCTCTCCAGCATGTAGTGAAAGACTGAGTGACTTAGCAACATGGGATTCCAATTTCTCATGAAAGGATACCTGCTGTGGACTCAAAAAAAAAAAAAAAAAAGTGTGTGGTGGTGGCTTGATTTGCCTGGGTAGCTGATGATCAGCATTACTGGGAGCTTGTGCGTGCATTAGGGAAGGACTGTGTGCTGAGGTCTCCAGAGCTGTCAGGAAGGAGGTGTCAGGGTGCCCAGGCAAGCAGAACACACAGAAGGGGATCTGCAGGGCTGCCGCTCCGGCACCACGGATGGCTGCAGTTGTCACTTTGGGGTAATGTGATGTATGCATTAAAGGGGGGAAAAAACAGCCACAACAACAACCCTCCCTAAAACCCTCGTCAGCAGCAAACACTGGTCTTCAAGCCTTGTACACAATATGTGACACAACTATTTATTTTTAATGTGGTGTGCTCACCCCACTTCCTCCCTGCTCTTGCCTCCTGTTTTCCTGTCTTCTTGGCTGTGTCCATGGAGAACAGCACTCCCAACAGGCTTGCATCTGTCAGATTCTCCTGTCCTGGACTGCCCCTTCCCTTTCTGCCATTTGTTTGAGTTTTGATCCAGGGCAGTTGGAAGCCTTGCCCCTCACATGTTGTTTCAAAGTGCCAGGGACAGAAGATATGCTGCAGGCTTAGGGTATGATCCAAAGCCATTTGGCCTTTTGGATCAAATCTTTTTCTGTTTTAAAAAAACTGGCAGCAAGGCTTGGGACTGTGCTGAGCAAGTGTGGCTTCAGGTCACTGATTTATTTGTATTTATGAAGTATTGGTCCATGTAGCTGTGATGGCACTAATCTCTCAGCTTTCTCAAGGAGAATGCAGGCAGAAGGCTTTTTAAAGAAAACATTTTCTCCCTTTTCTTCTTTCTTAATGAATTGGATGTTGAGTGAAAAAAACTAGCATCCAAATTACAGCCAGATCAATGTGGCTGCCTGTGTGTCCTTGTCACCATGAAGTGGGGCTGGGCACACCTGATTTCTCCCTCCTCCCCAGCCCTGCTGGGATGGCCAGGCAGAGCTCACCAACATCCTTAGGGAGTAGGGTTTACATCAGCAGGGCTCCTGGGGATTTCAAGCATCCTCTGTATGCTTTAGCAGAGCTGTAGCAGTGTGCTGTGGGTCAGCCTGAGGTTGGCTGTGGTTTAAAAATATCTCTGAGAGCATCCCCCTGCTGTAAAGGAGCTGGAGCTGTCTGTGGTGCCATTCCCCCTCGTGCCCCCACACCCAAGCCCTCTTTGTGTTGCATCTTCAGGACAGAAAGAAGACCCTCTTTCTTCTTAATTACATTTAATCAATGAAAGAAAACCAAAGTAGGCAGGATATCTGCTGGATTGGCTCAGGAATTTTGCAGGCAGGCTCTCTGCTGCAGTTGTCCTGCCTGTTTCTACAAATCTATCTCAATTATGATATGCAGCATTTCCCCCTTCCCCTCTGACTTTTGTACAGACTGCCTATGGTAGCAGTTCTTGCAGTACTTCAGAAAAACATCTTTCCTCCCTTTTCCTTCATTCCCATCCCTGGATTTTTCATTATTTCAACAACTAGCTCAACAAACACCTTGAAATCCAGGGTTCCTGAGGGATAACCGAAGGAAGAAAGTTATATTTTTTCCTACGTAGTGAAATTGTTTAGCTGTCTTTGTTTTTCCATTAGCTGAAGCCCCAAAATAGACCACATAATTTAAAGGAAATAAATCTGAAATCAAATCATAGAAGTATCAGGGACAGATATTTGGCATAGGCTCTCCACATCAAACCAAGATAACAAATCAGAACACAGAGGAGAAAGTAATTGCTTTTGTTTGTCTGCACTATTCATATGAATGTCACAGATTAATACATTTTACAGGATTTGGAAGGATTTCAAAAGCTAGCATTGCACTGGGATCATCCCTATAGCAATATTTCAAAACAGCTGTTACTAGAAGAATAATGTGAAGCATGATTTCTAATTAGCTCCAAATTCAACCTAATCTCCTCTGATATTCCATCTCACTATTAAATGCTTGCTTAGATTGATAAAGGGCAGAAGAGCTGAGCAATTGCTTTTCTACTGAACACATTTTGGACTTCCACTCTTTCCAATATTTATAGTAACTCTTCTCACAAAATTAGCAGATCTGTTTCATTTTAGAAGCAGATTTTCATATTCAGTTGCCTGAAACTCTTGCAGGGTAACATGAACATTCAGCTGCTTTCCCAAAACTGATGTCTTCTCAGGCAGTGCAAGTACTTAAATGTTCAGCTATCCTTTTCCATTCTCAGCTCCCAAGCAAGCACAGATACTATTTTTTCATGGAAAAATGAGTCTGGTGTATTAAAACAATAAAGACACACTAAGACTAAGGACCCAAACCTAATTTTTTCTCTATAAAAGATATTATTGCCAGCCATAGAGGTTTCATTGGACACTGAGCACACAGCCCTTTCCAATTCCAACAAAATGATCATGAAGTAGAAACCCATTTATGAAACTGCTGTGGTACAAGACCTGTGGATGGGATATTACATGCAGTAAGATGGGGCACCCAACTGACAAAAGGAATGTGTACAGCACTTGCAAAAATTTTGAGTTCACCTTGCTTTGTATTGTCATGCTCTTTTTTAACTTCAGAAAACATTTTTTTAAAGCTTTTTAAAAATTGAAACGTATATTGAAGGTTTTACTGAAAGGCATGTTACAGAGAAAATTAGAGATTTTTTTTTGTTATGAAACCAAATACATGAAAGTCAGCATTTACTCATGTAGGTTTTCTTTTTCTGTTCAAAACTATTCTTAATACTAGATTTTCCTAATTTTTAATCTTTATTGAATATCAATTTTAATATTGACAGAGTGCATGGGGCATTTCTAAGTGACACCAGTGTACCTTCATAATGAAATTGCTTGGGAGGCAAAGATTTTGGAATGGATTTTAGGAGTTCATAATCTAAGCTGGGGGCAGGGTGTGAAGGGAGTGAATTATTTGTGGTGGTTTGGGGGTTTTGTGTGTGAGTGAAGCTCCCTTGTGTTGACTCAGACTGGCTGACGACCTGCACAACGAAAACTTCTGGTAAAATCTCATCCTTGGCTGAGCTCTCCTATTTTTGCAGCCTCCAGTGAGTAGGGTAGAAATGATTGTTTCCCCCTGCTGCCTCTTTTTATTCTAGAATTTGGAGCTTTTGCTGAGGATACAGTGGCCGGCCTATCTTGCCCTGTGTTTGTCATCCTCTTTCCTTCTCCCCACACTTTTTGGGGTCCCTCTGGTGTTTTGTGTCAGTCAGTCACAGCGCTGCCTTCCCCCTCTGCTCCCAGCCAGACTTCCCTGCCTTCCACCTGCTTTGAGGAAGTGCTGCTGCTGCTGGACAGGAGCTCCAGTGGTGCTGTGAATCCACCTGGCTTTCAGCACCTGGTTAACACTCTGCTCAACCTTTCAGAGCATGGAATGCCAGATCTGGTGCTGGCTGTGCTGAAATGCCTTTCTAATTAGGAGCCAGGTGCCACCCCGGGCAGTCAAGGTGACAACAGAGAATGAGTTTGAAGGTAGCTTTCAAATTTTAGGTGATGTCTTGTGTTCTAGAGGAGTATTAAGAATTCAAGCTAGGATTGATAACTTTCATCTTAGCTGGAAGGTTTAATTCTTATGGTTCAGAATGTATTTTTAAGTCCTTCCGTGGATGTCACTGGTGATATACTTACAGGTAGACTGTGTTTTAACAAGTTATTTATATCAATTCACTTGGCCAGGCTGAGGGCATAAGTTAATTAGTTGTTTTGTCTCCAGAATGGCTGCAATGACCTTGGTCATGAACCTCCCTAGAACAATGGAAATGAGTCCTTTAAACAAGGAAACAAACTTGAACTCATGCCTTGAATTCTTCCCATGAATGACTTGGCTCAAGGAAGAAACCGAGGCACCATTTCCAGCAGCTGTCTAAGGACAGCTGCAAGTAAATAAACTGAAATGAATTAAGTGGAACTAAAGACAGGTTTTTTGATTCTTGGCCTTGTAATTTAATGACAAGATATTTCTTCCTTATAGTAGGTAGAGATGTATATCTGCTTCTATGTACCTTGGAAAGAGAGAGAGCTTTCAAATGCAACCATATCTGGAATGTGAGTCTGTGCTACTGCACTGACATTGGCCTGAGTCTGACAGACCCACATCTCTGTGGCTGCAAAAAAAAAATCTGTATATCCATCACTTGCTATACACGAAATATGTATTTTACAAAGGATACAATCCAGTCTGTTACTGTGCTGTCCTGTTCAAAGGAACTCTTAGGGCTGTGGCTGCCTGCTATGTACCTTTGAGTCTCCTTGAGTACTACAATATCTTCTTGCTACTTTTTGTGGCACTTAAAATAAACCCCAAACAAATAAAGAAAAAATCCTGAAAAGCTCTGATTAGGTAATGCTGTTATAAATTGCCTTAGCTCACGGCCCAAGAAGCAATGCATGATGTTCTCTGTGGCTGCACCCTCCTCCTCACTTCAGGATCCTCCCACCCACAAAAGCCTCTAATGAAGTAAGTACACAGTCACTCAAAGTGCTGGGCCAAGGCTCAGATGATGGAAAGGCAACAAACTTCCTTCTGGCAGTGTCTTGGTCTATTTTCAATACTTATTGGTAAAATGTGATTCATACTACTTCTGTTTTTCTTACCTTTTGACAGGCCTATGCAGACTTTAAACTCTAGATACAGTTCATATCTCACTATGTCTTGCTATGCTCATAACTGCATTGATCATCTGTCTGGGGAAGACACTGTCAGTAATAAATACAGCAGCTAATTGCAATAAAATGTCTCATTCGTGTTGGCACAGGCAAAGGTTCATGTCATAATCAAGGCTGATGGCAAAGGAGGAAGAAGCAGGCAAGGAGCTTGGGAAAGGACCTGTAGATGGAAGTTATTTGCATACTGAGAAGTGTTTTACATCTGAAGCTTTTCGTTACGCTTTCATGATATCAACACCCCTCAAAATCATAGTCCAGACCTTTCCAGCTTGTGGTGTTTTGAGCTTTTAGTACAGATACTCTTGCAAAATAAAACCAGTTAACAGGAAAGCTTAGGTCTGTCCTTGGCAACAGGATTTCATAAAAAACACTCTTTCTAGCAAAAAGGGGAACTATCGCCAAGAATTATAACTGCTGCCACCAGGTTTTATATCCAGACAGTTTCTATGATGCTCTTTATTCCCATTCACTTAGGAGAGAATCAATAATAATCAATGAATATTAGTGTTTGCAAGCCTCTTTTTTTTTTTTGCATATTGAATGATTAGAAAAGAGGGTTACTATAACAAAGAATAACAAACAACATTATAAAACTGCCCATGTTTCTTGCACTGCTTCTAGTAGCTCTGTGTACAATAAAAAGAAAGGATAGTTTATCTGTGATAAACTATTACTACTACTGCTATCTAGGTGTGAACTATCTAGTTCACACCTGTAGCTCCAACTCATCCCAAAGTTTTGACAATTTTTTCCCTAAAACAGAAGTTAAAAGCAGTGTTCTGCTGAGAATCAGAGCTTCCTAAAACAAACAAAGAAACATTCTCTATACTCTAAATTTCAACACTTCAGCAATCATGATTATTTAAACAAGAGCAAGTGGCTTTTTCTCCTTAACCTTCTGTTATGAAAGCTACTGAGTACCCAGATACATTTTCCCCTCCTTGGAACCATTAGATTTACTTCAAGAACCAAATATAGAGCCTTGTCTCCAGGACAGGATTGTATCTTGTGTACTGTAATGTCTTGTTCTTTCTTTTTTTCAGCCATGACTACCAAAAGATGACGTTTTTCTCCTAATTAAATCAAGATTTTTATAAGCTATTCTAGGAAACTCTTGACATCATAAATTATCAATTCCATTAAAGAAAGTATGTAAAGACACATGTTTGGGAACAGTAGCAATTGTTTGGTCCCAGCACACTGTGAAGCCAAGTTTAGAGTTCAGTTTTTCTGCTTAGAAAAGCTGTCTGTTCATGGAAACTTATCTCAGCTTGGGAAATGCCCTGTGAATGGGATGTATTAAGAAATTGTGCCTTCTTGGAATATTTTGCCTCTGAAAGCACTCAACATCAAAGCTGCAATTGTAGCATTAATGTTTTATTATAATAGTAATAATATATTTTGCATCTTATGTTAAGATGACCTACTGCAGATGGCTTTAAGGTCTATCCAGTATTTAGATGCAGAGGATTCTCCCTGCTGGAGTGTGAAGCATCTTTTGGAGATGTCTGGGCTCAGATTTCACTGGGAAGTAGCTCCTTCCAGAGACGGTGGCATTGCTAAATTCAACACACTCCAGCTTTATGTTGAAAATCTGAGAGAATTTTAAAGACTTGAAGAAGAAAAAGGGGAGTGCTTCTTGACCAAGGAAAGACAAGCTGTTCTAGTTAAAAAAGAGAGGAGTAAGGCAGAGGTAGAAGGAAAGACTTATGTCAGGAGTAAAAATTAGGAGCTTAGGAGAAACTGAGGGCAGGCAAAGGTCTGAGCCACAGGCAGGGAAGGGAATGATCTGCAGAGTGTGAGCAGGCTCAAAACAAAGGACTTGAGAAAGAAAAGTAAGCTTGAATTCAGTGTTGCTATTTCCCTTAAGTGGAAAACAAAGGCCCCTTAAAGAGCAGGGTGGGAGTGAGGGGACTGAGTAGAAGAGTGTGATGAAAATGACAGCAAGACAGAGGAGCAGAATTCAGGGGAGCCTGAGCAGGTGAAGGGTAGGAGATGATTTTCATGTTGTGACAGATTCCAAGTAATAGCCCTGGAGGGCTGCTTGGAGTAGAATGGAAGAAGAGAAGTTGGCCAACACATGTCTTGGGCATGGGTGAAGATAAATGGGGAAAGCTGGTGTGCAGATTTGGGGGAAGATCCAAAATAATACATTGGGAAGCAAACCTGTTTCCCTGCTTTTCATGAGGTATATGATGCTTAAGATTGTTGAGGAATGTCCATGTATTATCCTAATCACTTGCATAAAGGTATAGATTGGCATTAAGAGGAGGAGAATGTAGAGAGTGAAGGAAAAGATCAAAACTACATCTCTCAAAGTTTAAAAAAGAGTGAGAGAGGGGAAGGTGAGGATACAGAAGAATAAAAATGAAAATATATAACACTGTATTGAAACAGAGGTAGAAACCTTTGAAGTCGAACATCTTTTCCAGGGGTAATCAGCTTCATATAGATGTGAGCTGGCAAGGCAGAAAATTATTGTCAATGATTCTAAAATGTTATTATCTTGTCAGACTGATTATATTTGATTGTGTTGATTATGGCTATTAAAATAATTTTGCTCTGATGAAAAAATGTATCCTCGCAGATTAATTGCAAGTATCCAAAACATAGATTTAATGAATTGTATATGCCCTCTGCTTAAAAGTTCTCTTTTAAATATGGAGAGGTGAAGGGGAAAATCAAACATGCAAAATGTGATTATTTGTTTTGAAGCACTATTTTCTGGAGAACTTGTGTTCTTCTTCGCTCATCCCTGAAGTAGTGTGTAGGCTATGTATCATTCAGAGGAAATAATCTGCTGTAATTTTCAATTAAAGGCTATACTTAGGTAGCTCAGATGAGCATTTTTAGTAGCTTTACCAGAAAAAAAAAAAAAAGAAAAAAGAAATGTTTTATTGTGGAATGTCTCAATCTGAAGAGTGGTTAGGGAGATGCTAATCTCTCATGTGAGTAAAGGCAGAGAGAACTGGGGAAGAGAGGGCTGGGGGATGCTGTTGATGAACATGGATACCTGAAGGGAGCCAGGCTCTTGTCAGGGGTGCACAGTGAAGGACAAGAGGCAGGGGCACACACTGAAACACAGGAGGGCTTGCTTTTAAACACCAGGAAACACTTTGAGCAATGCATCTGGCTGTTCACAGAGGCTGTGGAGTGTCCTACCTCTGAGATCTTCAAAAGCTGCCTGGATTTGTTCCCATGGCTCTGGCTCCAGGTGACCCTGCTAGAGCAGGGCTGTTAGACCAGATCAACGTCCTGTACCAGTGTAAAAACACTGCGCTTATATAATTTTTTAATGCAAAAACATATAGCACTCTATTTGGAGATATCCAGAAAAAAAAAAAACAAACCTTAATTCAATTCTAACTATAGGGTACAGCAGTTATTTCTCCCACAAAAAACATATACATTAGAGCTTGCTTGTCATTCACAGAAGATAATTTCACACACATCACTCCAACTTTCCTGTGTGAACCAAGAACTTGATTTTTATGAAGGTAATCGTTGGTGGAAGCTACTACCTTCTAACTTTTTTTTCACACTTTTATTACTTTCTAACAGCGAATGTGCATTTTTTTTTAAAACAGATTCTCTCTCTCTTTCGATTTTTAATGGCTTTATGTGATTGTATCTGAGATTAAAGAAGCATATGAGGTTTGGCATGGGACTGGGATTCGTGTTGCATATTATCTTGTGTTCTTTGACTGAAAGCAAATGAATTTTTTTCAGAGAGTTGAAAAGCCAGTGCTATTTTGCACTGGTATCCAATATATTCATTCAGACTGAGCTGCAGACCTGTCATTCTGAAAGGCTGGTTGCCTTCCAAACTCCACTTCTAAAAAATAAAGATTCTTGCACTATATGTAGGTGTGCCTTTGTGCTGGAAATTATGTTGGCATTTCATTTGGTGGCACTTTCTTCTACAATTTTCATCCTGTATGCTGCCTGAGTGGCTTCTTCTGGAAGGGTAGCTGGAAATAAAGATGTCACTCAAATTTCACAGTAGGTGCAATGTTGGGACAGGGAGAGGAAAGAGAAAAGTCACAACTGAGTGTCTAAAATCACGTGCCAGGCTTCATGAAGCTGGTAACAGCTTCCAGCTGTGTTGTCCACTCTGACCAGATATTGAAATTGGCATTTGTGCCTGGCTGCTGAGCAAGTCACCCAAGTTATACATGGCCTGACTTGGTCCTTAGCCTTTGAAATAATTTTTCTTTTCATGGGTGGAGCTAAAAAGAAAAAAAAAATAGGAAAATAAAGGCAAATGAGAAAGGAGAGGCAGAGAAAATGATGACCTAAAAGAAATGGAAGCTGGGACAAAAAGTGGACTAAAGAATGAAAATGTAGAATATTTTTGGAGATCAGATACTACGTCAGAATGTTGGCAGGAGTGGGAGAGAGCAGACAGAATTCCTGAGTAGTTCTATAATTCTTCTTCATTTGTGAATGGTTTTGCCCTGTAATTTTTGAAAGTCTACAGTATTTTGTGTGTGTGTTTATCTTGTTTAAAAATGTTAAATGTGCCCAAATGACTCAGAAGCTGAAGAGCAATTTAGAGAGGACTAGGCTATATTTCTCTGTGGAGAGAACGTCTCTGGAGCTAGAGGTGTGTCACTTTCTAATAATTGGACTTTGACTCTTTGCTTGTTCCAGTGCTTTTAGAAAACGTTCTAAATCTTTACAGAACTCTTTAAGTTAGTAAAATATTAGCTTGTGTAGTGTCAGCTTACTGAGGACAAATTAATATAATAGACTTGGGTTTTTTTTATAATTAAGGTGCTCTCAGTGAGAGTTGCAGGCTACAAGGGAAATTGAGCTTCTAAACAATTAGGATTTCCATGGGCAGCTAACTCTCTCCCACAAATTCCACAGGCCTAAGGATGAATACTAATTAGGAGCAAGCATGTGCCAGACACTCAGCTGGTGGAAGAGGAAATCATTCTCTCCCCTGCAGTGCTGCCAGGTTCACTTACATCAGAGGAGAGGCTGACCACATATGCTGGAAGACAGTGCAAGGCATATCCAAGATCAGCCTAGGAAAGCCTGAACCTTGGGATCATAAATAAATACTAAAAGTGATAGGAAGGCTGCCTTCAGAATTTCCTCAGGAAATTTACCACCTGAACCACCCAGGACACAGCACTGTGTGTAATAAATAACTCAGTTGTTGTAAGCAAGGGAAGAAGTAATTAGTGGTGTTGAGTACATGGTACATAGCACTTTGTTTTTCTCTCTTCCCATTGCTTCCAGTAAATATTGTATGTGCATCTTCCAAGATCAAATTGCCTGAACAAATAGGTAACATTTTCCTGATGAGCATTCAGAAGCAGACTGTTGTTCTAAGGCAGACAGACCTGAGACCGTCAAATGTTTGCTAATAAAAAAGTTAATTTTGGAAGGAAGTGTAGGTGTTTGTAACATCTGTGCATTCCCCTGAGCAATGCCTTGCTGTCAGCTGTTCCTCCATAGACTTTGCCAATCCTGTTTATGCCCTAAAGAACTGGCTGAGCAGATATACCCCAGGAGAAAACAGAACTTGGCTGCCTATTTTGCAACTTCTCTTTCCTGGTGTTGAAGCGTCTTTAGGAGGAAATCACTCTCTGCGTCCTTTTTGTTTTCACACTGGAATTCTGTGCCATCAGGAGGGAAGGAGGCTGTCACTGCAGCCAGGCAGATCCCAGTCCTGCAGCAGCTTTGCCTGACAGAAGTTCCTCCCTTTGACTCCAAGATTCAGTCTGACTCTGTGACTTACTGAACCAATTCAAGTACCACAAGGTGCCCCTTTGCAGTGCAGAGAAAGTTAAGCTCTGTGGCTTTTCCCAGGCATGGGCAGCTCTGTCTCTGCAGGTCATGCTGGTCCCCTTTCTGTGCTGGGATTTGTGGGCTTCGGTTCAAAAGTCCATCTGGAAATTGCCAACCTACAGTATGAGAGACAATCACAGGCAGCTGACACTCGAAGCCTAGATCATTATTGTTTCACTGGGTTTCTGGTGATAAAGTGATTATTTCTGTACCTTTCAGTAGATGTTTTATGTGGGAGATGGAATGAAAGAGGGTCAGCTATGGGCATTGCTGTGTTGACTCTAATCCATTTGTTTCTCCAGTTAGGCAGCATTGTCATTCAACTTTTGCACCTTTGAACACCAAAATCTACTTCCTTCCTAGTAGGTTCCCTTCTATATTAGTCAATAATTCAATGGAAAGGTTAGCCTCATTTTAGAGGCCAAATCAGTGCTGCATGGTCTCTGTAAACACCAGTCTACCTGTGGTGCATTTCCTCTGGGCTTTGTGCGTGTGCCTTAGACATCCCCAAGACCCCCTCTCTTCTGCAGCACCTCCTGCTAATCCTGGGGACAGAAGTGGTTTGGGCTGGCATTAGGAAATGCCTTTAAATCAAGGAGTTAAAGCTTCCTTCTTATTCCTTTCCTTTTCAAGCCTCTCCTCCAGCGATCTCAGATTCCTGGAGGTGCACCAGCCCCTGCTGTGCTCACTTCTGCACCAGTTTTGGGGGGGGACAAGGTGTTCACCTCTCTGAGGCTGCAGGAGAGGAACAGGAGGCAATAGAGGGGAGCTACTTACTCCTGCCTGCCTGCAGAAATGGCAACCACTGCTGAATTAGGAGTTGAATGGTTCCCAGGGAAGAAACTTTCAGTCCCAGCTGGGACCTTAATTCTAATGGTGAAAATTGGCATCCATCTTAAGACTATTAAGTTTGTTAATAGCCAGCTTTTCTATTAAATCACTGCTTTACACTGCCTGAAGGCTCTGGTACTGGAAGTATCACACTCCTGAGCAGCACTGTAATTGCATGGTAATCGTGCTGTCTAGCCAGTGCTAGTTTTGGTACATCCCCTGCCCTAGAATGTGTGGTTTTGTCCTAGCTCTCCAGGACCACCGAATGACTGGTTTTGTACATAAACTGATTTGTAGAGATAATGATCATATATTCCTTCTAGTGCTGTTTGAAGGGAAAACTCTGTTGACTAAGAAAAAAAAACTCCTAATTTTTTACAGGTCAGCTGGTTTCTGGCACATTTTTATGAACAGCGTATCTAGTACAAATTTGGGCTTGACAAGTCTACTCAAAGACTCTGCACAAGTAAGCACTGGCCAGGATTAGAAAGAAAGCCCAGCCTGAGCTCTTTGAGGGGTGGCAGGCTTGAGTCACATGCTTTCCATGGAAAAAAATGCGAAGTGAATGCAAAGGAATATAAATTCCTTGTGGTACTTTGAAAATCCTGCTGGAAATTTGGCCCCAGAGACAGAGAAGCTTTCAGACAGAAGAGAGTCTGAACTACAGAACAGTCTGGAAAGTTGTGTGCCACGGTGGAGTGGCAATCCATGGTCAATAGGGAATTTGGAAACTGGTGATAAGACTTCAAAAATGGGGTTTGTTGCAGAAAAATCAGCTGTGTTCACTCTCTTGTGTTATAGTTGTTGAAAGCACTTCGTACACACACACTCTCAAAAACCACAGAAAGGACACAAACATATTCTGGGGCTAAATTTGACCTGTTAGAAGCTGCTGGTGTTGCAGGAGGGGTGACCTCGAGGTTTATTTAATTCCTCACTCATCTCATCTGATGTATCTCTGTTCTGCTCTACTTTTTGCCCTTTTTCTGTCCATTGACAAATGTAATGACTGCTGGTAATGACCACCTCTAGCTGGTATTTGTCCTGAGCCTGCCATTAAAGGGTTCTCAATGCTCCTTCTGGGGCCTGTAGACATTTCTGTGCTGGAAATAATAGCCTTGATATGTTTCTTGTTCTGAGTAGTTGCATTTCTGCATTGAGAAAAGTAAGACTTCAATTTTCTTTTTATTTAATGAGCTTTGCTTCATGACTGCTGGTAATGGTACCCTGTGTGCATGAGTGTTTTATATTAGGAAGAGTGCACTAACCTGTAAATCTTATCTCTGCAGAAAGGTGCCTAATTTAGTGTGTGCTTTTAAGAAGTGGCTTTAATGCACAACTCATTTATCAGGCAGATCTATGAGATCTGTAGACCCCAATGCTACTGTGAAGGGCATGCAGGGAGGACTGTATTTAAATATTTTTGGTGGGATTCAATCAAAATCTTAAATTATGAATTACACTAGAACCTGGAAATGGTCACAGTGAAATAAAAAACAAGAATTAAGTGAAATAGGTTTTTCTTTTCCCAATTTCCAGAACTTCCAAATGCAGTACCACTAAAAAATGTTTGCACTTGCAAATGTTGTGTAGCATGAACTCTGGGATTTTCATGCTATAGTGCCATTAGAGGAAATAATACAGCAGTAATTCATGAATTTGTCCTTGTGCTTTGATAAGGACTGGCTAGCTCATAGGTTTATACAATGTCTTTTCCAGACAGGTTTGTACCATCTTGTGGTCTTCAGAGGATATAAGAAAGTTTCTGAACGAGAGGGAGACTGATACCAGTGCCCTTTTAAGACACCAGAAATGTGACCTCAAAACTTAGTATCTGCTGGGAAAAGGCCATTTTCAGGGAAATGCAGGCCCCCACAGTTTACTGAATTGTTAGAACTCCTCTTTCTTCCTCAACTGAGATACCAGGAATTTTCCTTTTACGTAGTGTGAGCATTCCTAAATGTAGTTTACTCCTGACTTTCATGTGACTTTGCCATGGTTTTATTTATTTAGCTTTGTTTTTATTGTAGGGATTATTTTATTCAGATTTCAAACTAGCATGGCAGCATAGTGGGTCTGTGTTTACTCTGTGTTAAATATTCTTATTTAAGTCATAGTGAAGGAGTCTGAAAGCTTTTTAAAATACACACACTTAGTAGTTCTAGCAGTACAGTAGTTAAAGCAAAACCAGACACTGCTGCAGAGGGATGAATTCTGAAAATGCAAGTCTTAGTTTTGTAAGCACAAAGTTAAGAAATAGAATGAAACTTTGATTTCTTTCTCCCCACCCAAAGCTCTTGAATCCAGCAGTTCCTGCAGAAGCCACTTAAAAACGTTTCCACTCATTCACTGGGTGCTCAACACTTCAGAAAATCAGGTCAGTTCCTTAGGTTTCCAAATACAGATTTAGGATCCTAAATATAAGCATGTTAGTCAAAGAAAATTTGGCTTCTCTTTATATAGATTGTGAAGCTACAATCAAATTCACTTGACTCATGCTATTTCCAGCTCTTATGGAGGTCAACAACAATTGCATTTCTTGCTTTAGCATGAAATTTTCCTTCCTTGCAGGGGAGTGGGTGTGATTTTCTAAGTCTCTGATTACCTGTCTTTCCTTATTAATATAACAGGTTATTTCTTTCCACTCCCAGCCATCCAGGAAGAGTACATGAATTTCTTCAGCTCTGCTTATGTGCAGAGAGTTGTACCTTCCTTCCAGATCAAACCCTGTCCACGTGCTTTCTTCAGGTTTATTCTTTGTGGGATGCCCTAAGTAACTCTGGTTACTCTTGGGTGAGGTCCCCAGGGAGAGCTTTGTCCTAAATACACAAAGTGACTGTGAATAGCACAGTAAGTGCTGAAAGAACACACAGAGAGTTTGTAGTTAATAATACACTTAATCTCTTGCCCCTACTATTAAAGCAGTGTTTTCTCCTGAATTGCTTCCACATCACTTTCAGCATGTGAGGGCTAGACCAGAGGCTAATAAGAATGCCTGTCTCTTCCATACCATGTTTTAGCCTACAGCCTCTGTCTCCCAGCATTCTTTTGCCATAAATCCGAGCACCTGTAAACTCACTCTAGTTGGTTTCAACTGAGAATCCTACCCTAATGAATGTAAAAGCCACATACAACATATGCACGTATAAAATACGGGCACGAGTCAATTTTCTCACCTCTGGAATCAAATGTGGCATATGGGTAGCCCCTGTAATTAAGGACTGGAAACTGTAAAGTTTGCTCCACTTGTGAACAAACCTGCTGGAAGAGCTGAAGTGAAGGTGGCATGGCTGCAGTGAGCCCACAGGGATCTGGCAGACCCTGCTCCCCGAGGCCTTTGAAAGTATGCAGGGCAAATAGCTGGGTGCTAATGGCCATCTGGGAATTCAGCTGGCAGAAAGGAGCCATGTGCTGGCACAGAGCTACTGGAGCTGCTTGCTGCACTTGCAGTCCCACTGCTTTTCTGTGTTAGGAGAGTGAGGGTGCACGGGATGCTAACCCTCTGCTCCAAGGGTTCTTGGCTCTGATACCTCTGGGGCTCAGCTGGGCCTCTCCAGGAATGCCAGCTCCAAGGGTTTTCCAGGTGCCTCACTGTCCCACCTGGGCTGCCAAAACAGCTGCCTTCAGGAGCTGGAGCAGAGGCTAGATGGAGTTCAGAGGAATAAAGTGGACATTTATTGAAGTGCCTTCAAAGGCCACACCCTGGCAGTGCCAGCCACAGCCGTGGCTCTGCCCAGATGGCTCCAAGAGGGAAGCGAAAGAGGGCTTGGTCACGAGATATCACATTTTTGTAAGTTTTAGTCCATTTGCATATAGGAGTTAGCTGTCCAATTAATAGCTTCAAATTATGGAGTTTCACCCTCCCTGCTTTGCTTGCCCACCCTCCTCTTTTCACGTTGTTTATGCTTTGGGCCTGAAGTTTGGAGAGATTGTCCTGGAGTCTCCAGCTGGAATAGGATTGTTTTGTCTTCACCACCCTGTGAAAAGATCCTAGCAACACTTCATACAAAGCTAAAAGCTGCACACCAAAGCAGAACAGAAAAACTTAAAACCTAGGGTTCCAGGACAGCCTGGTGCACATCTCACCTCATCCTGCAGGAGCTTCTCCCCAGAGCCACCGGCCCTCAGGGTCAGAGGCACACAAGCCACTGTCCCCTGGGGCTGCAGGAGGGCTGAGCCAGCTGCCCTGGGAAAGCCACCAGGAGGTCTCTGTGGATGGGAAACGACTGCTCCCTCTCACAGCAGTTCCAAAACAGAGCACCATGTAGAGAGGCAAGCTCCAAACTGCATGATCTGGAGCTAGAGGCTGGGTGTGAGGTTCAGTCTCTGTGAGACAGAGTGCGCTGTCAAAGCAACGCAGTGAAATTTATCACGGTGCCAAACTTCCGATAATTAAAATTTCATTGTGATGTACCACTGATTCCATCTCTTAATCTTCCAAATAGGAACTGTCTAAAAATAAAAAATCTCTCCTTGCTGTCTATTATGTAAGTGGCTCTGTAAGATTTAAAACAAAATCATTTTCAAAATGTTGAACCCACTGAGTGCAAGTCAGCAGCTTCCCCTTAACTATTTTATAGAGACATATGTCTCTTGGGATCACTTAGCAAGGAAGTACTTTTTTTTTTTTATAAGTTTGCTCGAGGCCAATTTATCCCAAGCATTGAATTTATCCAGCTGTAACTGCAAAAAGAATTCATTTCCTGACTGCCAACTCGCAGTACTTCAGCCAATGCATGTAGAGAAGGAGGGATTGTTATTTACCAGAAACGAGGGGTCCATTTCTTCAATTATGCTTCCATGCCTATCCTTGTTTTCATAAGACAACTTCTGCCTTTTCATTGGTAAGAAGAAAAGAAGAACTGGAATCAATGAGTCAGATCCTTAATCATTATAAATTGCAATAGCTTTCTAGTTTTTCAATTTTCAGCTGGCTGTGCTTTATTGACCTCAGCTCTAGATACCTTAGCTGTCTGGTGCTGAAGTGATTTGTGAATTTTCAAGCTTGTATCTCAATCCCTATTTGGTTCACTCCATCAGTGGCACGGAAGTCTTGGTTTCCAAGGGAAATGTTGATGTTTCATCTTAGCTTAAAAGAAATGGGGCAATCTGCAACATAAAGGTGAAATTACATTTGTCATGCCTTTCTTAAAAAGAGAATGCGTTTGTCTGTTGACTCATGCTAGTCCCACTAACTGAGGAGAAAAAATAGTATTTTTGGTCGGGAGAATATGGATTAGCAGCTTTAGGAGCAGGTATTTGCTGTTGCTTAGGACTGTTAGCTGATTCTTTTCACTTCCTGCTCCACAGTCCTATCCTGAGGTGTGATGTAGGGAAGGGGAAGAAAGGCTTGGCTGCCTACTCTGAGCCCTGGAGGCAGCCCTGGCAAGTGGAAAGCAGAATTAGACAGGGACCCTTGCTTCCTGCACCCCTGTGCACAAAATGTATTTGGCAGGAGCTTGATAGTGGCAGCAGTGGAGGGCTTGTGTCTATCGTTCCAGGCTAGGTGGTAACACTCAGGAATTTTCCATTGAAATAGATTTCAGTTAATGAAATCTGCATATTCTGGAAAATCTGCTTTTTATTCCCCCTCATATTACTCCTGAAAATTTCAATTCAGTTGAACTACTTTAATCTTCTCTCAAAGAAACAACAGTTGAATTCTAAGGCTTCTGATCTGTTCAAAATTAATTAGGCTTTATATGGTAGTTCAGTTCTTGGTGGGAATTCTACTGGTGCCTCCTTTGACTCTTGCTTGTGCCGACTACTTGAGTTTTTTGCCATGTCACACAGCAGCCTCTCTTTAATCAAGGTGTTCCATGAGTTCATGTAATCCATATTAGTGCCCTCTCTCTCAGCGTGGGGCACAGAAAAATTGCTGTTCCATCTTTGGTGAAGCTGCTCTTCTTTGGACTCTGAGAGAGCAGGACATGCCTCAAGCCCTCCCCACTTTTCTTGGAGTGTACCTTCATTTAGACCTGAAGCATCAGACTGATGAATCCGTCTGCTCACCTGCCTCTCTCAGGGCAGGAGCAGAAATGACCCAAGAATGCCTTTTTGGCAGTGGTTTCCCTGATGTTGCACTGTGCTCACTTCCCTCAACATTTGCCACAGCACCCCTGGAGAGCAGATGGAGAACTGAGCACCGATGGAAAGGAGGAAGCAAAGAGGAGCACTGAGAGCGGAGTGAAAGCTGCCAGAGGTGTTTCCTTCCTCCAGCTCTTTGCTGAGAGCAGGATAACGATGTCCTTTGTGCTGGCACGGGCCGTGGTGGCAGATGGGCTGGCCGTGGCAGCACACAGCCCACAGCTGCTGGCACGTGGGCAGCACGTTTGCTGCCATGCCTCGTGCCACAGCCAACAGCCAGCCCCAAAGAGGGGCAGGGGGACATTCTGCACAGCTGCTCTGAAGAAAAGACACCATTCAAAACTTCAGAGAAGTGGGTAATTAGTGAGCAAGTTTTATTAAAAAGACCTGTACAATTATTTCTATAGCATTTTAATGTTGCTTTCTATTTGCAGTTATCCATTATTTTTACACTGTTTTCCCGCTTTTCTCTTTGCTGTATTTGGCTGTTTATGTTCCCAGCTTAAACCTCAAAGTGAGGATTGCACAAGGCATTGAGAATGAATTTGACTCACTTGGCTGGCATCAAGGAAATTCAGTTAAAACCCAGTGTTAAACTTAACAGCATGCAATATATTCCAGAGCTTCCCAGTAAAGGTGCCTCCTAAAATCCTCAGAAGCAGCTGTGTTTTATTGGGTTAGGAGTTCCATTAATGTCACCCAAGTCTAGCAGTTTCAGCATTCTTATGGAGCTAACAACACAGGAGCTGAGCTGTGAAAGTGTCGCTGTAAATTCAGGACTTAAGCCATTTCACAGGAATAGAGAATGTATCTATCTCCCCTATAAATGCCTCGGTTCTTCCCTTAGATAAGTCTGTAACTACTTCTCACCTTACTGTTCTTTTTCACCTTGATGCTTTTGCCCCTGTCCTTGCTTTTCTGCATGGAGAAATTTTGCAATTGGTGTGAATCAAGAAGGGCCCCCACCTGCTGGCTGCTAAAGCTGCTTCTGCAGATGGTAACCACAGCAGCAGTCAAAGGCAAATCTTGGCAGCACCTGGACTGTCTGGGGGCTGGTGGTATCCAGATGTTGCAAACATGGTAAAAGTTCCATTCCAGGATGAAAAGAGTCCTGTTGAACTTTTAGGTCAACTATTTGTAATTCCTATGAGAGATCTCTCATTACTGGAGAAAATGAGAACTGGGGACATTTTCTCCCAGACCTTAAAGGTAAAATTTGCAGCATGACTTAGAAATTATCTGGTCTGGAGAGCAGAATGAGAATAGCTCTTGGACATGTCTCCTATCCCTAAGGTAGATTAAAGCCAAATGTTGTTGACAAACCAGTGATTTTTACCAGCTCCTCTGTTTCAAAAAGAGGTTGTTCCTCTAATCTCAACTCTGTCATTGAATTTCAACGAAATTGTATATTCCCTTTAATAAAATTAGTGCCATATCTCTTATTAGTCTCACAGGCTCAAATCACTTAAATAAGTGTTTGAAAACAATCTTGGATTTTCAGCTGAATAATTTTACATATACTTGAGTTTTATCAAAGATTGTGTTCATACAAGCAATACTTCCCATTCCCTCTCTTTTTACAGCAATAGCATGAAAAGAATCACTTAGAGATGGCCCAGGTAAAGAAATTAATATAGAAACCCCATGAGTTGTGTGGCCTGACCTTTCTTCCCCTCAGTTTGTGTCTCTAACCCAAGTTAACCTCTCCTCTGTCAAATCCATCTACATCTGTTTGAAAGCTACATTATGTTCTTCTCCTTTGTAGTGTTTGATCTATGGATTCCTTTTGCATGTTAAAACTGTTTCTAATTTCAGCTGCAAGTTTATGATGATATTAATGGCAAGTGCTCTGTGCCAGGTATGTCTGTAAGGATTGTCTTTCAAAGGATCTTTTCACTTGTATCAGAAACTGTCTTTGACATCTTAATTTTATTTTTTAAAAAAGTTTTGTTTCCAGTTGGAGGATGGCTCTGAATGTTAGATGAAAGGAGAACAACTAAGCAAACCAGTTTTTCCTTCACATTAGTTAAAGGTCAATTCTCCAAAGCTCTTCTGCATTACAAATCCATGTCATAAGAAAGTGAATTAGGGTAGTAATAGTAATTGTATTAGATTCTTTGAAGTGATGATATTCCATAGCAACTTCACAACCAGACAAGTTGCAGTAGCATTGATCTCTCAGAAATCTCTCTCTAATTCAACAGGGATCTCCACTCAGAGAGGAGCAGCACAAAGCATGCCCAACTTTCTCATGCTGGTATCTTTTCTCAGTGCTGGGCACTGAGGAAGCAATTGTCTTTTCAGATCAGTGCATTTGTGGAGGAAAAGTAGCTATTGATCGTTTGATCACATTAATTTGAAGTTCATTTATTACCATACAAGTAAGGGGGAAATGTCCCCTGTAGAAGAATACTGTTCTTTGCAGACAGCCCAGAGGCTGGGCAGCTGCCTTTTGCTGAGCAGAGCTGAGAAAAAAAGAAAGCATCCTTAGGGGCTCACATTTTCCTTAAAGTCACACTCTGCCCATGTTCCCCCACTGAGGCCTAATTGCATCATGAATAAATAAATAAATAAATGAAAAACAAACCAGAAAACCCCTAAAACCCACCCCCAAAACTCCCAGATCCCAAAAGGCTGAAGCTGTACTGTGGTAAGATGGTGTGCCTCTGGAATAGCAAACTATCAAGCCAAGCTACTTTTAACTACACACACCTGCAAAAGAGCTACCTGCTGCTTTCTTAGAGCAAGTTTCAAACCTTTATGTTTGAAATACATTTGTGCTGTGCCACTCACAACGTTTGTATGTGGGGTGACACCAGCACTCGTCCTTGCCCTCGCATAGGAATGTCAAGATGAGGAAAGCAGGGAGGAACTTTTTTATTGCTCATATGTCTCTGCCAAGATATTGGATTGGTCCATGGTTTTCTGATTTTAATGAGACTGGAACTCAGCCCAGACTTAGTCAATGCAGTGAATTCAGATTATTTTCCTTTCCTGCACATATTCTATTTTCTCTAACCCGGGGAAGTAATTTAGATTGCATCCAGTCATGTGACAGAATAATTTTATTCATGTGAAAACTTTTCCAGTTAAAGATGGGTGTGGAGATGCCAAGTCTGATTTGTCATTCTTTCCATTTAGGTCCTTAAGAAAGGAGATTTGGATATTGTGACCCATACCTGCTTTTCATATGGGTCCTAAGTTAAACCTTTGTAGCTGAACACTACTGAATTTCAGCAGTTAGAAACTGCCACTCTTCCTTGGCAACACTCTCCTGAAGAAATACAGCAGCTCTTCAGCTAGTGCTAAGAGCAATGGATAGTATATTGTCTTAGCATAAACCAAAATGGTTTCCATAAGTTTTAGGATCCTTAAAGAACAAGTAGTCCAAAATGCTTTTTCCCCTTTAAGTGTCGGTGCAAACTTCCACTCTTACATCTCAGGCTCCTGCTGTTTTCTATTCCGGTTGCATCCCATGAGCAGTATTTGAGAACCCAGCAAAAACAAGTGAAAGCAAACAGAAATACCAGGGTATAAACCAAGAGCCTTGGATTAGCCTGTGCCATGTTGAACCTCAGTGAGTTAATCCAGCGGAGGAGAGTGAAGAGGGAAAGCTATTTTTTTTCCTAATTAAAAAGAAATGTATTGCAAAGACTGAAAGCATAAGGCTAGATCAAGACACTACAAAATAATTATTGAATAATGTTTTTGTTTGATTACATTAGCAGGATTCTGAAATAAATTTTAATCACTTTGTTCTTCTCTGGCTTTATCAAGATATTCTTATCTGTACTGGAGTTTGTAGTGAGCAGTTTTTATATAATCCTGGGCTCCTGGTGAGGTCCTTCTCCCTGACTGATGACCAACTATTTCTCACCTTGAAACATGAGAAACAGAGGTTGAAGATTCTAGCTGGGGAGGAGGGGGTTAGTGGCTTGGTTTTCTTTGGGGAGCATCTCTTTAGCTGGGAATTTTTTGTTGGGTTTTTTTGTTGTTTGCTGGGGTTTGGGGCTTTTTGATCATTTGCTGTGTATGTTTTCTTCCAAGAGATAGTGTTTCAGATTCCTTCAGCAAATTAAGGTGCAAAGTTCTTCCAGGAAATACCAGTCATGAATGCACGTGCCTGGCAGATCTATCACAATGCTTGGCTAAGGACTGCCCTTGATTTCATATCAATTCCTGAAGGCAGACCAACCACTCTGTGAAATCACACACTTGGTAATCTCGCTTCTGCTTCCCCCTTTTTTTTTTTTTTTCTTAAAACCACACAGAGTTTTCACTGTCTTCTGGGGGGCAGGGGAGGGGGAGACAGAGCACATCAGGTGGCAGTATTGCTTGTAGCACTGTGAGTTCCCATACTTGGCTAGGGATGCCTCAGAACTGCAGGGGTAAAATCCCAAGCTTCAGGTTAGTTTCAGCCCTGTTTCAATGGATCTTGCCACTGCTTAAATGCATAAAAAAATTCTAATCTTTAAAGTGATTAAAAGCCTTACCTTCTCTATTAATTAGAGTTAATTAGAGAGGGGAAGTTACAGTGATTAGTTATCCTCATTTTGTAGCATGGAAATCAAAGGAAAAAAAAGAAAATGTCCAGTATTTCTGACTGGGATCACTTCTAAGCAATCTGCTGATGAGAGCTGGAGGCAGCCGCAGTCAGGATTACAGCTGCTACCTGCCTGCCAACAGCTCATGCAAAACTACATTGGCTTGAAGTTCTGGGGTTTCTTTTGTGATTTATTTATTTATTTATTTTTAGCCAGCCATTCTTTTGTAAAAGCATATAAGAGTACATAAGCTTTGGATTTGGAATGCAGACCCTGAATTCTTGGCTGAGCAGGTCACCATATGCTTGTCCTGCTCATTCTGTTCAAATTAGAAGGAAGACTGTATATACTCTTTGTTTGACAAGTAGCTGCCAGTAAGATTAAAGAAAACATCAGTTTCATTCAGCTGATGGCTATAAAATTGCTTTACATTTTAATTTGTCCAAGTCTTTTTCAAATCTCTTGTCTTTAGCAATACTTATTGGTGTTGCCTGGTCTGTTGTTATCCTATTTTCCACCAGCTACCTTACTTTACTCATGGTAGCAACCTAAACTATAGTAATTTGCTGATGTTGTGTTGTACACTATAATGTATTGAGACATGAGAAATATGAATTATTGCCTACTTTATTAAGTTTTCCAGTTAGATATTTTAAAATGTTTTTGTTCTTTTTTACCTTTTTTTTTTTTTTCTGCTGGGTTCTAAGCACTCAGGTTGTGGCCATCTCTTCTGCCTAACTTCTCAGGACAATCAATAGAACCATTTAGTCTGGAAGGATGTTTTAGGCAATTAAGTTAAGCATGTGTTTAACGGTGTTTTTGGTTTAAGATGAAAATGGTCAGCAGCTTTTGGAAACAAGTCCTTAAGCCTCTCTTAGAATGCATAATTAATCTTCTGACTTGATGAGAAGGGAAATATTAATTGGGTAATTTTCTGCCAGGTCTTAAGTGGCTTCATTTTGTCTAAATCAAAGTAATTAAAAGAGACTAAAAATGTAAAGTTTATGCAGTAGAGAACTGCATCTAGGCAATTCTGGTCTGCCAAGTGAATGGATTTCAGGCAGGAAGAGTGTTCTCTTTGAAAGCCAAGAAAACATTACTGGTAAGATATTCCTCCTAATCTTTTTGAAATTGATTGGGGTTTTCTCTTACCTTTTGAATGGCAGGGTTTTCAAGTTTCCTACCAGATGCTGTTGTTGATTTTTGCAGTTTTGATTGGGTTCAAAGTAGGTCTTGGTAGTGATGCTAAATCAGGCTGGAAGGACCCTTTGTGATTTGAATTTGATAGAAATTAAAATCCCTGCCAGCTGTGTTTTGTGTGTTCGGGCTCTGCATAAATAAGCATAAATCTCTTGCATTCCTCGATAAAAGTAGGTGTGCTTCCTTGCAGCTTTAAATGTGGAACCTGGAAGCAAAATTATATTTTAAGCTAAATGTCAGGCTTTAAAAGCTAAATGATTTGGACTTGAGGTTCTCCTCCTTTTCTTTTTTTTTTTTTTTTTTGTCATTGAAGTGATACAGTAAAAATACCTCATAAGGCCAAAATGATTGCCTGGGCCAATCCAGTTAATGCACAGTAATTTAACATTACAATTAATGTAATGCTGTGGATTTCAAGTGGTTTAATTGACTTGCAGACCCCACTGCTCACCTCATCCTTCCTCTGGGGCTATCTAGAAAATCTTGGGCTATTCTTAAGGCAGATCCTCTTCCTTTGTAACAGCCTTGTCTCCAAGCCCTTAATGCTGAGCGAAAAGGATTACTTTGGTTGTGCTTGGGAAGTAATTGACTAAAGCTATGAAGAAATGATAGTGTATTAAAACATGTATCATGTTTAAATAGCACTTGTATGACTCCAAAGGGAACGAATGGAGATGTGGAGTCATTCAAAGCCTGTCTAGGGTTTATGATATCCTGTACACTATTTAAAAAGGTTTACATCTAATGGTTTGGCAAGGTAGGAACATTTTGCAAATAACACTTTGTGGAGTGAGGATCGGCTTTCTCCCAAAACCCTTGGAGGGAAGCGAAGCTTGCATTTTATGGAGTTGGTTAGAAGCAGTAAATGTGCAACAATGTTATTGCAGCTCAGTGACTTTTACAGTGTTGTAATATATTGAAATTTTCTCCTAAGAACACCAACATTCCTGTGCTTAAGAATAAGCAGATAAATGGTGTTGGCCATATTTCCATGTTAGAGATGAGAACAAAGTGTGCACTCTGTATGAAGCATTTACCAGGGTACACCCGGAGTTTCAGACCTATCACTAGCCTTGAATTTTCACATTCCTATAGAGGAGCCACACTATCATGCAGTCCTTACACACTCCTTACACTAATTTAGAAATTAGCCCCAAGAAGAAGTGATTTGAAATGCTGACCCAGCCTCAAATCATTGAGTGCTGGCATTGGTTGCAGTAAAACCTGCCTTTCACTGCAGGCCTTCTGAAAAGGGAAAAATAGTCGATAAAATGAACATAGTGGGGAAAATCCTGCCTTAATTGCCAAATGGGAAAGGGATAAAATGAACTATAGGAACCTGAATACCTTCCTTTAAAGTCAAGAGTGCAGAATAGGATGCCACTTCAGGGAATGTTTCCTTTATTTGGATTTTAGGGCTCTTAGGAATGCAAGCTGGTATCTGTCTAAAAATGGACCAGCTTTTCAAAACTATTGAATAACTTCCCTTCTTACTGGGGTCTGAAAATCTTTTTCAATGCTATCAGTGTGTCTTTAATGGGGTGAAGGGACCCATCCCAGACCTTTGCCCTTTAACTGATGTAATTGTGCCCAAGAACAGCCATATCTTTCAGAAGCTCTAGAAAATGTTGTAAGAATTACAGGAAAGGTGTTGGATTCCTGTGAGGATGGGCACGGCTGGGCAGACCCAGCTGGGGAGTGCAGGTGCCCCTTGCTAGGTGATGTGCCCACCTGCCAGAGGTGGCTTAGGAGACTTGAAAATATTGTTTGACTGTCTGTGAGGGACAGATATTGTTGTCTGTGAGGGACAGACAGCATGCATCAGTCCCAGCTCTTGGCAGGGAGGAGGCAGATGCCAAGAGCCTGCAATGCCATGCCTGGCACCTGGGCCAGCTATGCCAGCAGGTACCAGGCACAATGTCCTGTGCCATGGGGCTAAAAGTGGGAAAACTGAGAACTGCAGAAATGAAGGCTGTTTTCAAAGAGCTGAGGATTTAGCCTTACTTGGATCACCAACATATAATTAAAGCCGTTTTCAAGATGAAAAGGAGAGATATGCTGTCTCATATTTCTGAGCCTTAGTCCAGCTAAGCAAGAAGTACATGTTTAATTCTGAAGAGCGAATAACTTTGATGCCCAGTTCCAATGGGTTTAAGCTATTTGAGCCCTTAGCTAGATTGGGGTCATATTTTTTTGTTCCACTCTCTCTAATTAGTGCAACTGCCCAGCAATGATATTTCCCAGGACTTAGTGGTAAGTCGCCACTTTATAGTTTTCTTTTAACATTTCTGAACCGATTTCATTTTGAAGATCACTCCCAATTAGCACTAATCTTCCTATGGACATTGGTGGACTTTCAACGCTTTGTGAAGTTTATGGACTACATTGAACTGAAGTTAGTTTTAGAAATGCAAAATAAGGGACACAGGGCTGAGGTTGGGTTTTTCACAACATCACAGTTAATGTGTCTTTAATAATGATTCTCTGGTACTGGAGACATTTCACAGGGTCAGAGCACTTCCGTTATTTCATTAGAATGAAATAGAGAGTACAGATAAGTCATTAAGTGGCCTGTAAATCCCCACTCTTTCATGCAGACTTCTTTCCATTGTGATTTATACTAAGCTTAGAATAATCTCTTTAGAACTTTAAATACAGTAAACAAGACCAAATTTCATGTTGCACTAGAGCTTTCAGATAGAACTAAGTAGAATAATGGAAGGGCCAAATCTGACTAGCTCTTATGGATTCTCTGGCAGTAAGATATAAGAAGGGAAGGATAAGGGAGATCCGTGGTTTGGTTTTGATCTCTTGGGATTCATTGTAAATCAGTAAGGCAATAATCTAGAATTAATGCAGTGACCATGGCAATAGTGGTGTGAGAACACACTTGGATCCATTAACTCCTAATTCCAGCTGCTGCGGAAGGGCTGGGACCACAGTGTTTGCTCAGAGTGCTGTGAAATGTGTTTTCAGTTGTGGTTCACACCCAGCTGGTGCAGCCATCACCATTAGTGTCTGCCTAGCTGCTCTAAGGATCCGTGCAATACTGGAGAGGTTTTCACTCCCAAAACATCACTTCCTAGTGATGTTAGATCCAAAGGAAGAGAAATCTCACTCCTGACTGATTTCTTCTCCTTTTGTATCAAAAAATTATCCCTGAAGTATTTTCAGCATCTTGTCCTTTCACAAAGCGAGTTCTGGAAAAAAATTGTTCTATGATCTGTGGCAAAATGGTCAACCCTGAGCCAAGCTGGCACAGCCCCCAATTTAAATGTTCTCTTCAACACATGCAGAGGGACTTCGAAATGTTTTGTTGCTGCTATGTTTTGTTAGATGATCCTGGTGAGAATTAATTTGAGCTTTGCATCCTTTTTATCCTTGTGGCTAGAAAATAGAGCATCATGTTATTTCCATCCTGTCCCAACAACACTGTTGTTCTGGGGGAGACAGACATGTTAAAGTGTCAAAGATGGTGAGAAAGCTGGATTTGGGGGATGCAGAAGGGAAAACTCTCTTTTATTACAGCTAATAATAATTGTTCCCCCTTGCAGAGGCCACCTTGTGCCTGCTTCTGGAGCATGGTAGTCCATTGCTGGGCCATGGTTCTGGCTTTTGAACCTTTCTGTCCTACGGTCCCAGGTGGCTGGTAGACTCATCCTTTGTGTTCATATCCATCTGTCCTTCTGGATGGCTGCCAGACCCAGGATCCACAGCCCCTCAGTGACCTGTAAGAGGAGGCTTGGTGGCTTTCTGTTATGCTTCAGTTTCTGATATTTTAGAGATGTTTTAGGAGAGGAAAAGCTTCGTTCCTCTGTGTGCGGTATTTCCCTCCTTCCCCAGCCAGGAGGAATCAGGAGTGTGATTTCCATTTCACAGCAATGTGCTTTTCACTTTGTGTCTTGGGGGAGCATCAGCAGAGCTCGGATTATCTCCAGTTCCCTCTGAGACAGCGTTTGTGGAACATTTGTGTGTCCATCCCCTTCGTTTGGCACGTGCTGGATGCTCAGTGCCTCCATCCACACCAGGCAGTCCCTGGGCTGCCAGGGTCTCTCTTCATCTGCACCAGCAGCTGGATTTCCCTCTCTCCTGCTCTCTCCGTCCCCACAGCGAGTTGTAGGGGCTGTCTGAAGTGAAGCTGGTACAAACACAATCTTCCTGGAGAGCCTTTGCCTCTGGAGGCATTAATGACTTTGGGGCCTGAGGGCCAGGCCTGAGGCAGGAGGACTTTGTGGCTGTGTTCCAGGTTAGCATCCCCCTGAAAGCACTTCTTCCAGGAAGGAATATCCTGAGAGAGGAAAGACTACAAAACTCTTCTTCTTATGTTATGCAAAGGAGATTTGTGTAAACAAACTGCTTCTTGGAAACATCATGGTTGCACTCTCTCTGTCTGTTTTTTTGCTTTTTTTCTGCAGGACGTAGAATATAACCTTGTTAAATCAGAATGAGATTAAACCAGCCTGGTTTATTCCGACTACTTTATATTTGTTAGCTGTTTTTCCATTTCAGTTGTGTGCAGTGTGCTTTTGCTGGCATTATTTTTGTTCAGCGAGAGGGTAAGCAGGAAGGAAAATGAACTCTCGCTGCAAATATTTGGAAAGAAGGAGACCAGGCTGTGTGTGAGAAGGAAATATTTGAGCTATGTGATTTTCAATGTTGCTGCACTATCTGGCTGTGTTTTACCTTACATACCACAACACAAGTGAGACCTGTTAGGATTCTCCTCACTAGTAAATAAAAGGTTTCCTGCTTCCCTACAGGCTGCCTCATTTTCTCCCAGCAGTTCATAAAGCTGTGGCATGTCAAAAAAAAAGCCCCTCTTGATGTATTGACTTGATTTTTCCATTAAAAATTAATTGCTTCCTATTTGCGGAATGTGATAAATAATGGCCTTTCAAACGGGCTGCGGTGTCAAGTATACTTAAAGCTCTCAGTTGAAGGGACTTTGCAGGTATCTGCAAGTCATGGCTTCACAGAGGGGACACAGGGAAGATAGATTTTTGTGGTAAAGCACCACACAAATTACCAGTCGAGTTGTTAACTCTTACCCAGAAGTGGGAATGACTTCAGTTAGCAGGTGGTGTATACAAAAGCACCATTGTCGTCCTACTTGAGTTAGTGCCACATCGAGATCTGGCATCTCTTTTATTTCCTTCTACCCTAGAAAATCTTAATCCAGTGTAGCTGAAAAGAAACAAACCCAACTCCAAAAAATTGTGCAAAAATCACATGCCTTGTCACGATGTTATTCTACGGGCAAATTAAGACCCTGACCAACCAATTTAATTCATTTAATTGGAGTAGTATACATGAGGGACTTGAATACATAACTGAAAAAATTGCATGTAGCATTTGGACAGGTCATCCTGCCCCCACCCTGTTTAAAAGAACAAGCTTCTGGTTTCCTTTTACTGTCAACTGCAGCAAAATTAGAATCAAATTCAATTATGGTTTTTTTCTTGTATCTGGCAGGTTGCAGGTTGTCTCATGTCTTACTCCAACCTGTCCAGCAAAGTTTACATCCATGCCTGTTCTGGGTGCCCTAAAATGGACTTAAGTCTCAGCTGTTCCACACCATTCATTGCTATCAGCTCCTGCAGCTCCCGCCACTTGTATCTTCCTCTATGTACTTACTTTCCTGATTTTTTATTACAGATCAAATTTGAACTAATATTTCAATTGAATTTATATCTCTTTGTGTTCCTTCCAAATCTCCTTGGTTTTTAATTTTATTTTCCAAACACAGAAGAGCATTTTAGAAAACATCGAGTGCAGGCAAAATATGATTTTTAAAAATTTTATTAATTGGCCAATAAGCTCAAAAGGCAAAAAACCTCTTTGTTAACAGTTTTCTGCTTCTCAGTTCTGTTCCCCCTGTCTGGCTCTTTTTCTGGTGTCTCTGAGAGCTCTGCAGAGAATGTGAATGGGGAGTGCAGAGTATCCCTAAGGAGTCTTTAAGCATCATAGTGGTAATGTATTTCTTTTTCCCCCTTAATTTCTTGTGCCTCTGGATGACATTCAAAAAAGTCACACCTTTTCTGTCTGAAAGCAAAGCAACACCTTTCATGTAGGGAAACTGCATGGTGGATCTCTGTGCGATGTGCAGTGAGACTGCTGGGTTGTGTGTGAGGGTGGAGGGTAGACAGGAAAATCTGCATGTAGCACATCAAATTATTATCAAACACTTCTGGCAGAATCTGCCAAGGAAAGTAAGATAAATCAGGGTGAAGGCAAAAACAATTGTGTAAGGTAGTTTATACAAAGCAGTTGCCATTATAAATAATAAAGCAAAAAGGCATTCTTTGGGAACTTTCCAATTCATTTTTACCAGTTCTGCCTTAAATAACTGACAGTTTTTGTAGTACTTTGTGTTCTCACTCATTCCTCTTCCTTTGCTACGGGAGTCTCCACAAGTACTCTTGGCTTCTTGGTTTGGATCATAAATCTGCCTCTTTGTTTCTTGCTCTTGTTTGTTTGTTTGTGTTTTGTATGCCACATCCTAGGCCCTAATCACTAAGGCCATGTTCTTTATATAGATCTCTTGGCATCCAAGGCTTGTTTCTAGCCAGAACCCTCCCGGATAAACAGAAACCTGAAACCTTGGCCATTATTGCTCCACTGAATCCTTTGTTCTCAGAAAGAAATCCCAAAAACCTGTGAAGAACATCTACGTTTTAAGGAAAAGTTAGACTGCCATGGGATTTTGACAGGACCATAATTAAATATTGGCACCGATTTCTTTCAGTTAACGAGCAAGCAAATTATTAATACAGTTTTTAAATCTGGGGAAAATTGATAAAACAATTAATTTTTCCTGTCAGGAGTAGTTACAGAAACACTGTCTCTGATGGCCCAAATTCACTTGGCCAGAGACTGTGCTGCCAATTGCTGTGTTTAGCATCAGTGCAGCATAAAAGTCCTGCTGTCTCAGACATCTGTCAATACCAGATGAATTGTTTGGTTAAGTATGGAGGACAGAATACAGGTGAGGTTCTCTTCCCATTGCAGTCAATAATGAAATGCTTGCTGATGTCCAAGGGCGGTGTAATTAATATGCGGGGAAATGTTTAAACCCACGGCATCTTGAAATATTAATTAGAATAATGAAATGTCTGATGGTTTTGCACATACCTTGCTCCTCCCTCTTGCTTGCCTTGGGCTAGTGGTCTTATTATTTAAGTCTGACAAATAGAATAGATATTATCACTGTTTTATTTCTAGATTAAATATTAGCCAATCATAATTTTAAAATACTTCTAAAACAAATGGTAGGTGATGGTTTATGTTCTCAAGCAATGAGATCTATTTCCCTTATGATTGGATAAAATCAGGTAGTGGTGTTTCTCTTGGTATAGTGAAACGCTGGCTAAATAATTAGAAAACTTGTAGTTAACCTGCAAATTAAATTAATTTGTTTTTTTAAAAAGCTGTTAATTTCAGTAGAATTAGAGAGGGCTAATTGTAAAAGAATGGATATTCCTATCTCTGTTTAGAAAATATCACCTGAAGTTGTTGTGCAATGAAAAAAATTAACTAGAGGATCCTTTCTCAAAACAACAAATCTGCAATGGGATTTGTTAACTTAGGTACCAATTCCTCTTGAAATAATTATTACTTAAATTTGGGAATCAAAAAGTAACCTTCAATATCCACCAGGTGCCTTAAGCACAGCCTTTCAACATCTGCCAGATAATAACATTTCATAGAAATGGGTGCCTGAATTGAGCATGGAATTGTTCCTTCAGAATCAGGCCTCTGGATCTGCTGAGTGTCCTTTTCCAAGGACACGGATTGCATCCTGGCTGCCTTCAAACACAGGGTTATCCAGAAATCCTGAGTAAACCCAAACTGCCCAAACCAAAAGAGGGTTTGACCATCTGAACTACTGAGAGAGGAAGGAGAGGCTACAGCAAGGAGCAATGAAAGCTGTTGACATGTGGCAGATGTGACATTTGCAACGAAGCTAATCCATGGGGGACAACTTTAGTGTGGCCTTTGGGATTTTGCCTTTTTCCTCCTTGCGCTCACGACTGTGCAGCCTCTGGAGGCTGTGGGTGACCTGGGGTTGTCCCTGTGGGAGCAGCTGCTGAGCTGGGAGGGGAGGCTGTCCTGCCTTCCCAGGGCCATCCCCCTGGCTGGGAAGCCCTGCTGACTCAAAGCGTCCCGCCGTGACAGCCTGATGTGATGTTGGAGAGCAGCGACAAACAGCCAGGAGGTGATGGGAATAGCTCCTGCCCGTTGTGAAGGGAAATGCTACAAGCCAAAGAGCAGCCCTGCCCAGGAGAACTCCCCTGTGAAAAGCAGCTCTAGGTCCATCTCCACTCAGAGCCTGAAGTAATGTAATATTAAAGAATGTGCTGTAGCACATGCAACACTGGAAATGCAGCTGCAGCACTGCAGAGTCTGAGTGCTGCAGGACGAGCTGGACACCCCCATGACCCTGGCTCCTGGGTGCCACAGCCAAGTGAAGCCAGTTTGGCCATGGTCAGACCTAACACTACAACAACTGGGGTTTTCCAGCCCAATGTGTGGTGCTGGGGCTGTTTATTTTCAGCCATGTCACCAGCACATCAAGCAACTTCCAGAAACAGCTCCATCTTGCTTCTGCCAGCATAAATCTCTTGTTGACTGCAGTGGGATTTGGGCTGCCAAGTGATTGGTGTATGGCCACATATTTCTATGGAATGTTTGGTATCGCTTTTACCCTTCAGGTAAAAAAGTAATTTAGTTGAGAATGCTGTGGTTATGGTAGCCTGAAACTTCTGTGTTAAGGAGCATTCTTCAGAGCTGGATTGAGAGAAATGAATGACTGTGCCCCGTTTTTTTTTAAGGAGTTACTCTTGTATCTTAGTCAACACAGACACATTTCATAAAGCATATGTGGATGGTGAGAAGCTTGTAGAGAACTAGTTCAGGAGTTTCCATTCTTGCAACTTGTTTGTCTTCCATTCTTCTGTTCCTTTCATGACTAAACAAATTTGCCTGGATGCCTTAGTTTCTACTCAATGAAACTTCAGTACTCTGTGGGAATTCAGTAAACCAGAAACACAACTTGGTGCTTGAGAAGCTGCTTCCATTTTGAGAATGTGTTTCTAGAGAAGTAGGGTGTGAGTAGATGTGGGTAGTGAAAGAAATGGCACCAATCATTGCAGTCTTGATTTCTGAAGGCATTTCCTGAGTTATTTTAAAGGTTTTACGTATGGTTACTGAAACCTTAACTCTGAATATGAAGTGTTTTTCTGAAATGAAAACTATTAAGCCTGGACTTCTTTGTTGCTTCATTGCAGTCACTTGAAATGCTTTACTCCCTGAGACTCACACACAACAATTTCTTCCATGAAAACAGTATGGAACAAAGCTTTACCTGCTCTTATCTTTCACATCATGTCATCTTCTATTTGCTGGTATATGTGTGTATATATTTTATACTCTGTACTTTTATGTTTTCTCTTTTGTCATTTTCATTGAGAGAGTTCACATCTTATTTTCTAAAGAATTAATTTTTCTATGTGGACAAAAATCAGACTGGTTTTATCCTAAATTAGAAGTTGTATTTGTGTACTGGCAAAGTGTGGCATGTAAAGTATGACAGACAGGACATTTGCTCAACGGCATCCAAATTAAAATAATAAATATTGCAGGCATTAACAATTACCTTGTAGAAATGGATCATAAACTGAGTCAGACAAGGTACATATGTAAACCAGACTCGAAGGTAGCTGTTGTTTACATGCCAGCAATTTACACTGACTTCTTCCTCTGTGCAATCAGTCGTTACCACAGAAACTGCAGCAACACACGGCACCGGGAGAGACCAAGCTCCTTCACTGAGAAAGGCAATCACTAGCCATAAAATTCTCTTCCTCTCATCCCCCCTGTGCAAAGGGTCTAAAATGCTGCTATGTCACAGTCTCTTTGCAAACAATGTAAATTCAGCCTTTTGTAGGGAAATGCTGTTGGTTACGGCCATTGGAACACCTTGGACAGTGCAGGATTTACTGAAAGCTCATCTTTGTGCTGCTGTTGGGTTAGAAACAGCCCCACGATGTAGACCTTGAATGAAGCATGGAAGAATTTGGAAAAAATTAGCCACTACCTCTAGTATTCTTTAATGAATAATGGGGAAGGTGTTTTGATTTTTTTTCCCACAGGAGCCAGATTAAAATGCATTCAGACATGTCTGAACAGTGAGTGTGAGACTGTCTGGACTAGGTTTCTATGAGAGTGCTGGTGGAGGTGAGAAAACCCTAATTTTCCCATATCTTTTTCATTAAGGCAGAACAACAGGTTGGCTATAGACTTAAAAACCCATTGGATTTGAGGGAATTTGTGGCTGCAGAAGCTGTAGTCAGGTTGTGTCTCCATGGCAATACAAGGGTGGACAGGGACTCTTCTGCCACTGCTTTCCCTAGAAGCTGCTGTGCTTAAGGGCTGGAGAAAAGTAGGCAACCTGATGTGCTTAAGGCCCTTAGGAAAGGAAAGAAACAGACATTTCTTCTCCATAAACTCAGTATAGCCCCTTTTTCCTTTACATGAGCCTGCCTTTAGGCTTTGACTGCAGACTCATCAAGAGTGGACTTTTTAGGGATTCCCTGTGGGATCCAGTCTGCCCTCTGGGCTCTCCAAGCAGGAGTTCTATGAAGAAATAGAGAGGCAAAGGCTTTTCCATTTTTTAATGATGCAGGAATCACTATGTGCAGGAGCATCACTATATTTTCATCTGTGCTTCATCTGGGTCCAGCAAGCTCCTGGTGCTTGCTGGACCCCTCATCCATTCGTAGCAAGTGTTGGACACCAAATTTGCCTCCAAGGGTCAGATTCCCACAGCAGGATGTGCAGGACAGAGTTGTGACCCCAAGCATGGGCAGTGTTGGTGCCTGTCAGACAGCACCATCTCTGCTGCTGGGGCACTTGAGGTCACAGTTGAAGTACAGGTAGCTGCAAGGAGCCAGCATTCCTTCTGGTTCCTTAAGGCAGTGGAAAAGATTTAGACTGCCAGGAGGGAGAAATGATGAAGCTCACTGTAATCTCACTGCTGAGTATCCTGTGAGATGCTGACACTCTGCTTCAATGGGCTTGAGGTAGCTCATGTTCTTTTTATGAAAAAGATTTAGTAGATGTGAGTAGTATCACACTCTGGCATGATAAACTTGCATGGATACCAACAAATTTAGGCAGAACTCCTGAGCTGCTCTAGACCTCTGTCTGGGGGTGCTATACAGCTTTAAATGAAGATATTGCCATCCATCAGCTTGTCACCTGCCTCACTACCCACTTGTATTAAATGATTTCACTATCAGCTAAGATGGAGCACACCACTGAGTGTCAGATTATAAGTGTCTGGAGAGATTAGATACTGAAATTAGATGGATAACATCCAGGCTGCTGCACTGGATCTCCCAGTATTGCTGGTAGTGTCCTGCTCCAGTCTGATAAAACCTGACTGTGCTGTGCTCCTCACTCTCTTCCCTGAGCAGAGGATGCATGAGTGAGGGTTGTGTAAAGTCACTGTCCTGAGAAAATCCCAGTATCTGTGGGCACTACATGAGCAACGTGGCATCCAATTCTCCTGTACAAATAGTCTGGTGTGTTGCAGCATGTGCCTCAACTCATCAGATGATGCCTTAGCAAGCTCTGTCTTGTTCAGTTTCTTAAAGCAGTAGCTTCTCAATCTGTTTTTCCTTGGGCTGGACTTTGACCAAAGATGATTTTAAGAAATAATAACTACATTACTGGTAAAAAAAAAAGAATTGGTGAGCGAAGAGATCTGAAAATTGGTGAGGCCCAAGATGACAGCCATCCTTGGGGAAACTATCCTTCTCCCCGGGAAAACTGATTTAATTTGTGTTGGAGTAGCATGGGATTTAAAAATGGATGCATGGGTGTTAACATACCGCCTCAGTTTCTGTCTTCTTGGGACAAGAAAATATTCTGCTGAGAAAAAACTAAAGATATTGAGAGACAGCATTTAAATTCCTGTTTCCACTAGTGTTATCCTTTTCTCATGGAGGAGCACAACCTTAGGAATATGCAAAGGGACAACTGGGTTGATTTGTGGACTCTGATAGAGGAGGTCAAAGGCCTTGTCACAGATGTCTCTGGATTATGTTAGAAACTGTTTTATGAATGCTTTGGAAATATTCACAAATGTGCAGGGATTATTTAATTATTCGTAAGTCACACCTGTAGAAACAAGCAGACTGCTTTTGGTTCGTATCTTGAGGGGTCAAGAAGAGTACAAGAACTCATTAAACTATCACAGTGACTTTTCTAAATTAAAACTGTAATGACAGAGATTAATACTGGGAGAGGATCTCCTCTCTTTTCTGTAGAAAGGTTTTTTTTTCCCCTACTCTCCAACTAGACTCTACATTTGTAGAAAAGAAGGAAATAGTTCTCAGAGTTTAAATATGTATGTGGATGTATGTACCTACATAAATTAAGGTTATTTTGCTCATACTAATTATCATTGAAAGCTCTCTCAGTCTCCCTACTTAAGTGAGCTATCATACCATGGCTTTGTTCTGTAATGGGGCCCTCTGAGAAAGAAAATAAAAAACGACATTCAGGACAATAAAGCAATAAAGGCAGTAGTATGCATTCAAAATAATTTGGGGGATTTTTGTGGGAATTTTGTGGGAATTTTCATGGTAGAGATGTTATTTTTGGAAATCTCTATATCTATTCCTGAGCTGCACCATTTGGCAGTCTTGAAACAGAATTTAGTTTAATGCCAATGGTGCCCTTAATTCATGTGTTATCTTAAAATCATTCCCTGCGGTTTGTGTTACAAAAGATTGGGAAAACAGAAGCCTTTTTTCTTTATATTCACTTTTCCTTTTTAAGTGGAAAGTTAATATAGTTGCAAATTAAAAATTTCAACCCTGACAAGACCACAGATAAGAATTCCAGCTCAGCTATACCAGCAAGTACCAGGGTCAGCTATCAAACAAAATACAAAACTACTCCAGAACTCCAAGAGGAGAGCTGAGCAGTGCTTTATTTAAGAGAGCTGCTTCAGGAGTTTAGGGTAGTCAGACAGTTCAGGCTCCTTGCCCAGATTTCTGTTTAGCAAGGAGCCTGAACTTCAATGCTGCCAGTGTGATGGCTGAGCTCAGCCCATTAACTGAGGTATTGCTACAAGCAAACACAGGAGTGTGAAGGGATCCTGCATGTCTGGGATTTCAAACTGGGCCATTGGGCAACCCCATGCACAGGCTGCTGAAGGAAGGTGAAGGAGTTCTGGGACGTTCTGGTATTCTTTGTTATGGGGTATGAGATGTCTGACTGGTGGGAGGTCTGCCCTGTGCCTCTGTGGTGCAGGACAGAAATAAGAATTTCAGTCTCCTGGCAATAGTTTTGAACTGAGCACCTTGCAGGCCACAGGGGAGCATCTGCAGGGGATGGTGAGGAGGAAGGTGGGAAGGGCAGCTGCTGTGTTGCTGCTGAGGACAGAAGTGTTTCTACACTCCCCTTCTCTCTCTGGGATTCCTCTCATTTGTGTCCTCAGGCACAAACAGCTCTGCTGACTAACGTGGCACAGCTCTTCTTTTCATTGCAAAGCTCTCCCCTGCCTCCTCTCCAGAGGTGGCCCTGGCTCACCTTGCCTGGTGCCTTTCCTGGAGGATGCACTGGCCAGCAGCTCTTGGCCTCCTCCCTGTGTGTGGTCAGCAGGGGACAGGGACAAGTCCATGCCCCTGCCTGCACCCCAGTGGCACTTGGTGAGGCTAAGATGTTTGCACATTTGCTAGAGAACAAAGACGGCTATGCATGGAAAAAGACCAAGATGATTTTACAGATGCCCATCTGCCCAGAAAATCCTGAGCCTCTGCTGCCCTTCTCAGGGAGAATCACAGGTTTTAGAGCAGCATCCATTGGTACTAAATACAGCAGAGATACTCCTGGGTTTAGTATTATTGCTTTTGACCTTTTTAGATCTACTGACAATGGTGAGTCTGGTGGAAAAAAAAATTAAGCAGGGGGAGCCAGGACTTCTTTCTCGTTTTTGTTAATTATTTCTTTTGATTAATTTAAGAAATAAGTGGGATCCTTCTGTGCCACAGATCACACATCTTCTGAGAAAGTTGAAAGAATACTTGCATATATCACTAAGGATATTGAAAGGATTAAGTAATTTTTGTAAAGCATTTTGAATTTCTGAAAATTGTTATGGACAAGCACAATATTATTCTCTTTGCATAAATAAGAAATGTTGAAGTAGAGCAGGGATACCTATAATAATCTAAAACTCATCTCATGCACTTATAAATCCTCCTCTTTTTTGGCTATTCTTATAGCCTATCCAATTTCTGAAGATGCTCACTGTCAGCACTTTGTAGGCAAATCACTGGAATTTAGGGGTGCTCAGCCCCAGTGCTGATTATAAAAGATTATTTTTCTTCACCACAATTCACAATGCTTTCTTTAAGCTCAGAGTTGAAGACCAGGTTCTTGGCTGGAGTAGATGCAGGTGGCTGTGTTCAGCTGAACATCTCTATGCCTTATTTGTGCTAGACAAAGGTCATGCCCGTATCCTGATGTACAAATGTCTCAGTTTGCACTGTGAAAATTAGTGCTTTTTGTTTTCCCAGTAGTAAAGATACTGCAGAAGAAATAGGTTTCAAAATCCTGCTGGTCATCTGTAAGGTGGTTTAGAGTTCATCCTGTTCTGCTAAGACATGCCATTTGTAGTGCAGGGCCTGGTGAGGGAGTAAACTGGAACAACCCCACAGCTGCCAGCATCAGCAGAGACAACTGGATGCTGCTGCAGGTTTTAGCTGCTATTATTTCAGAATAAAATCCTTTCTTTAGGGCTTTAACTCCTGCTGACTGTCTGGAATGCAGCTGCTGTGCTGCAGAACCTCCTGAAAAGCTGTCTCATATGGATAATTTCAGTAAATTCAGTAAATTCAACAGTAGCAGGCAAGGAGACTACAAAGAATGGGTTAAATCACAGACTTCTTGCCTCTTCGGTATTCCTGGATAATAATCCACCTACAGTGACTCCACTCAGTGGGTAGAAAATGCCTACCTCTTTTTAAACATAATTTATGCACTCCTTTGCCTTTTGAAAAGGATAGACACCAGCCAGGTAGAAGGCTGCTCTGCTGCATCAGGGCTCAGAATTAACCACCAAATGTGTGCCTGATGTGCCAGTCAATCTGCCAAGTCATAAATGTTACAGCAGACATCTGACTACAGCCTGGATTTTTCAAGTGTGCTTTTTGGCTACGTAGCCTTAGCAAACCCTGCTCCTTCCAAAGGACAGGGATACATGTGCTGTTAACCTGGCAGGGTCTGAAATCTGCCATAAACTGATTTCCCCAGAGGACTGCTCCCTGCAAGGGCTGTGTGCTGCGAGGCAGTGTCTCCCTGATGGCTCCAAGTGTCCTTGACTGGATCTGCAGTAAGCAGGAAGGTGTGTGATGGTTTCTTCTGAGGGGGCTGAGGGTGTGAAGGAAGCTCATTCCTCCCCCCCACCCCACCCCCATGACAGGAAAGTTCCTGGGCTTGGACCTGGAGGGGTTGGTTGGTGAGAAGTTTCTGCTGCTCAAGTAAAAGTCAGACCTAGAAAATTCTGTGGTGGTTGCATAAGTACTGAAATTGCCACACAGCTAAAGCCTGAAAAGCAAGCAATTGACTGGGGAACATATTTCTAATATAATTGCTTTTTGACCTTTCTTTCTGGTCTTGCTCTGAGTTTTGATTAACTTCACGTTAATTACAATTAGGGAGCACTGAGGAAGAAAGGGATGATTTTGTTGGCTTGGGTTTTTGGTTTTGGTTGGTTTTTTGGTTGAAATTCCAGCAGCTTTCTGTTGTTGTACTATTTGAAAAACGAGTAATTCCTGGTCCTTTCAGGAATTACTCAAGAAAAAAGAAATTAACAGAGAAGTTAAATTTGACACTCTTGATTCCTTGAATTAGGCAATGCTGTAAGTGATTTCAGGCTATCCTTGTGTGCTGTAAGGAATAGATCTATGGTAGATATGAGGTAGAATTAATCCCTCAAAAGCAGTACATATTTTTGAGGAGCACAATGGCCCCTGAGCAATGCCCAAGGCATCCAGCCATTTTCTGCTCACCTATAGCAAGAATTACCACATGATGAGAGTGCAGCATCTTGTGCTGCTCACAGATCTGCAATACACCCTCTGGTCTGCATCCCAATCAAAGGGCATTTTCAGAGACATTGGCACCTGCAACACAGATGGGCAACTGTTTTATCACCTGCCTTGCTCCCTGAGTCAGTAACTGGGCTACTCCTTGTCCCAACACACTGCCAGAAGAGGTCCCAGTGTCATTCTGCCATGTCTCTCCTGACTTCCCTGCCTCCCCCCTGATCTGTAACAGTACTTTAGAAGATTTTGACCTGTTACAATGCATTAAATCTTCTTCTACACTGAATATTCTAATTACTGAATTTACACTAACCAATGTAGTGCAAGATACAAATCTTATAACATTTACATATAGCCTGTAAAAATAATTACATTACTATACTATGTTATATTTTAAACCCTAAAAAGTACTCTTTGGACCTCTCTTGCCAAGCTGGTAGGGTCTGCTCTGACCCTTGGGCTCTTGGTGAGGAGAAGGGCTTTGTTTAATCAAAAGGGGATTACCTTCAGCTGGCCACACTATTGTTCTTCTCTTGTTCAGTAACAGAGGCTCAGCATCTGAGACATCAGATCTTGCTTTCAATTCTATTTCACTTATATGTTCCATATTCTCAAAGTCTAAACAGTCATATTTATAAGGCTTTCCTATTTCATCCTTCCCAACACAGTACCTCTGCCACTTCTGGGTGAATGTTTCCCTGGGAAGTGATCAGCTCATCTTCAATATCTGCCTGATGTCCTTGTGTCAGAGGTCTTGTACTACAGCCCTGATCCTGGAGCCAGAGCCAGCCCAGCTGAGAAAAAGGTGATGCTCTGTGCCTTCCTGGGGTTGCTCAGGGTGCCCCAGCACACACAGCACTGCCCTCACCTCATCCCACGGGGGGCTGGTCTCTGGGGAGAGACCCTCTTTGCTGGGCACAGCTCCCAGCTCATGCTTACTCTGCCTGCTCGGGGAAGGTGACGTGTTTTCTGACAACAGCCAAGATGAAAACCAAAGGTTCTTTCTTTTGCACTTCAGGGCTGGCTCATAACTTGCTCCTTCCATTCAGAGCCTCTAGTCAGAACACACAGATTATGGAGACAAGGGGTTAATTCACTTAAACCATTTTCTGACTTTATGGGATTGCCACAAACCAGAGCCAGTTAAAATGTGGGGTCTGGTAAAGCATGTCGGTGTTTAACTTCATATGTTTTTGTTTTAAAATGCCTATATGAGGAGACGTTTAAATTTTGTCATTATGTAATTAAAAGTTATTTATTATGTCTGTCGATAGTCTGTTAGGCACAATCTGTTAGGGTGCATCTTGCATTAATTTTTCATCTGAAACAGCAGAAATAATTTTGTGGATTTTAAACTGTTGTTTTGCAGATGCAGTGTTAAGTGTTACTAGATTTTACCTCCCTCATCCACAAAAGCTTTGTTTTCTCGTTTCCTGTCAATCTTATTGAGGAATGCTGAATAATCAGAATGAAGCAAAGATAAAATTGCCTTCTGATCTTTCTGATTTATTTTGAGAAAACTTTGGTTCCTTCTGTGTCAAGGTGTCCTCATTTCACCTGCTTAGACGGAACATGATAGTGGAAATTCATCTAGTGTCTCCAATTTATATCCAAATTACTGTGCACCTGTTACTCTCCACAATACCCAGAAGAGGTAGAGAAATAATGTTCTATTATCCTGATTATAGATGTAAAGCATTACCAAGAAGTTGTGGCTTGCCAGAAGTCTCATTTGAGGTCGTATCAAGGACTGGTGCATTTCTGGGCTTCCCAAATAAGATTGTAACATTTTTGTTTGCTACCTTATCTCCTTGTTGCTTCAGCTCCATCACTGTATCTGCCACTGAATCTTACACGTATTTTCATACTGGAGTCCTCAGTGAACAGAATACATTAAGAAGGCACAGCTTTTCATTAGACAGCAAATATTCTCAATTAAAGATTGCTCATTTATTCTAGACCATTTGTTTTTAATTAATGTGATCAAACAAGGGCCAAGGGGTATGAGAATCACCCCCAGAATAATTCCTGTATGAGGACCACTGGTGGAACCAGCACAGCATCTTTTAGTCTGACAGAGCAAGTGCCTGTGGTGTGCTTTCATTTCCACAAGGGCCCTATAAGGCAGTTGTTTTCTCCTGAAATCCCATTTAGTCTTGGATCACAGCTGAAAAGAGTCTGTGTGTGTGGTGAACTTGTGCAGGACTCCTGAGTGGAGAAGATAGTTTGGCTAGGTTGAAATGCTGAAATATCCACTCTAGAGCTCTTAAGGAAATTAAGTTGGCCTCTTTCTCTCTCTTTTTTGGTCCTGCCCAGCGCTTGTGCCAGCCATCAAGGTGTCTCACCTTCACAGAAGAAAATGAGTGCATCAGAACGTGCTGTCCAAAATCCTCACGTGTCCCTACAGCAAAGGCTTCTCTAGAATTAGCACTGGTCACAATACATGAAGCTTTTCACGTGGAGCCTAAACCGGTTTTTATTCTTTAGCAAACTTGCAAGAGCAAAATCTGCTCTCCTGACCACAAAATTTCTCACTGCAAACCCCCTTCTTCCTGGGCTCTTGCAGCACATGCAGAAGGTACTGCACATTGCTAACTCACTTGAATTACTCTGACCAGGTTGTCACCTTGCTGAAAAAGGAATGGCTCTAAGTGGCCACAGTCTGAGATGTCAAACCCTTGACGGTCTCTCCCTACTAGCAAGCTGCTGATTTGTTGTTCTGTGTTCCCTTTCCAGGGTCCTAACTCTGTTTGTCCCTCCAAGTCCAGTGAACCTTGAGGGGTGAGGCTTCCCTCCCCCTACAGTGATTTTTTTCTAGTTCTGAAGACTCCCTCCATCTCCTATTTCTAGGAGATATATCCTCCTCCAGGCATTTTTCCTTCTCACTGCTTACACTGCAGCCACTATTTTCTGCAGTTCCACTTCAGGAGTGTCCTTCTCACATCTGATGGTGACTGCAGCTCCTCTGCTGCACAGCATCCCCTGCTCTGTGAGCAGGAGAGCAGCTACTCAGCAGTGATTAAAATGCTGCTTAAAACCCAGAATTGGTGCCACAGACTCTGGGTGAAAGAGGAACTATCAGAAGGACAAGAACATGTTGATGCTTCTAAAAGGGAGAGTATTTTAGTGTCCAGAAAAGCCTAAAAAAACACAGTGCCAGGTTGAGAATAATTTAAAGATTTTTTTTTCTGACCTACATGGAAAGCTGTTTATATTCCCAACTAATTTTAAACTAAGCAAACAAAAACCCCTCACCTCAATCAAGAGAAAGGGCTGCAAGAAGACGGATGTGTATTTGTAACTAACTCAATGGAAATAATAAAAGCAATCTGGAAAAAAAGGAGATCCTTTTTTCCTTGAAAACATTCAACAAGGTTTGTCATATTTGTCCTTCAGACTTCAAGGTCTGAGGCAAGGTTTTCTTCTTACCTACAAGCAAGAAAACAAGCAAGGTTTTCTTCTTACCTACAGTTTTTAGCAAAATATTGTGCAGAAACTTATTTCCTTTTTATCTCCTGGTATTCCCTCTTAAATTTTGCTGCTTTGTTCTTTTTTTCTGACTACCATTTTCATTTTCACTTTTTTATTAAGTCAGTATGAGGGGAGAAAAAGAAATTAATACTGGGGAGAGAAGAAAAACTGGGATTTTTCTTATGGAGGGAAGGGTAAAGCTTTGAATAAACGTTATTTGAGAGGAGGGTGAGAAATTGGAGGAAAAAATATTTTGTTGCCAAAATGTATCTACATTTATTTGTCCAGCCCTAGATCTGAAATGGGTCTGATCTGATACAATATTCTTTCTTAGCCAAAATGTCTGTGTATTGTGAGAAGGCTTCCTAAACGTCATCTGCGAAACTTCCAAAAATGTAAACCTCCAAAAAGATCAAGTCATGAATGGTTTCCCTTCATGAGCAGCTGAATTAAAAAGACAAATAACCTTGTGCAAGAAATGTTCGAGGGGCTGGTGACAAGCATGGTGACTTCACTTAAGCCTCGTGTCTTTCTGTGTGTTTAAAAAAAAACAAGCCTCTGCTTCAGCACAATGAGAGATTGAAAACCATGAGTGACCACTAAGCATTTTGATGAAGGCAGATGTATATAAAAAAAGGAATATATCCTACCCTAAGCTGCGAGCCTGTGGTGAATTTTGTTAACCGGAATTTGTAATTTAGGCTACTGAGTTGGCTTAAAAGCATTTTTGTGGCCTGTGGGCATTTCAATAGCAGGACTCCACTGAGTGTTATTGGGAATTATGCAGCTTGAGAGCTTCATGCCGTCCTGAAATTTTTCTTGATTACAGCTAGTACCCTATGCAGTGTGGATAGTAAACAGAAAACATTTTTTTTTTTCATTTGAATCCAAGTCCTTATTGATATTCCTGTCAAAATACAGTTTCTGGTCTCTCAATAAACACAGAGCAAGACTTGTGAATGTAGTTTTCACACATAATTTCGGGATGTATTTGTGAGCCTTTTGCCATCTGTGTACATTACAGATCTTTAGAATAAGCTACTGTGCAAGTTGTACAAGCAATTGGACAGTTGTACAAGCTCATAGCAGAAATCTCTCTTTTATTTTTTATTTTCTGCAGTTGTCAAAGTGAGGAGCAAGGCATGTCATAGAAAAGTATTTCTGCTATAAGTTTTGCAGTTACTAAAATTAATGTTGTGCCCACACTTATTGTAAGTGGAAATTGCATCTGTTAGACTGATATTGCTAAATAAAACCTGGTTGACTACTGGGATGAACAATATCTTCAGATAGCCTTGTGGCAATAAAAAAAAAAAAGCAATTATTACTAACATTCACATCTAAAACTTCTGCTTAAATTTACAGCAATTCTTGTGCCCATACATCTCACTTCTAAAATAGATTTAGGACAATTAGAACAAAAATATTAGATGCAATTTCTCACTGGCCTGAATTAGATCTTGCTATTGAAGTCAAGAGCAGGAAGAACTTGTATTTGAAAGAAATGCCCTCAAATCAAAGAGCAGCTCTGTGCGTTGCTCTCAGCAGACACACAGCTCCGTTGAAATCCTACCTGGATGAAGAGAGTACAAAAACCACTTGGTGCCTTAAAAATGATACCTGAATGGTCAAAGCAAAAGCCTATGGACACATATCCCCTGTGCAGTACTCTATAACCACCAGACCCAGCTGCCTGCTTTACCCAGTTTTATTTCCTCTTGGACAGAGGTTGTGTAATCTGTCTGTACGAAGGAAGAAATGGCTCCGATTGCTTCAAAGGAGAGTTTTCCACCTGCCAGCAGGAGAGTAAGTATGACCTCCCCAGATTCCTACATGTGGAACAAAACATTCCCTGTTTGCAAGAGCCCAGCAGAAGCCTTGTGGATGTGCCCCGTTCCTTTGAATTCCCTTACAAATTCCTTGACCTGAATCCTAATTGTCTTGAGTATTTTGCCCTTCAATATCGAATACTTGCTTCAAATTCTTGTAATATTTTCATTATTGTTGTCCTTTTTGTAGCAGCTTTTTGAAGTATTTTCATAAATGGTTGAGACTCACGTTGTTGATGCAGGGCAATATCAGTACCAGCAGTCTCCATCTCAGATGATGATAAATAGATGTACAAAGCTACCACAACAACATTTGAAGCTTTTAATGCTTAGAACCTTTGGAGATCAACTTAGGGACCATCTGCAGTTGTCACTGACTTCTAAGAGAGCTACAAAACCTGAGATTCAATGCTGAAATTTCTGCTTTGGCCGTGGTGAGCTCAACATTTATATCTAGAGGGGACTTGGACTAATGTAGGATGTGAAAGGCTTCACGAGACCATGGAGACAAGCCTCAGCCCAATGCCTGAAACACGCCTGTGATTAGACTGTTTTCAGATGTGGCAGCAAGTCTTATGGATGCCTGAGAGTCTTGAAAACACCATTCCTCCTATTTCAACAGCATGGTTAGTTTAAAGAAGTGCATATTTAATTGAAAAATAGGCTGGAATTGTTTTCATACAGAACATACAGAAAGCAAGGGGCTTGGGAGCACGGCTTTAAACTTCCTGGCTTCTGCTCATATTCCTGCCACCGTTCCCAGTAACATTTCTCTTTCATCTACGTTTGCCATAGTTCCTTCTTTCTTACCTTCTAATAATTTAAGAGACAAGATGACAGAACAGATTAAAAAATATCTATAAATAATACCGTACATAAAGAGGCATTTACCCACTGAGTCTTAAAACTCATTCCCTGATTTGGATCTATTTTTATAAGCTTCATCTCACTTGACACTGACAATGATTCACATAAATATTAAGTGTTCATTTTTAGTCCAGTGCACATAAGTGAAGCTAAACTGTAGTGTTCTTTGGAGTTTTTACCCCGAAGGTCCTTGCTTAGGATGGAAAGAGGGTTAGGAGGATGCAGTTCTTAAGCACTCTGCAATCATCACACAGCTAGTGTAGATGGAGCATTTTAAAATTTTTCAATGACATTCACATTTCAAATGGGCTTTTTTGTTGACTTTTTTTTTCCTGTAGGATGTAAAAATAGGGTGTGTTATCCCGAATTAAAGTCTAAACCTGCAGGCTGTGGAATAACATGGTTTCTTATTTGTACCTCTCTGTTGTGTTGTGGTTATGTTCAACTATCACTATTCTTTTGCTGTATCTTGTTTTTCAATTAAAGCAGTCCTGAGATGTTTTATTAATTATCCAAACATGTTGTTCTTTGGACTATGCAGCAAAGCTATTTAAACAATGAAAGATAATATTTTTTTTCAATGTTTCTCACTTCTAAATTCTAATACAATTGTGTTTCTGTTACAGCAGGAGTATATTTGATAACAGATGGTAAAACTGCAAAACTGTCTCTGCTTCATTAGCGCCCCTGGCAAGTCTTCCTATATAAGGTAAGTTACAGCAGAGAGGGATATTTAACAATATACCCTTTACAGTTTCCAGTAGGATTTTGGACTAGTTTTAAGTGTATCATGAAAGCAGTGAATGTAATAGCTGGAATGCCCATTGACCACTTCTGTGTTGGTTGTTAAAACCAGAACTAAACATGCATGCTCTAAAAGGCTCTGATCTAGCAAAGACTTGTCCTAAAAAGTCAAATTTATCCTGGCAATAGTTTCATTGAGATCACTTTCCTTTGATGGTGATCATGGGTTTTTATTAAAAAGTAATAAAATGTAAGTGATCAATCTCCATTTGAATTAAAAGAATGTTTATGTTAAAATATTGATGAAAAGGCAGCCTTCAGAGATTTTAAGGATGCTTTTATTTCCATGGCACGACTGAAAGGTGACAGATTGATAGCCCTGGGAAACGTAGGTCTTTTCAAAACAAATTATGTGATGTGTCCTCACACTGACTTTGGAGCTGGCTTTGCAGCATGGCAGAACTGCTCAGGCTCTGGGGTGAAAAACTCCTCTCTAATTCTGCATATCATCTACTCTGCATATCATCTCCTACTTTTCTGTGCATTTTGTGCATCCCTTCTCCATAGGGACTGCACAGAGATCCCTAAACCACTGAGCATGGCTCACCCTGGAGTCCAATGCATGAGGACAACATATGGTTATTTCCTGCCAGGAACTGGCTTCCAACAAGTGAGCGAAAACAAAAGGACCAGTCTTGTCTCTGATAATGCCACTATGTACATGTGTTTTGTTGTTGGTCTTGCCCAATTCAGTAGCCCAGAATTAGCACAGAGGAACAGCCTCTTCCACATTCTTGGGAAATGCTGCTTTGCCATCTTCCCAGTATGATGGTTTGGGAACTCCCCATGCTGTGCAAACTGGATTAACTTCACTAACTGCCTGCATTATGCAGCTTTGTGAAGTGGGGAGGGCTCCCAAGCAGAGACGGATGAAAATTTTGAAATCGTGCAGTGAGAGGAAAATATTAAATTTGAAATTTCACATTCTAAGCAAAAAACAGTAGCCACTAGATTATTGAGTCCAGGGAACTCTTTCATACTACAGATACCCCACATTTCTATTTGAGTATGGTTTCTAAAACAGCATATATTCAGTATGTATTTGGCAAGTACATTTAAAGGACTTCTCCTATTAGTGAAGGAAAATTATGGGCATCAGCCAGGCTTTCATATAAGGTAGTTGCCAGCAGTACTAAGGCAGTTTTGGGCACATGCAGAAACAACACTGTAGGCACTGGGAAATTTTAATATGCATTTTAAAAAATTACAAATGCATGGTTAGTGTTTTGGGAATTCTAAGTTTGAGCTCACATGGTGACACCCTTTCATGAGTCTCAGAAGTGAAGATGTAGGAAGTGACTGCTGGATTTCCTGGATGCAGGAGTGATGGAGAAGGTGGTGACAGAGAAGCCGTGCTGTCTGTGCACTGGCCACCACAGCTAGGCACATACTGCACCTTTGGAAGGATCACAGCCTCAGGCAATCTTCTGCTTCAGTCCAGCTTGGTTTGGAAAACACTACATCTGAGTGTAGTGTAAAGTCTTTCCTTAGGTGCTGTCAACTTGTTTTTATAGTACAAGCATTCAGAGGTGTCACAGAAATTATAACTCTATTGTGCTAGCTACTGAAATAAACGTATAGTAAGGGAGAGAGGAAAAAGTGCAAAGCAAGTAACCTAAAAAGCAAGAAATTTTGTTTTTCTGTTTTGAAAACAACACGCTAAGATTAAACATCTCGTATGATTTCACACACAGTAAAATTCATAGAAAATGAGAGGGGCTGAAGCATACCCAAATGACGTGCCATACTGAGCTAATAAAATGTGGTGTTTGTGTGCTTGTGCCCACTGCAACTGTCCATTTGCTGAGCTAGACGTGTGTGACCTGCCTTTGCACTACTGGCATGCTGCAGACGCTCCTCCTGAGAGCATCCTTCAGTGCTAACATAGGCAAGCAGGTAGGGCTTTGGTCAGATCTTCTAACAAATGCTCGCTCCACAAACTGCATTCATTCAGTTGCTTGCAATCATTTGTCCAAATCTCAGGTTTGGGGGCTTTTTTGGGGTTTTGTTTTTTGTTTTCTAGTAAATTTCCACCGTGCAGGTCTGTGTAGTCATCTGAGGACATGTGGGAATGTTCTGAATGAACGTTAAAAATCACCTAGTCAGAACAAAGGCTTAGCCTGCTGCCCCAACCAAGATATCCTTCGAGAACAGTAAATTCACAGTTTTAGGCATTCCTACAGCTGATGGTAATATGGACATGAAGATAAATTTGTGGTTTGGAGTTGAAGACGCTACAGAATTTTTACTGAATTTCAACCTTTTATTTGCCTGTAGTCCACACCACTGGCACAGTGAAAACTTAGCGTCTTTGCTTCGCAGAGCAGGTTCTCCAAAAGACGCTTTCTTTAAAACAGTGAATGCACTTTTGCACTATTGATTTCCTGCTGCTTAGACATAACTAACATTTTAAGTAATCTATACAGTTTTGAAATTTACATTAGGTCTTTTAATAAAATCCCTTGCTCTTCAGGGACTTCTTGGTAGGACAGACAGTGAACTCCTATCAACTGAACACTAACAACAGAACACTAAATTTCAATATCACTTCAGCAGAATTCTGACCCAAGCTGATCTGCTACTGTCCCAAAACCAGCAAACCAAACACCAGCCCACAGCAGTTGCCTCAGTCTGGGTATTGGTTGAGCTGTCACGGCACAGCCAGGTTGTTCTTGGTTTGTCCTTACAAGTGCTTTACTGAAAAACCCTGAGTTCAAATCAGTTCTGCATTATGCGGGACACGTTCCCCAGAAGTGCCAAGATGCACTGTCACTAGGTTCCTTGCAGAAGTCCTCACCAGAAGAGAAGGGGAGATCCATGCTAAAAAGGGAAACGGGAATAGCACAGTGTGGCTGAGATCATGTTGTGGTGTTTTTAGAGTAGAGACCAAAGGCTGCTGAGAAGGCAAGCCCTTTGCACTGCGTGCTGTGGCAATTACACAATTGTCCTTGTCCTGAAAACTTTTACCTGAAATAGGTCTGCATGGGTCTCTGGTTGGATCCCACTAAAATCAGTGGTAGTTGGGACTGTGGCCCTACAAACTGGGGTGGGATTTTGGTGATGGTCTGTTTGCTTCTCGCCTGTGTCCTTTTCCGCTCTAGGACATGACCTCCCTTCTGCTGGAGGTTGTAGGTGCTCAGCATTTTAGAGATTTCTTCCTATTCATTTTGTTTTGAAGACTGTTACCGAGTCTGAAGCATTCTGACTGAAGATTTTAATTTAATTAATAACTGGATAAATCAAAGAACTTGCCTCCACCATCTATACCTGTCAGTTGATCTGGTGTAATGAAGACTGCAAGAAGCCCAAACTGATAAATAGAACAGGGGCATTGGAATGAATTTTCAATTTCAAATTTCAATCTGCACCTAAATTTCTTGGGTATGTTAAATGATAAGCAATCCAAGCTGACCAGATCTTTCTGTATTTATGAATATGTTTTTTGAGGGCAAACGTGGGCAGCACAAGAAACTCTGCTGCAGTCAAAACAAGTAGTTATTAAGTAACTGTTGCTGTATCTCTGTGTACATTTAATTTTTTGTGACTGGGTAGATGATCAAGAAAATCCAGAAAAGATCAATTCGGTTTGCTTGTGCAGGTGAAAATGTACGTTTTAACTTGTATTTGCCTCTGAAAATTGTAAGACTCAGTAGCAATAGGTTTTGCCTTTGCTATTTAAAACCAAATAATCCATTTTATTGCTTCTTAAAAGGGACATTCTCTGCCAGGTTTTCAAGTAAAAAGCCAGTATGATATTTTGAGCTATTTCTTGTAGTCACAACACCTCAGTGGTCCTGACCCAAGATTTTTCAAAGTAAATCTAGCAGTGCTGAGATTTGCTGCTGCTCCTGAAGTATCAACATAATTACGTAAGTGTGTGCCAGCAGCGTGTGCCTGTGTTGGTAGCTCATGTGCAGCACACACATCCCTGGCTGTCTGCAGTGCACTGAAACCTGAGATTTATTGCATTTACAAAAGGCCATTACAATGCAATTTTAACTTACTGTCGTTAAAGGGTCTTACATCATAAGCAATCACTGCAAAAAGCCTTGGCCCGCGATTTATTCATAATTTTTTATTGCGTGATTTATTAGACCCTCTGTTACATTTTATAAATCTTATCAGAAAGAAATTAAAATCAGTTAGGGCCTGGTCCTTATACCTTTACCCGTGTTGGGTGCTACCTTGTTCTCAGCCTGATGGAAACGGGGATATTCCTGGAGTAAGCTATCACTACAGGAGTAGGAGTGAAGACAGCAAAATCTGGTTACTTAGTGAGCACAGGAGAGAGATGTAAAAATTATTCTGGAAATGACAGCATTTGGTTTATATTCCAGGGGGAGGAGGTGGTTCTCCATGGATTCATAGATTTCTCTGATTTCATCCGATCCTACTGCTTCTGTGTACCATTTGGAGTGAATCACATATTTATGTAATTCAATATTCAGCAGGGAAAGCCAAGTCAGCCTTCTAAACTGTTCTTTCCTCAGATCAAATTCAGCATGTAGTAACTGAGAAGCTAATTGTAAGACAATTGCAAAGATCTCAAAATGGCTTTTCTATCAGTCTTATACCCCAAGAATGCAGAGAAATTTCATAAAATCAAGCTTATACAAAACGGAAACTCAGTTTTGCCATCTGTACTTGCATGAGAAAGAATTACGCACTCGGTTATAAATTAGGGCCCAATTTTTCAGTCTGAATACCCCTGCTTGCCCTTTTTATTATGAAACACAGCGCTTGGATATGATTTAGTTGAACATTAATTGAAGTCATGTGGTTTAAAGGGGGATGTATTCTACAGTCCTTTGCAGCAAAAAATGCCAATAAGATCACGATGAGCTTTGTCAGTATTGGAGCTCTATGTTTTGATGCAGTGTGCTAAAGATGCTCATGTCTTTAAAAGATTATGAAAACATGTATTTGAATATGTATGCTCCTAATAAATTGCTAAGATCTATTGCACTTTAGTGCTTTGGCATGGAAATATGCACCGTGTCTATCAAAAAAAGCAGTACACAGCAATTAATTTGTTATCCTGAACCATACTGCAGGAAAATTCATTTCTATCCTCGAAGCTGGTGGGAATTTTGGCTGAGTTTCAATAACAGTAAGGCTGGGCCCTCTGTTGCTGATTTGCTAACATCTCTCCTTATGTTAAGAGAAAGGCAGTATGTATAGGCTTTAGTAAAGTACTACCATAGATATACTCGCATTTTTACAAATAAGGAAGACAAATGCTGTTAAACACTAGATCGCACAGCAGAAGGGAAGAGCAAGATGGAAAAAGAGTTTTCCTAGGTATAGTGCAATATACCACATTTCTGCAAACAGTTCTAAAATAGAAATATTATAATTGATCCACAGATCTTTTTATCCTTTGTCTCATGATAGACCAATGGAGAATTACCAGTATTTTGTTGCCTTTTTTGCCCTAACCAAAACCAAAATAGCAAATGTCAGGAGAAGGGCAAAGAAAATAACTGAAGGTACACAGGGATGGATTAAAGAGAGAAGGGACCAAACACCTTTCTGAACCCAGCCACTAAATTCACACTGATTTCAGTGGCACCACGGTTACTTCTGCAGAAGTATTTTGTGGTGGTTTAATTTTGAAGTCCTTCCTCATATGGAAATCCCACTCAGCATCGTAGGAGGTGGCAGCAATAGGAAGGCATATATATGTCTATGCATATGATGGTATGATCCATACAATCACAGCCTTGGCTAAATGAAGTAAATTTTGTAACCTAGAAACATTAAAATTAAGTGAGATAAAAAAAATTAAAATGGCAACAGATGCTGTTCTTTTTTAAGGTTTTAGAATAATGGAAATAAAATTGGAAATAGGCAAATAGATTTTTAAAACATGCCCTTGAATCCAAACTGCAAAGTCTGTACTAGGCAGCCATGGAATTGTCAGGTGGGTAACATCATCCCTCTCATCTCCCTGTGAGATCGTGACTTCAAAGAGATGGTAAGATTTTCTGGGCAGACATCATATCTTCCTGTGTGCTTCTGAACAGCTCAAACCGGTGAAGTCATGATTCTGCATGGCTGTTCTGTTCTGATATTTTAAAATTTTTTTTGTGCGTGTGTGGTAGTTTAAAAACGTGTTACTTCCTAATTTGGACAGACAATTCCCAGAATTACTTGTGTACCTGCTCCCACCATGACCAATTTGATAGGGACTGGATGTGGGACTTGGAGCAGGGAACACTTTCTAACTGGCATTGCAAAGGTTTCTTTGGTCAGGATGCAGAGAAAACTACCATGCTTACTAGTGGGTTATATAAGGATTTGCAGTAACACGTTCCTTGATGGGAGAAAATAGGAATAAAATGGAATTTTAGGAACTATATTAATAATGAATGATAGAATGGTAGTTAATAAATGTCTGTAGTTCCATTATACTACAAGTGCAAGGGAAACCTCATTTGATGTGGAAAGATTCTCATTTTTCCGGAGCTGTAATGCAGCGTGCAGTTAAAATTAGGCTGTCTCGTTAATTGTCAAAGTATGTGGTGAGGATTCCTGCAGCCAGCTTCAGTGCAGGATTAGATATGCCTCTGCTGGGGACACCTTCCAGAAAGGCTCGAGGTGGGAGAGCAGCCCCTCTGAAGCTGTCCCTGGGGAGGGCAGAGGCAAGGCAGCGGGGCAGCTCTCATCCCCGCTGTCCCTGTCCGCTCCTGCTCGCTGGGAGTCCCCAGACCCCTGTCTGTGGGGTGCTCCTGTGCCAAGCGTGACCCACACCCCACATCTGTGCAGTAAGCTCCCCCGGGGAAGGAGGAGGAGTACCTGTACTCCCTGATATCTGCCTCAGTTCCTGAGCTAAGCCATGCTGGCCAGGGGTAAGGAACGAGCAGAATCACCCCAGCCTCTAATCCTCGAGACAGTGTGGTTATTCAGGAACTAGGATCCCATAAGCCTTTTTATACCTATGAGTTGTACTTTATACAGAGAAAAATCAGTTTAAATGAACACAGAAAGGCTGAAATGCTCTTGAATGTACAAATGAAGGCTGGAAGAAATCCCTGGGGAATACCTTTTTCTGATCTCTTTACCACCATCCTTTTTCCTGTCTCCTCCTCAGTACCAGAAACTCGTCCTTCAAAAGTCACCCACTGAGGAAAGCAGATTCTTCTGCAGGATGTGAAGGGGAAACATGAGGGAAGGGTGAGTGAGAGTTTTGCTTTTCCTCTTACAGATCAAAGTGGTACAGCATATGCCAGGATTGCAAGTCAAGCTGTTGAGGACTTTCCATAGGACCCTAACTAGCTTTTATTTAAAAACCGTAAAAATGTTTATTTGGAAGGACTACAAAAGCTTTCCTGAGAGTTCATTAAAAAAGCTTAACTGTCCAATTTGAATGTGAGCAATAGTGCACAATCTCACCTGAAAGCTTCTCACTCCCAAACACTGAGTAAACCCAAAGATTGTGAATTAACACAAACACAACCTTATCCTGCTGTGGAGGAGGAGGAGGAAGGGGAATAAATATGTTAGATACCTGCAGGCCACACTCACCAGGAAGTCAGTGGGAGCTTTGCTAGTGGAAGAATAGCACGACCAGACATAAATATAAAAGAGAGAGGATGCCAAGGAAATATTTTTCACACATTTGTGTGCTGAGGGACCTATGAAGCCTAGTAAGCACAGAGGTGTAACTCTCTGCTGCTTTAGCACAGCTTTCTGGATGACTCTATTTCCCCCCTTTGTGCCTACTTAGGAAAAATAAATTTACAAAGTTGTCTGATGATGCAAAAAAGACAGTTCTAATGAGCTTCAAAGAAACATCAGTTCAGGTATGTAGATTTTGACAATCCTCCTGGATCTTTCTCATCACCTTTTGTTACTCTGTGCAAATCTCCAGGCACAAGACTTTGCCTCTGATACCCCAATGAGGATTCTTTAGGTTAAGGAGAAGTGTAATACCTGTTTATCTTACTAAGATAGATGTCTAAGGCACTCTGTCATTTGAAACAAACTATCTTTTCTTATTACAGATATAGAAGATGATGCCATTTTTGAAGTGTTTCCTCTTTAGAAAGAGCTACATTATTAAGAAATTAGCGTGGAGAAAACTTGGAATTAATTAAAATCAGCCACTACTGTTTCAGCAAGCAACTGTTGACTATGTTGCACCTAAGGACAAATCATTAGTGACCAGGAGCTTTGCTTAATCAAAGTAAGAAATAAACAAAATTTGCAGAGTTAGCTGATTTTGCCTGACATACACAAACACACTCCCAGTCTTCCCTGGCTGTCTACAACGAGATCAGAAGTAATTTAGTATGAGTCAGGTGGAGGTGAAGCAAAACACACAAATGTATTTGCAAGCAGTGTCCATCAAAATCCTCCAAGAATGGCTGGATTTGAGTAAATGCTGAGCTTTTCATAGACAGTTCCTAAACATTCACTGATCTAGCATACCAGATACAGTCCAGAGAATCTTGCTTTGTACAGACACGCAGATTTTCATTTAATCTTAATATTCAGAGACTGTATTCTTTTACTTGCCCAAGTGTAACACTATTATGGTTATGTAAACTGATGCTTACATTGAGATGTTGACATGCATTTTGGTGTCATATGTAAACATCAAAGGTGTGTAATAACCACCCTTAGTACAGGTCCCAGTTCCATTTAGGAAGAGAAAATTTTGTGATTTTTTTTTTTGACAAAATGGCAATGTGAATTTAGATTTTTGCACAACTAAATTGCAGTTTGTAACTGGAGGCAGCACACTCAATAAGAAGTGGGGTAACAGTGGATTTGTTGCCTGACTCTATCAATGATTGCCTTAATATACCATTCACTTTTTAATGATGTTATCAATTATTTTACTACTAATTGGCTATTGTGAGCTTCAGGTCTTTTTTGTAATGTCTGTGTTAGGTTACAGGAGCATACATCAAACTCCCATCTCTTTTTACACCCATAACCACAACGTATAGCTTTAATTAGGAAATGTTAAATGTCCTATAATGTCTTCTTAATGGACAATGTGTGCATGTGTTGATGAGGAAAGCCATCTTCCTTCATGCAAAATATTAATGCATGTGGCCTACGTCTCCATAGATACAAGTTAAAGAATCATATTTAACCCACAAAATATTCAGTGTACTCATATTTATCTAGTTTTAACAATCCTTTAACAAAAGAACAAGTTAGAGGTAAATCAGGAGCTGAATTCTAACAGGTATGCACAACTGATTGTGAATAAATGGTACATCATCCACTCAAAAAAAACCAAAACAACAAACCCAAATCATTTTATAAAACACCTACTGTTAAATGGAAATACCCTTAGACAATTTATATCCTTCTAGAATTCCAGCCTGTGCATCACAGACTCCTAATATTGGTTATAAATTTTTGTCCTTCTCCTAAAATATAATGCCTCCAAGCAAAAGGGTGTTTTAACCTCTGTATCCTCTTCATTGGGACAACGTTATCCATTTGGCTTTTGAACCACTTCCCAAAATCTTGAACAAGCACATTGCTTTCACTTGAAATGTGTTTTACCAACAGATTCCTGGGTGCCAGAGAGATCTGCTGTTCAGATTGCCTGCTAACACTGGGCTTGATTCATGGAAACCAAGCATTTTGAAGGATACCCTCCAGCCTTGCCTTTCCCTTTCCATGTTCCCTTGGCAGAAATCAGGGATTTGAAAGCTGCAACACAACAGCATCATCTTTCCATCTTGTGGTAAATATTCTGTTATTCCTTTATCCTCCATGCTGTTTAAAGGAATTAATTTAAAATATGAACTCCTTTGTTCAGGGAGGAAGCCTCCACACGGTATGCAAACAAGAATCTTTAAAAATGCAGCAAGATATAACTCCAGGCTCTGCTCCAGCTTTCCCCATTCATTCAGTTTGCAGACCTGGTGTCTCCCTGCTGGAGATCTCTGCTCAGACCAAGCCTCCAGCAGCTGCTATTCTATCACCCATTCATACACGGCCAGCTCCCCTCTCCCTGCTCCTTGCATTTCCACTTCCATTTCCTCCATCCATCAGTTTTCTCCCCAATCTGATCTCACTCCTTTGATCCTGCTCAGGAGCACTGATCACCCTCCCCCACCAAAGCACCACTCATCCCTACTGAGGGCTGGCAGCAATTAAGCTGTAGCAAAGGTACATTTAAGAGTAAAGCCTATGCCAACCAATTTCTTTATGAAGGCACTATCCTCCATCTACTTCCCTAGTTATCAAATTGGCTATCTTGGGATTTAATCCTGCTGCTGCTCCCGAAGCAAATGTTTTCAGTACTTTTGATTTCAGGAGCTGAATCAGGCCCTAATGAATGTAATTATCCTCATAGCATGAGGAGGTGCCTACTGAAAGGAGTCGGGTGACTGTTACAGACCATTTTTATCCACACCTATGCTGCGAACTGCACCAGTGTGCATTCCCTTTCCAAAACAACCGCAGGCACCAGGAGGGGAGGAGTTGTCCTTCAGTAGCAGGCAAGAAACCTGTCAAACACAGTGTCCCTTCTACATGAATGAAACCCTTTCCTCTGATTAATACTTTGCATTTCCCACAAGGGAAAAAGACACGGAGCGAGCAGCTGAATTACCCATTTTCAGAGAAGCACGTTCATAAATATTTAACTTGGTACGTATGAGAAAAGAGAAAGGCACTGACTCCCTTTCCAGTCCAGGCTGAAACTCTCCAAATCCCCTGGTACCACTGGGAATGCCTGCTCCCATAATCCTCTCTCCTTTCTCTAAAGGGGAGAGAGCCATTAGCTTGTAAGAGGGCTGGACAAGGTGCCTCTCTTTACCGGGGGATGTCTGACTGTAAAAATCTATGCACAGAGGGAAATCACCTGGTGTAATGGAGACCTCTGTGGCCTGTGACCGGGACCCTGCCCCGAGCTGTTTTAGGAGTTTTAGAGCCCCATTAGAAGGTAAGCGTGCCTGGAGGCCCACATCTGAGTACACAAGCTCAGGCCTCGGTGTCTGCTCGTTCCCCACGCATGGGGCCTGCTGGAGAGCGTGGGTCACATCCCCACGGACCCCGGGTGATTTCTGTATGCCACACTCAGGGATGGCCGCTCTGCTCTGACAGCAGAGAGAGCCCTGGCCATGCCGGGAGAAGTGGGACTGCAGGGAGCTCTGAGTGTTGGATGGGGGTGCTGATGGCATGGCTTACCCTTGCATATCTGGAGGAGTAGGGATCCTCAAACAGTGCCCAGATGCGGGGCTGCCACCGTCTCCAGAAGCCCCCAGACCTGCCATCTGGGGAGTCACTAAGTGCTAGGCGTTTTGTCATCTCCAGCTCATCTTCACCATCACCAGAGTCTCCGGTGCCATCTATGTCTCCGTCCTCAGCACTGCTATCCAGGGGAGCCCCACCAAAGCTGTCCAGAGCCTCTTCGGCGTCGCGGTGCTGCCGGTAGGTCATCCAGCAGCAGGGCTCCACGTCGGTCTCGTCGATGCCCCAGTAGGTCAGCTCCTCCTCGAAGAGGGGCCCGCAGATGTCCGCGGGGCAGTGCAGCTTGCCAGTGCGGTAGTAATTCAGGATGTGGGCGAAGACGCCCGGGTGCCGGTCGAAGAAAAACTCATCCGTGCGGGGGTCATAGTCAAAGTGGCTGTGGGCATCGGGCTCAGCGATCCAGGCCAGCCGCGTGCCGGGCAGGGTGCGCAGGGTGCTGCGGTAAGTCTGGTGCCTAGTCCCTCCCACGTTGATCACAATGCGGTCGCTCTCGTCGCCCTGGCCCATCTCGTCTCTTATTAGGCATGTCGCAGACTCATCCAAGCAAGCACGGCAGGCAGCAAGCCCGTCAGGGGACGGCTGCTCGGCGGCAGTCGGTGCCTAAGCCGAGCCCCGCTCCGGGCCGGCGGGGGCGAGGGGCCCCGGCCAGCCCCGCTCCCCCGGGGCCGCTCCGAGGCGATGCCGGTGCCGGTGGCTCCGGGCGCTGCGCCGCCTCCGTCTGGAGTCAGACGCTCGGGGTCCGCGGCAGCTGCAGCCGCGGCGGAGGGGCAGGGGCAGGGGGGGCCATGCTCCGGGAGCGCGGGCGCTGCGGTGCCGGAGGGGGAGGGCCTTCTCCTGGTTGGACGTGGCCAAAAGCACAAGG
>VXAX01001520.1:205690-221929 GCA_013399835.1 Leptocoma aspasia | reverse complement strand
CTCCCGCCCGGGTCCTAGCGCGGGCCGCGCCCGGCACCGGCACCGGGGCGCCCGCTCCGGGACCCGGTGCGGGGACAGCGCCCGCCCGCCCCGCTCGCCTGCCCGCAGGAAGCCGTGCTCACAGCCTTGGGGCGCGGTGGGGTCCCGGTGCTGGCCCTCGCTCGGCTCGGAGTGACCCTCTCGAGCACCAGTGACGCGAGTCACGGCTGTGCTCGTCCTGCCCGAACCGCACCGGCTGAAGGGCTGAATTCAACATCTCCCCTGGCGTGAATTTCCTGCCTCACGAGCAGGGGTACCCAGGCTTGTCCCTTCCTATCACGTTGTGCTTTAACTTGATTCCACACCCCTACACCACTTCTCCATCTTTTCCTACTGTTCACTTGGGTTTTTTCCCTAACGCCTGTGTTGGTAGGAAGTTGCAATTTGGGTTTGTGTTTTTTATTCTTCTTTTATTCTCATTAGTTCACAAATAATGACAAGGGAAGTTTCAAAAACCCCCAGTTCCTGTCTTGCAAGGAGCTCGAAGAACAGCAGGAAGATGGTTGTGTGGAAAGGAGGTAAGAGAGGTATGTAGACATGTTCTGTATTTTGTTTTATTTGCTGCTAGCATCTCAGGTGGAATGAGCTTACGGGAGAGCCTGGAGAGCTGAGCCTTTGTGGATTGACCATGGGAGGTCGTGTCATGATGAACGGGACAGGCTGGTGAAACATACCATTGAAAGGTACACGGTTAGGGAATGCCGATGGAGTGTACCCGGGACAGCACGGTGCTCAACACAAGAGGGCAGACCAGGGGAACGCAGTTGGGTTGAACTTCCAAGTCTGGCAGAAATTCAGATGTGTGGGAAGAGCAGGTGAAGAACAAGTGGAAGGCTGTCAAGGAGCAATGGGTGTGCTCAGGTTTGTGAGACGAGGTGTTTGGTCACCTGCAGCTTCCTTGCAAAGAGCGCTGCACGGCTGGGATGCAGAGAAGAAAACTTTGCAGTAGCTGTGGTGAGATATTCTAAGGAGGTCTGACCAGCAGATTTGTCTGTGAAAATGGTAACAGAGTGCTCTTTAAGCTGGTGGGGCAGGAGCAAGGCCTGGGACCTGGCGCTATGTGTGTGTGTGACTCTTGGGAAAAGGGAGGGAAGACAGTAGGAATGGGGGCATGCTACTGTATCGGCTATGAATGAGAAATGGGAAAGTGAGGCTAAACCAAGGCAACTCTGCACTTCAGCTAGCATAAACTGATGAAAAAATCCCCAGGAAGAGATGCCAGACGGCAGCTTCAGCACTGGGACTGAACAGAGGCAGGAAGGTTGATGACAGAGGGAGAATCTGAGAATCACAAGTACAGAAACACTATCTAAAATCCTTGAGAAATGCCAGCCAGAGGACACAGAGGGAAAAGAGGGCTGTGAACCCAAGCCTGGAATTAAGAAAGGAAAAGAGGATGTTGACTCACTGACAGAATAATGCCTGTGAAAATTCTTTTAAATCGTAGCAAATGCCTATTTTTGATAATAAATCTGGGGACTAATGGGAAAGAACTGTAGGGTAGGTTCTGAGGGTTAATGAAGGCTGCAGAGGGCAGGTGACCCAGGAAAGATGTCTGTGAATCCTAGGCTAGTGAATCCTAGGCTAGTGGGTCCTTCTGGTCACATCCACAACTGTAAAGACTCTTACCCAGCTCATTAGCTCCTGCCTTGCATGTTACCTTACCTGCAGCGAGTGATTCCTCTTTAGGAATTTCAGTGTTGGGATCCAAGGTGGCTGTGGGAATGACAGAGAGATTGTGCAGCTGCCCTTGCTTGGTTTTCCCTTCTTGTCTGGAGAACTGCAGGAGGGTGGTGCAGGACCTTACAAATCATCTGGGAGTAGATGTTAAAAGCTAGAAAGCTTGTTTAAAGAGAGTTTTCGTGGACTCAGGTGGGGAGGCCATGCTTAAGTGACCTGTAAGGTTTCTTTGAAGTTACTAAAGCTGTAGTTGATGAAGAAGAATTGGCAGAAACAGAAGAGTTGGATGTTTCAAAAGACATGAAAGAGGGCCCCGAATCAGAGACTGATGGGCAAGCAGGAGCTTGTGAGATCTGGAGCAAGATAGCTGCTGAAATAGAAAGTCTTTTAGAAATATAAATTGGAACGTAAGTTTAGACATAATTTTCATGTGGAAAATGAAAGATAACATCATGTTGGAAGTTTACATCGAAGCTTGAAAGTGTTCAAAAATAATAGCTTTATTTAACAAGGATCATGGCACAAAATAACTGCCTATTGAGGCACAAAGAGTTTGCTTTGCATGGTAGACTGTAGTGTGATTTGCATTTGTTTAATTAGCCATAGCTGATAACACCACAGAGATGGCTGTTGGTTTGCATGGAATGGAAGCTTTAAGACAGTCTAGCAGCTGCTGTGTCTGAGCAAAGTTTTGCTTTAAGCTTGCCATATAGCAATATAAAGTTCTAGTTTAATTTTAAAAAATAATTGTCCATAATTAGCAATGTTTGGATTATGATAGACTAATGAAATAATCTAATTTTCCAAGTTCCAGTTTGCAGACAAAACTTCCTATGGAATTATGATTAACCCCAAACTTGGCAGTAGCACTTCTGTCCTCCAAGTCCCATGAAAAATAACAATATTATAACTGGATTTTATTCTAGTTGATGTTTGACATCTTTACATCTTTGATATCTTTAAGAAGGACTTAATGTGAAGGTGGATGTCCACAAGTTGTCTAGCTTTTCTGTGATATGATTTGTCATTTTAAGTTAACTTCTTAATTATCTTACTAAGTTTTACATGTTCGAAAGAACTAAACCAGCTTTAATAATGCTGGGAGACATCTGTAGGAAGCACAGAGTTCTTAGGTTATCCAGACAGTTCATGGTCTGTTTGGAAAAGGATTACAGGATAGCAGTAGCAGCTGCAGGTGGTGTTATCAGAAAATTTTTAAATGCAGTAAAAGGCATTCACCTTGGAAATACATTTTTTTTCCTGAACTGATTCTAATAACTGGTGAGAGATTTTGATTATCATCATGTTGAGCTGGGGCTGACCAAAATCGGGCATAAGTGTGGAAAATAAGCAGTAGAGTTTAGACCTTTAGTCTGAAGGTCTCCCTTGTGGCACACCCACTACTCAGGAGAGTGTACGTGCACTTTATAGACAGAGCAACAGGACTGCTCAGTTTTAGCTGTTCTTGTAACTCCAAGGTTTTAGTGGTGATAGTGGAAGAATAACTTTAAGCCATAGATATGTTTTAGTTTCAAAACTACTGTGCAGCTGAGTTAGAGAGTGAGTCCATTTACTAATTTTGCCACTGGTGTTAGGTCACCTCACTGTTCTGATGACACAGGAAGAGTAAGTCCTTCTTTCCCCTCTGTATCTGGTGTACTGGGATCACCTTTGTTGCCCTTTACTTTAGCATCCTCAGGGCAATCACATACAAGAAAAGGTAGGTTGTCTTTCAGACAGGAGTCTAAATTCTGTCTACGAACTAAAAAAGCCAAACTGGTGGGTTCACATGCTATTCTTTTGTTAATCCCCCTGCTCTCTACTGCTTTAGCTGAGAGCTGCAGTGATATCTGTCTAATTCCAAAGGACCGTTCTTCTCAATGTGGGAGATGACTGAGCATATATTCCCTAACACTCCTAAACTTAGTAACTCATTCATTTGAAGTGAAATGTTAACCTTTTTCTAAAATTTTATTTCATTATTTTCATTATTGTGTGAAGACATTTTGCCGCTTACCGGCGGCGCTGGGTTGACAGATCCGCGTCCCAGAGCTGTATGGGCACAGAAATGCACGCCAGGGAGCTCTGCTGTGGGCTTTGGTGCTTCACTAGTGAATCAAGAGTACTTGATCCTGCTCTCCTCTCCAGCCTCTTCCTTCTCTGGGGTTTCTCGTGGGGATACCAACAATGGTGACAGCTGAAGGAGCTCCTGCTCCTGAAATGTAAGCCTAGCTCTGACTTCATCAGTCAGCTTATCTTCAAAGAAAAAGAATGACCCATTGTAACAATATGGAGAGGAAAAGGAGATGTTGAGAGAACCTGTGGCTTTGTGCACAACTATCAATATAAAGGGAGAGTACATTCAAAATGTTTTAAAGCTGGAGGAGGCTGAGAGAATTATTTCTAAGAGTTATAACCTCAAAAGAGAAGGCAGCCAGGATTGGAAGGCCAGTTTTGCAGTGCTTGAATGCTATAATTCAGCCTGTGCTCTCTTGTATTGAATTCATGACAACTCAACAGTATTTCAGTGCAGTTCTTTATCAGTTTTAGATTACATCATGCTGTGAATTGCTCTATCTGTTAGCATTGACCCTTGTAAATCATTTGGTTTGAGGTCTTCAAATGGAAAGCTGTGATGCACTTCAGCATGCAATGTACTCATTTTGTCCTTGAAAATCATTCATAAATAGAGCAGCTGCAATTGCATAGATGTTATTACTTTTCTGAAAGGCTGGATTTACCTCTCTGAATTGTCATTAATTGGATGAAAGCCTTTCATAGAAAGAATGAGAATGGAGAAAAAAATTGTGTGTTGGTGTTTGATGTTGACTGAGGGAGTCATAGAGGTGCTGCATGTCTGAAGAGATGTGTAGCCCAAAGCCTGATGCAAAGAAGTCATGATGCTTTTAATGAGAGTAACAAGAGCAGCAGAAATTATGGTTAAATACTTACTCCTGCACTTTTATAGCTGGATTTTTTATTCTTAATTACTTCAGTTTTGCTTGAATATGTACTTCATTCCCATCCATGTTTTCCAACTGTTGCATGGCTTTGCTTTGAGCTGAGAAGCATTTGCTGTGCTCTACCTGATGAGTTGCACTTGTTCATCCATTTGTAGTGGCCTGACATGTCTGAGTGAAGGTTCTTTTTGATTTGCATATTCCTTTGGGATCCTTCAGAAAGTGGGCATCAAACTGTGAGATAAATGGAAGCTGCTCTGGAAAAAAATGGAAGTAATATTGTGACATGTTAGAGATCATCTTTGGTCTTTACCCACTCTATTGACTAAGAGAAACTCCCACCTGAATCCATTTGGTTTTGCTGAAAATTTATGGGAGATGGAAGCGAGCAGACAGAATTATGGAGATGGTGCCCACAGGTAAGGCAAGGTGGTGCAAGTGGTGTTCTGCTGCTTGCTAAAGGACTAGGGAGATTTCCAAATTGTCCTATGTGTAGAGAAGGAGAAGATTGCACCTTCCTGGCAAAAAAGGCAACGAGCACTGCAAAAAACTGCTGAGTTTTCTGTCTCCCACCCAGCTTCTTAAATCCAGCATGTAGCTGGCCTGGATGGGGCACCGTGCTTCTCTTGGAGCATGTCCTTGAGTCAAGGCTGTAGTAAAAGTGCCAGGATTTGTCTTTGATGAGACATTCCCCAAAACAGAAATAGTTGTTCCTCAAGGAATCATGGAGCTAAATCACAGCAAAATCTTCTCTGAGCATCCGAAATTAGGCATACAGCTAACGCGCTGCTTTGTCACAACGCGGAGTTACGGAAAGACAAAGATCTGTCCCTTGTCTCCTTGGTGCTGATCTAGGTGTGATCCAGCAGAAATCCAGCTGGTGATGAGGAAAATTGAGCTTACAGTTGGACGTTTCCTGCCAGCATACAACAAAAAAGCCCTTCTCTAAAGGCATGGCTACGGGCTGAGCTCAGCCGTCCCGAGGGCTCCGAGTCGGCGTTGCCAGAAGGGCACACACAGGGGGAACATTTAACTCCTGCCACCTGCTACAGCCAGGGCTTCACAAAGGGCCAGGCACTGGGCTCTGTTTCATTACTTGATTTGTTTTGGGGGTCCTTGACTTTCTCAGACTGGCCTAGTCAGCCTTTCCTGAAAACAGCTCTGCTAATGCTGTCATTATGTTTTGAAGATCTCAGCCAATTTGCAGGTGCATGAACATAGCAACAGACACAAACACATAGATACAGACATATGTATTTCACAACTACTATATACAGAATACAGAGCAGGAGGTGCTAGTCTTTTCTTGAAAAAGGCATGCAGCTCTCAGTGCTGCAAGTGTATCTTTTTCATTTAACCATCAAAAAAACAGAAAAAAAAAGGGTCTGTTTCTGACCAAGGAATATGGAATATGCTCCATTTTATAAAACGTATGTGCTTGCCCATCAGCTGACTATTTCTCTAATACAACAAGATAATTAGAACATTTCTTAACTTTTTTTTTACTGAAATGAGAACTTCATTTTTGTTGAATGATTCACTTCTCACAGCTGTTATTACTTCTCCAGCCTACTCTGAGTTCACAATAGTAACTGAAATGTCCTCAGACAAACAGATGGGAAAATGGCCTGTAAGTCTTTATGTTTATAAACGATTTGTAAAACTTTAGATGTTGAAAGGTAAGAGTAGTTTAAATAAATCTCAACAATGCTGACTCAAAGGTTTAAGGTATTGCTTAAATCCCTTGATTAACCCAGCTTCTCCATATTTGACATGAATCAATAACTCTGGGATGTCTTTTCTGTTCTCTGGCTTTGTAAATATTTACGCAGCCAGTCCCATGAAATATGACATTTAATCCTGTTGAAGTAATTATTTGAATGCTGCATATGAAGAGATATAAAGTATAATAGTTCCAGTGGTGCTAGTTAAATAATTGGCACTAAGGATGAAATCTGCTGCATTTCTTTTGTCAAGAGCCAGGATTTATACAATATAAATGTGAGTAAATGGAAAGCAAAATCCACTTTCTGTCCCAAATCTTGGGCCAGCTGCTGGGAATGCAGGTTTCTTTGTCCTGTCTCATGCCTGGGCCTATGCCTTAGCATTAACAGCAGCCTTTTGTTCCAGTTAAATGAAGTGCTGAGAGCTAGAAAAAGGCAGTAGAGAAGGCATGGCACCTCTGTTAGTTTGTCCTCTGCCTTTCCCTTCTGGGACACACGATAATGAATGGTCTCTGCACCCCAGGGAGCAGGGATGCTCTGCCCAGGGCTTCCAGGACCTGGGCAAGACTTCTGTAGGACTCCCAGTGTAATAGGATTATACCAGCTGGGATTCCTGTTAAGATTTGCAGCAGGTTTGTATTTAAATGATTTAATTTGAGGCACAGTGCTACGCCTGTTCCTGTGACGCTGCACTTTTAGTCATTGTTTACTGACTCAGCCTGATTCATCTGTGGGTTCTGCCAGGTTCTGCAGTTGGAGTCTTTGCCTCTAGGTAGTCCAGCAGCAGGAGGAATTAGGAAATAACGAGGAAGCAGAGATAGATCACAGTGGGACAAGATATTCAGAGTTGGCCTGGAAGAAATCAGAATTAGGTCTTCCTTAAGAAATGCTCCATTTTCATACAAAATTGGACCTTTCTGTTCTTTTAGGATGGATTCTCATCCTAAGAAGGCCTGCAATAGCATATTTATTGGCTTTCCAATGAAGCAATGAGAAAAAAAGCAGTGCCCAGTTCTCAAATCTATAATAAAGACCTTTTTTCCATTGAAAATTTTCCAACAGTAAAAAAAAAAATACAATAGATTTCTACAGGTTCTTCTGAAATTGTTCTCCAGCTTATCCTGCCTGTTAAAAAGTGGAGGAAATGATTGCTTGTGTGGCAGTAATTCCAGATGTGGGCAAAGGTGTTTCTTATTTGCTGTATCATGCCAAGCCCCTCCAGAAGCCTCTGTTCTACAGAAAGGTGTCTGTGCAGAAGTGCTGCTCTTACTGATTATTTCTCCCCTCCCAGCCCTAGACTGAATAGGATCTGCAGAATGCTGCTTATATTTAGGGATGTACTTTCAGGTACTTTGGGATTGAAAAAAAAAAATGTTTCTGTACAAAAGTTTGCATTTTCAGGTACACCTGAAAGTTTTGAAGACCCAAGAGATTTGGAGGAATTTGGTCTAGTTGGAAATCAGGCTAGAGATAATATATCAATGTATGAATTAAAACTTTAAAAGATGAACATATGAAACTAATTATCTTGCTTAAGAAAAAATAAAATCCTTTGCTTAGTCTGGCCAATTAATGTTAATGTGTAGATATCAAGTTAACAACTGCATAAAATAGCAATGGAACAAATTAAGACAGGAGCCTTAATTTGTGCATAGACATTTGCTCAGTCAACCAAAGTTCCTAAAGGCTCAGCTGCAGGTCTGGAAACATAAACACTGATGCCTAAAATAGAAAATGTTATTTTTGATTTTTTTTCTCTTACTCCATTGTGTGTTTTACCACAAAACCAAACAAAAAAAGGCCACAGGTAATGGTCATGGAGTGCTTGAAGGGCATCTGCCTTCCCTCATCACAAAGTGAAGGCATGTCAGACACTTTTGGCTGCAAAACATGCATGCAGGAATCACTGTGATTCAGCTGTGAGGACCAAGTGATCTGATCAATCTTTTCTGTATCTCTTGTTCATAATGATTATTTGTACTTAAAAGAAGGAATAATGTTTTGGCACCCACATTTCAGGAATAGTTGGTTTGGGGTTTCTTTTCCCCCTTAGGTGCCCAGCAGAACTCAGAATTGTTATGGCAAAGAAAGGGCAGAGAGCAGACGAGGTGAGATGACAGATTTGGGTAAAACACGAGCAGCCAGCTCGCAACCAGCAAGTTCATTGCGTGACAATCTCCCTGCTCTTCCCTAGGGACTGAGCAGGATGGTTCAGGGAGGAGCAGATGGGAACAGCTGCCAACAGATGAGTGCTGGAATGGATTCAAGCCACACTACTTGCTGGAACTTGAGAGTTTGTGATGGCCTGAGCTTTCCCAGCCACAGGGATCTGAGATTTGGAACCAGGCAGCTGTCAGTCAGTTCTTATTTATGAGGACCAGAAGAAAACCCCACTGTTGCCCTATGGTGTGGGGAATCTTTTAAGCTGTGGTTGCAGATAGTACTAAAGATAAAAGAACCCTACTAAGATATTTTTCATGAGTCTGTCTATCTCGTAGTCCATTCATTCAAAATGGTTTTTCTCTTGACCTTGAGCTGAGATTTAACAGGTGGGTAAAAGATAAATTTAGGAAGGCCAGTGATGCAATGCTGACACTTTTATATCTTCTTGCATACTTTTAAGCATACCATGAAGCCATTTATTATTATAGCCATTAGCCATTTATTATTATAAATGGCAAAAGCTAAAGTGTCCTTGGCAAACAAACAAACAGAATAGCACCCTGTGATATTTTTACCTTTGTTTCCCCTTACCACACACAGTTTTTGCTCCCACAGAGCTTGAAATATTAACCCAGCATGTTAATTTATTCCTTCCAGAGTTGCCCTGACCATTGCATTTAACATCTCTCTTGGAAATACTTCAAACCAAGTGTCTGGCTCCATCTCTAGCTTTGTTAATTTGGCACATTACTTTGTTGCTTTTTTTCTTATCGCTTAATGTAATTGGCATTTGTGAAGCTTTTCAAAGGCGTGTTTGGGACTACATTTTGTGCAGCTGGCTTTCAACTGCAAGCTGTTTCAAGTGTGCAGCTCTGTAGAGGACAGCCTTTGAGAGCGTGGAGCATATGTGCCCAGCACATACCACACTTCCTTTCCAGAGGGAACAAAGGGATGGAATACTGTCCCATACAAAGGAACACGTGTGACACATGAACCCCGCTGCATACATTTGTGTTTCTATGGCATTAGGTCTGCAATGAGAGCATTATGTGCCCTGGATGAAGAACGGGTCTCCCTTTACAAGCTGTTGTACAAATGCTTTGCTCTGTGATGGTCTTCATCCCAAACTTCAGGCCGCACATAGGGATGCCTTGCCATATAGACACAGAAGGCTGTGGTTTTTCCATAAAAGTGCATCTTTGAGCATCCAAACTCAGACCATGAGCTTGTACTTGCTGTAATAATCCTAACAGATAAAGGTACCAATATACTGTGTCAGCTGCCAGCAAGACTGATGAATTTACACTGGTTAGGAATTCAGCTCATTGATTTCAGTTTGTCACAGTGTGAAATGATGCTCTCTACCTGAGCTGAGAAAGAGTTAGATGTGAGAGTTCGGGGGCGGGGGGGGGGGCGGCGGGAAAGAATGTATGCACTAAAAAATAAAAAATGATGTCGAAGTCCTGTTTTTCATGGACATGCTGCCCTCCGGTGGTCTGGGGAAAAGCCTACCACTGCTTGTTGGTTCAGTAGAGTACTTCCACACTGCAGCAAGCAGCAGCTCTCAAACGGGGACTGTCTGGGTTCCTGCCTCAGGAAACCCGCAGGTGCCCTTAGCAAGTAAAAAAATTCAGAACAAAAAGGTATTGCTTTGTTTGGTTCAGGATTCAGAAGTAGAGGATGGATGTGAAAGAAAGGAATGTTGTGTGGCCAGAGTATAAAAGGAATCATAGAATGGTTGGGGTTGGAAAGGACCTTAAAGATCATCTGGTTGCAACCCCTCTGCCATGGAAAGGGACACCTCTCACTATCCCAGGCTGCTCAGAGCTCCATCCAACCTGGCCTTGAGCACTTCCAGGGATGGGGCACCCACAGCTTCTCTGGGCAACCTGTGCCAGTGCCTCACCACTCTCACAGTAAGGAATTTCTTCCTAATATCTAGTCTAAACCTACTGTCTTTCAGTTTGAAGCCATTCCCCTTTGTCCTGTCACTACATGGTCTTTTAAATAGTCTCTCTTCATCTTTCTTCTATTTTCCCTTCAGGTACTGGAAGGCCACCCTGAAGCCTTCTCTTTTCCAAGCTGAAAAATCCCAACTGTCCCAGCCTTTCTTGGTAGGAGAGGTGCTCCATCCTCTGATCAACTTGGTGGCCTCCTCTGGACTCGCTCCAGCAGGTCAATATCCCTTCTGTGCTATCCCTTCTGGACCCAGAGCTGGATGCACACCTCCAGGTGGGATCTCACCAGAGCAGAGTAGAGGGGAAAATCACCTCCCTTGGTCCAGTGGCCAAGATTTGTGCCCTACTGAGGGACTTTGTCCCAGAGAATGTCGTTGTGACCCTGCTGTCATCTGCAGTTCCTGTGCATCTTCCCCACCTGCCTTCTTGGCAAGCAGCCTCTCTCTCTCAGGACCTGTGCTTGGTCTCAGCACAGGCCACACAATGCATTCAAAGGCCTTCCATTTTCTCCCTCCTTTTGTCTTTATTTTTCACTAAAAACAAAGAAAAATAGAGTACATTTTTATCTAGCAATAAAAAAGCCAAAGCCCAACCAACCATACTATTCTTAAAATTTTTTCTCTCTGTTTCTGTAGAAGGTTCTTGGTAGGCAAGAAATTGGTTTTTCCAATATATTTTTCTTGATGTTCCTAGTGTATGGGCCTCCAGGTGCTGTCTGAAGACTGTGAATGTTTTTGCTGTTTCTGCACCAACAAACCTTACATTATGGAAAGATGATAGAACAGAACATGGAATTCACCAAGCAACGATTTCAGGAAGAAATGCAGTTAAACTTTTTCCCAGCAGATGTGGCTGTTGGACCAGAAAAGGCTCAAGGTCAGTTCAGGTGGGTTTGGGAAGATATTGGGGGACCCCTTTTACTGCCATGGATATGCAGCACTAGGTGGTAACTGTGCTGAGACACAGACTTCTGAGTGAATCTAACTCCCAACAAAAAATCCAGCATCCCAACAAAAATTGCAGCCTCCCTCAGTCACGTGATTAAGTGGGTTATTGTCTGTTAGAGCTGTTAGTAAATTTTTAATAAATAGTTACAGTATTTGCCTTGCTATTGATAAATGTGGGGTTATTCATTGAGTATTACATAAAATAGCACACTTGTTGATGTTGCTCAGATGCCTGTAGATGATAAAAGTTCCTGATGTAGAAAGAAATGTGAGTTGAGTGCCACGTTGACTGCGTTACTGGGGAACCCCTGGGGTTTTCTATCACCCCGTGGTTACAGGATAGGTCAGTTTTCACCATTAGCCTGCAGTGTTAAGGACTTCATGCAGAAGTGTCTGTGCAATGTAGGTTTCTGGGTCCACAGGGAAATCTCTGGATTCCTTGTGCTGGCCTAAGTGGCCCTGTCAGACATGTTCCTAATTCCTGGGTCCTGGGAAGGAAAGGACTGTCTGACAGCTCTTCTGTATTATGCCAGGGACCATCCCCTCCCTCGTCAGCCCTGAAATGTCAGATATTGAAAGGGCTCCACTTAATGACATTCCCAGTTGTGCAACAAGCCTGTTGAGAAGGGAGCATGCTGCATCCATCAAGGAGAGGAGGTCATGGCTGTTTTACTGGAAAACCAGTGGTTTGAAAGGCTGAGGGGAGGGTGAGCTGACAGTAAATACTGCTTAATGAGGTACTTGGATGTGCCTCCCAGGATGATCTTCAGGCCATGCTGTCAGAGATTTGCACTCTGACTCTACAGAGGCCCTTTTACCTTGCCTGTGAAGCCAAGATTGCCACGTGCGAGTTATGTGAAATGACCTTCATACCATCCCCTGCTGCCACAGGCTCCGTGTCAGCCACTCACTTAGGAACTGCTGCAGGCTTTCAGCACTGCTGTGGGGCAGGTTCTGGTTTGTACTTTCAAGATCAGGTGAGCACCAAAGGCTGGCAGCTTGTTCAGAGGCACATCGGCACATCTGAAAGCGTTGTGACAGAAATGGGTCAGTGACCAGAGCACGAGCAGAGGGTCACAGCAGGGAGTTTGTCCTGGCTTTGCACTATCCCAGACACCATTATGTGCAGTAGTCTGAAAATATTCCTACTGAAGCTGGAAATATTCCTACTGATTTCAAGGAAATTTTTAAACAAAAAGGAAATATTAATTCGTTCACTCATTAAAATTCATGAGGTATGAGGTACAAAGGTTTCCTTGTCTGTTTTGGATGTAGTTCTTCTGAAGATAGCAGTTTTGGTCCTTTACACATTTTGAACTTTTCAAATATCTCTGCAAAATGTAAGATGTAAAATGAAAACTGTTTTTCTGTCCACTTTCAAGTGTTTTTTTTTAAGGCCTTTATCCTGAGTTGAAAATGACAAGTCATTTTAGAAGAGCAGCATCTGGTGTGAAGCAACTGCCAATTTAATATTTCTTTAATATATTTGGATACAGATAATAAAATCTTTTTAAAGGGAAAAAATATACCAGGAATAGTTCATACATCTTTTACCTAATACTGAATGTTCAGTATGTGAAATACTTCTGTAGGAGTATTGCTATGATAATGCAGGAAATGGTGTTTAACATTGTTATTTGCCATTTTATTGCACTTTGTTGTGAAATATTGAAAGTAGGAAAAAGATCCTCTTCATTCTCACACTTGCAAATGATCTGATGAAATGTAAAATCGGAGCATTTAGTATATGTGAGTGAGGTATAAATTTATTCTTCTTCACTTTTTCCACAGCAGTGGTTTGAGTGAGCCAAACCAGTAATACTGGGTTTGTCATGCAGCGCTTTCTTAAGTTACCAAATCAAATCAAACACTGCTAAAATACACACTTATCATTATGTTTGAAGAGAGCTACTTTCCTTTCTTTATTTGTATCTGTATGAGTTTCCCTTTGGAGGCAGTGTTCCTTAGGAAACATCATACTGAACTGGAACCTGTGTGATACAAACTTTCAGACTATCAGTGTGTGTTCGGAGCCCATGCTGGAGTGTTTCTGCAGACCAAGGCAGGCTGCACTTTGTCTTGTAGGATCAACCCTAAATGCCTAAATTCATCTTCAGGACCCCAATGTGACAGTCAAATGTTGTATATGTCGGATCAGCCTTGCATATGCTCCTTAGCTGTGTCAGAACTAAGCTAAAGCTCTGAATCCAGGTATTGCTAGCTTCAAAATATTTACTCATAGACTGGGATATATGTCTATCAGTTACATGCTGTCCTCTTGATGCACAGGACTTTGTTTTAAATATATTTATTACCTTAAAAATAAACAGGAAGAAATGGCACAAGGTAACAATTTTCTGATCTAAGTAAAAAAATAAATATATTTGTAACCTAAACATGTATTTATCAGTGCTGACGCCCTTTGGTCTTACTTCAGTGAACTTTGCTCACTGACATCAATGGGAGAAAGATGGGCTCTGCATAGGAAACCTATGAATATTTTTTTCTTCATCATCCATCTCTCTATTTTGGGATGTGCTAAATGCCTGTTCTCTGTTGTAACATTAACATCAGTATGTGGAAACTTGGGTGGCTAAAATAAATCAGTGAAATGCAATATACATGGCTTCACATGGAACTGTGTGTACATTGTTGAGCACAAGTGCCCTGTGCCCACTCTGCCATGCCAGCCCTACAGCCAGGTGGCCCCCACTGTGTCCCTCAGAAGGGGGGTGCAAGCAAGGCAGGCATGAACTGCGTGCTGCCAGCATGTCCAGAGCCTCTGGCATTCCTGAGCTGCCAAAATACTTTTTGGTTGCCATTTAATGGCAGTAAAATTGATACTTTTACCAGCCCCAGATTCTGGGGATTAAAAGATCTTTAGTATTTCACAAAAGCATTTTTTTGAATCCTTTGCATTGTGAGCCTGATTGTTTGCTGAAAGCAATGAAAATGATATTGATGATGTGTGAGGTCCTGATTTGAGGCAACTGTCTCTCCTTAGCTTTTTTAAAGGATACAGGCTTCCAACTAACCTGGGCCATTTTTTCAGCCTTAGTAGAGGCCCTCCTGATTCATGGTGGTATGAATTAGCACATTCTCAAATTCCTTTGATTTTTATTTTTAATGAAAAAACGAAAGGGGTAAGCTCAGTCTTTATGGGCTGGAGTTTTCTGCCCACAGGGAATCCAGTGGGAGACCTTTACAAAGTTGGACTTTGATGAGGATGCTGGGTGGCCAGTCCTGCTTTGGACTGGCCACCTCCTATCCGTGCTCCACAGAATGTGCCTTGACACTGATTTGTCATCCCCTACAGCCACAAGCTCATGGATGAGGAAGGAATACCCATGGCTGCTAGCATCCCTGCTCCTCTGGCTTCAGACAAATCACCAAGCTTGGAGCATGACTGCCCCAGGAAGAAGAAGAAGAAGAAGAAGAAGAAGAAGAAGCAACTGCATTGCTCTGCTCAACACATGGCAGCTTCCTCCTCTCTTCTCCTCTCCACAGAACATTGATCTTCGAGGCCACACATGATTAAAGGAGTGGGAGACATTCCCTGGAATTAGTTGTTCCCTCTTTCTTTTTCCTGATTAAGGTAAGACATGCACAAACTCCCTCTATAACAGTCACCTAACAGAGAATACAATGACTAGTCTGTCATCAAAGTATTTAGGGATGATGACAATAGCTAGATTGGCTTTTTGTTTTTGTTTTCCTGTGATGTTTATACAAAGTCCATAAATCATAGAGATGTGGTAAGAAACAGCTCGTAGTTGCTGGTTATTCTCGTCCAGATGCACAGAAATGCCCTGATTGTTACTTTCCAATGACAACCAGCTCAGGGCTTAACATTTTTCAGTTGCACAGCCAGGTTTCAAGGTTACACATGGATACTGAATGAAACAGAGCCCACTGGTTATTTTTAGAGAGGCTCTAAACAAGAAGTAAATCCCTGGAGCAGTGCTGCCAGAGATGCATAAAGTTCAAATCCAAATTAAAACTGCCTATCTTTGGCCTACATTCCAACTTGAACTTGAGGAAAACTGTGATCTGTAACTTGAACTTTATGACAAAAACTCCTTTGCAATTAGTTTCTAATACCTGGGAACACATGAACTTGGTACAAACATTTGAAAAATGAACCTGAACGAAAAATGTGAACATTTGTCCAAAAATGTAGTACCTGTTCTTGTGAGTATTGTATGACTTTAAGTTTCAGTAGCTACACTGGAATTTGGAGAGTCTAATTTTTTGTGATTCTTAGTTTCAACACATCTTTGTAAGACCAAGTCCTACAATGTGATTGTAAATCTTGGGGGAAGGAGGAGAAATGTGCTTATTTACTGATCCCTCTAACAAATGACCTGTGATGCTCAGGCCTAGGTACAGCAGTGACCATGACAGAACATGAAGGAAGGAGACCCGTTGTCAGCAGCAGATTTATGCAAAGTAGTGCAACTGAAGCATGTTCTTGATTTCTTTGCTGAATCAGAGCCTGTATCTTCTTCCTGCCAAGGCAGAGATCTAATACCACTCCTAAATGCACTAGTAATTCTAGAAGCCCTAATGAAAGTCAAGATAACACCACAGATTTTATAAATAAGGGTCTTTATTTAGAATACTGTTGAAAACATTCTTGGCAACCACATCGTATAAATATATAAAGTTAAAGTTTGACACAACAAACCAAGCAATATTAAATATTTTAAAATTTTTCCCCTTTTTGTTTTGGGGTTTTTTTAATTTATTTTGCTTATTTTTTCTTTTT
>VXAX01001520.1:102072-182483 GCA_013399835.1 Leptocoma aspasia | reverse complement strand
ACTCCCCCAGTTTTTTTTTCTTTTTTTTTTTTTTTTTTTTTTTTTTTTTAGAATTTAGAATTTCCTGGGCTGAGTATTTACAAAATTTCACAGAACATTTTGTTCTATGATTTAAATCCTGCACACCAAGTGCCTGCCTGGGGCAAAGACAAAAAAAAAAAAAAAGTTAGCTTTGATACTCCAAGAAAACTGGTTGAATAAATCCTGTGCAGCTGGCCTGTGTGCAATGTGCCCAGTGACAGCGAGTGGCAGCGAGGATTCAGGGGACAGGGAGAGCTCTGAGCTGTCAGATGTTACAGTGGTTTATTGCTTTGGCTGGGAAGGGCAGGAATGGGCAGTATCTCTGCTGCTCGGTGTTAGGGTGCAGAGTGGCTCCCTCAGGCATGGACGTGGACAAAGCTGCTGCACAAGTGTGCAGTGCTGCCTTCTGCGTATGTCGGTGCATGCTCTGCTGCTTTCCAGCTTTGGAACTGTGCTTAAAGCCTCAGAGGGAATGTGGGAGTCTGAGAATGCATTTCCAGCACTGGGGGTTCCCGTGTGGTTGGGTGTGTGTCCCGTGCTTGCTGAGGAATTGTCTAACCTGTACTGTGGTGTTCCTCAAGGGGAATTCTTGGAGACTTATTTAAATGTTCGAGCCAATGCAGTACGGGTTACCCTTGTCTGTACTTGTGGGTGAGATGTCAAGGACTGTTATGGGTTGAAGACTGTTTTTTCTGCTTGTGCTGTTCTCACTACCAGCTCTGTTCATCCAACTGTCTCTCATCACTTTGCTTCTCTTTGTAATATAACCCAGCTGAGACATGGTCCTGAGGGAAAAGTGGCTTAAATCTGAATCTTGGAAAGCCAGTCAAGAATTAAAAGATGCTTAGCCCAGGAAAATAAATTTTGGAATACAAAGTTATGAAGGCTGTGACTGGTTCACATGAGCAACTTGCAGCAAGGTCATGTTTTCCTCTGATAGTGCATCAACAGGAACTTGGAAATCCTGCTTTTACTTGGGCATTGTGAGCAGAGTGCTTTTAGCCATGCTCTGCAGTGCCATCTCTGTGAATCCAGCTCCATTCTCAGGCTCCAGAGAGCTTCCAGGTTCTCTAGAAAGAAGCACAAGAGTAACTGCAATGGTTGTGACCAGATTTACAGAAGTGGCCTCTGGAGCTCCGAATGGCAGGACTCAGAAAAGAAGAAAATGTAGAGGCTTTCATTAGTTAAGGTGTTTATCAGAAATACACTAAGAGGGTCTTTAAAAAGAGATTTGTATTTATTGGATGGTAAACAAATTTCCAGCAAAATGAGGTAAGAATAAAACTTCCCTTGGAGACAATTTGGCCAATAGTTTCTGACAGGGTTTTGGTTTGTTTGTTTTTTTTTTTCTCTTCCTGTGTCATTTGTAGGGATCATACATTGCAGTGTTGACCTGTCCTACAGGGACCACTGGCTTGAGCAAGTGCACGACAATTCTTAGGATGCCTGCTGAAAGACTTCTCTCCATGGACCTCGATGGGGTTTGGTTTCCTTTGTTCCAGAATGGGATTGCCCTTTTTGCTGTTGCTGCAGGCTCATGATCTGGACCCCAGGACTCAAGCAGGACTGAGGGACTCATGGTAAGATTGTGTTACCTGTGCACAGGAGGATGGTGAAATCTGGGGTGTGTAGCTTGTGACTTTCAGCTGTCTGGTCTGAAGCAAGGGACAGGTAAGTTTCTTTATTGATGGAAGATAAATGCAGAGCAAGGAGAGGAGGTGAAAAGTCCTTAGGAAAACTAAAAACAGAAGAGGAGCAGCACTGAGAGTGGGCCAGATCTTTTGGTTGTGTATGTGAGCATTACTCATATAACTTCAAGAGGGTACATGCTTTATCTGAGCATGTACCAGCTGAGGACTTGGCCCATAATGTCCTTTATAAAGCTCTGGTTCCTCCCCAAATAGTTTTTGCCTCCCTCTTCAAAGGGCACCTGTTGTTGGTGGAGCTGGTGATGATACTGGATTAGTGCACATGCGGTCAGCCTGCTTGGCCTCGGCCCTTTGGACCCAAAATGAGCTCCAGCTGCTGCTGCCCAGAGCAGGTGCTTCATCCAGCCCCAGCAGCTGTTTGGATGTACACTGCCATGGCCAAGAGGAGGGGGAGGTCCCTGGAGTACCCAGAGGAACGACTGATCAGCAGCAAGGAAGGAACAGGGAAGTGTGCCATGGAGACCTGGTTTTTATACCCTGCAGACAAAAGTTGTTCTGGCATTCCCTTGTGGAGATGGGGAACAGTGGCTGTCACTGCATGCACTGAGCCTGCCCAGTACCACGAGGGATTATGGCTCCCAAAAAGAGGCTGAGGGACCACTAAAGACCAGCAGGGCTGGTTGTAGTCAGTGGTTTAAAGCTCCAGTGAGTGACCCAGCAAAAGTGAGCTTGGGCATAGAACAGAGCACAGGCTAATGGGCTGCTACCTGTGATAGCTTGGGCTTCGTGTTCACACTGCTAGAGGGAGGAAAAGAGGAAAACAAAAGCAGAGATAATCTGGGGTGTGAAGCAGCTGCAGGGAACAGTGCCATGGACTGAAGGCAGTGGGGGTATATATATATATATGTTTATATATGTAGTTCCATATACCTGGGGGTATATGGAGATGGAGTTTGAGGTCAGAGTTTCAGGAGGGGGCACAGATAGTTCACAGATAGTTTGTGTCAGAGATAAAGCAGCAGCAACCCATGATTAGAGTGACAGGGACAGGACAAGGTCGCAGGGTTTGTGGAGTAAGGGAATCACAGCCTTCCAAGGGATGAGGGCACCTTGGAGTAAGGGCAACCCAGGCCTACAGCAAGAGGTAGTGGGGAGTGCCTTGCAGAGCAGGGAGTCTCACAGGATAAGCTGTTCAAAGTCATTTCCATCACTGGTGTCACAAACAGCCCTTTCCAAGTCCCTTCCAGCATTCCTTCAATTTATTCCCCTTCAGCTCTGGTTGCTGACCGAGCAGTGGTTCCCATGCTGTCCTGCACTCTCTGATTTCTCCCATGCTGTTAGCAACAGTGCTCCTGGCCTCCCTTTCCAGGAGCATGCACTCTCTGGTGGTGTCTGCACATGTCACTGTCAGCATTAACACCACATTTAATGTGACTCCTTAGGGTCCAATCCTCTTACCTGTATTCATTAAAGCTACCAGAGTCCTTCCACTTTCTCTGATAGGCTCACTTTGTGTCCCTGTCCTGTGCATGGCTTTTGTCATATCCCATCAGCCAGACCTTTCATTCTGGGTATCTTTGCTGATTGCTCAATCAGGTTTCCACTGAACCTCATAAGGAGGGGTAAATGCTAAGCAAGGATACTTCCTTGTACAGCTGTCAAAGGATTATTCAGGCCAGATTTCATTACAGCATAGCCTAAGAGTAGGAGAAAACATGAATATTGGAGGCTATTTCTTTGTCAGGAAATGGGATTTCTGCAGGTGCTCAATTGTAAATGCTTTGCATGCCTCTAAAGCTTGGCACATGGCATTGCTGAATCCTGATTCAGGATGCAGGAATGTCTCATGACCCCTGCCATGAAAACTGGTGTCTGGCCATGTTTGGAAATCAGCCGTCGATGATGACAGTAGATGAGCATGGGTGAAATGAGCAGCTTGGCTTTGACACTAAGCAAGACTTATTAAACATTGTAAATACAGATGTCCAATTCATATTTTGAATCATGAATATTATGAACTTTCTTGTAGCAAGTGGTAAGAAGCTGGATCGTCTTTCTTCATCTGCTCACTGCCTTCACAGAATTTGCAAGTGTGACAAAGTATTTCATCCCTTTACAGGATTAGGTAAGATTGGTAACCATAATTCATGTGTAGAATTGCACAGAAAGAGTCTAGAAAGCCAAATATATTGATTTAAAGTAATCTATGTGGTAGCAGGGAAATTGTTCCCGTTTTGGTTTATTTGTTTACTGGGTTGGTCAGGTTATGCAGCTGACTTCAGTTGTTTATTCTTTGGGATGAAAGTCTGCAGCTGTACAGACCTGTACAATTTCTGTCCTAGTGTAGCTCTTCCATCAGGTATTCCTGCTATTTGGTTTGCTTCTACATGAAAATTAAGGAATTGGAAAAATAGTACCAGAAACTCTACATGAATGAATGAAATTCTTAAGGCTGTTAGGGAAAGAGATGTGTTAGGAGTAGGGTGTTTCTGTGCTCATTCTGTTCTCACATCCCTTGAACAAGTCACTGTTAGGTGTGGAAGGAAACACCACCCACAACTGTTACATCCCTGTGTGTGATGCAGCTGTGTGCCAGGGGAGGCGATGCAGCAGGAATGGTTCTGTGCTGTAGAAATGTGGTTTTATTGGTATGCCAATGCTGTGCTGCCTCCTTACCTGCCTGACAGCCACACCCCCTGATCACCTGGCAGCTCCTGCCCTGCCTCCTTCCTCTGAACTTCTCTTCCTTAGCTTCCTTGAGCTCAAGATGAATGAAAGTGCAGCTTTTCAAATCTTGGTGGAGTAGTAAATTCTTGCTAAACACCAAATCAAATGCCATTTTCAGGGTGGCCCTGTATTTAAGTGTGGCAGTGCATTTAATTTGGGGTTCCAGGAGTTTTTAATGACCTACAAGTGGATAGGAAATTTTTGAAGCATCTGTCTTTTGCTGATTAAAATATAATTAGGTACCAAGGATTTAAACCATCCTAAAGGATGTGTGGCAATGTCCAGTGTCCTGTCTGGTGAGGAACAACAGAGTGAAACAGTTTGGGTGTGGTAGATCATAATTTACTAACTGCTGGATTAAGAATAAGGAAATAAAGAGCTTGTTAGCAGGCCTCCACATTGAGGGGATCTGGAGAGCAAAGAGGTTTACTTTCTATGAGGCCCATGTTGTGTGCGCAGGAATTCCCAGTTCAGGGTCAAAAATACTGAGAGTGCCCTTTCACCAGAGAGCTGACAATTAGCTTGCTGCCAGTAGGAAAACCAGCCTTTAAGTGGTGAATGAGCAGAGTGTCAGCAATGGAGCTGGAGAGAGGAGCAGCACAGTCAGAGCCAGTGGCATTCCTCACACCTGCTGTGGGACACAACAGTGGCTGGCTGCCTGGGCTGTGGCACTACAAGCAGAGCATTGTGCTGTGACACAGCCTGGACAGCGATTGAATTACACACCCATTAGGTCTTCGGCTTCTCCCTGTCACTGTGGACAATGGAGAATCAGAGAAGTGGACATGAGAGCTTTAGCAGGCCTTGTGCTCTCCAGCAGAGGAGGATTAGTTTGTAAATGGTAAATTGTGTTGGGGCCAAGAGTCGTAAAACTGAACTCTTGCCCTGCTGCTGCTGCCTCAAAGGCACAGGCTCTGCAGAAAGCCCTTCTCCCCCTTCTGCTAAATGCTGTGATCAGATATGGAATCTGCTCCTCCTTTACTCTGCCAAAGAAGGAAGAAGAAACTGGTACATTTGTACAAATTTTGCTCCTCACCATCTCTTACTACCTTTCCTAAGGAAGGGCATGGGATTAAATTAATCAGTCTTCTGCCATTTCCACAGGGATGCGGATTTGCCTCTCCCCGAGGTGCTGCTGGCTGCTTCACTGCCTGCTGGAGGGTGTCTCTGAGACCTGATTTCACCTGAGCCATGCACTTCTCAGGAGCTCTGCAGCAGGGCTGGAGGACTGCAAACACTGCATCCCTTTCCTGCTGTCACCTGCTGCCACACGACTGCAGTGCCTGTGCTGTGCTCTCAGCTCCCTCACCCTGAAATGCTCCTCGTGATGGTTTGCACAGAGCTGCCTTGGAGCAGGCTTTGCTTTTGGTGGCAGTATCCCTTGGTGCCATGTCATTCATGAAGAAAGTGGCTTTATCCTTTTTATCCTTGCCTTTTATTTCACTGGGACCAGCTGCTCTACCCACAGGCACCAAAAGTGGCAAATCTTCCATAACCTTTTTTAATTTTCAATTGAAGCTCTACATCACATGAACTCCTTGGGGTTTTTTCAGAGGTAAATACTTTTTTTTTCTTTTTTTTTCTTTTTTTAGAAACAACACCAAATAAAAACCCAAACACCAAAACCCAACAAACCCAAAACTGACAGAAAAAAAAGAAAAATCAAAACCCACACATTGAACCCAAGTTGGAGAAACAACTGCATTGTGTGACTGATACAGTCCATGGGAGTACAAAGCATTCCCAGTCTGGTCTTGCACATTCACTCCCTATAGCTATTAATAGCTTTTAGGCATGGGCATAGACATGGAGACAGGCAGGCGTAGTCTGCCATGCAAACATTTATCTGTCAGCTCCATACTATTTTCTAGAACTAAAGATTTCAGTGTGATAAAGTGGACATTTTAAAGCATTGGTGGAGATAGGGGGGATGTAACTGCCCTTAAACTGAGATTGGATTAGGCATTCTCATATCTTGGAGTCTGCCAGTAAATAGCAAAGTATATGAGCAATGGAAATGTGTCCTTCTTAATCTGTAAAAAGAAAAGGACAGTTTTGAAAATCCATCAGTCTTTCAAGTCATCTTCAGGCATATTGATCCTGAATCATCACAGGGGAATTCTACAGGGGTGTTCTTGTTAGTGATGTAAAAATATAAGTGTGGTTGAAAACATGGAAAACTGTATCTTATTCCAGTTGTCTTCATTACTGCAATAAATGATACCAACTCCCTCTTCCTACAGACTTTATCTCATCTGTTTATACTGCTGGCATTTATTTTGTTTTGAGCTGAGAAACAATGCATGCCTAGATACTGTAAGGTTGTAGAGGCTTTATGAACATACCATTTAAAAGAAATTGTTTCTGCTCTGGTTACTAATTTGAACTGAGAAAAGACACTCATATTTCATACTCTTGAGTGAAATAGCAGACTTGCTGTAATACAGCAGTTCTGAGTAATCTGCTCATAAACAATCCATTCTAGAAAAGTCCCAAATCTCTCCCACCTATTTTCTCTAATAGGTGGCAAATCCTCAGTAGCTCTCAAAAATGCTCACAAGTCTGCAGGGCATGAAGGCTTTGCTTTGGCTTATTTTTTATAAAGCTTGGTAAAAAAAATATGGATGAGAAATTCAGCTATTGTTCAATATAGTCAGTAATGATTACTGAGAGTTCATTTTCAAAACTGGGAAATAAAAGCTATTCTAAGTAGTCACTGTTGGCTTCGCTGCTATGGAGTATTTCAGAGGTAAGTTTTAAAGAAAAAAAAAGGAAGACCAGTCATCCACGAGTGCTGGTACAGGAATGACAGAGGTTAATACCACTGACATCATGTTGGAACTGTACAGCATTCTGTTAATGGTTATTAATGCCCTGCTGCTGGGAGACAGACAGTGCCAGCTGCCATTAGTGTGGTGCCTCTGCTCGGGAGGGACAGGGCCCTGAGGAGGGCTCAGATCTGCTGCCTCCACTGAAACAGGAGGAGAGGAGACTCAGGGAGAAGGCACTTGCAGTGCCTTGCTCAGAACAGGGCTTGGAGAGTGAAGCAGGAGCAGCAGACACCTGTGGAGCCACACCCAGGGGGTACTGAGGACTTGTGTTCAATTCAGATCTCCAGGACTAAACTCACGATACACATCCTCTGGAAGAAACCAGCAGGAGACTCAGATAAACGTGCATGGAAATGACACCAGTAAGCCTGGGGAAGAAGCCCAGGTTCATGTAAGAGAGCTCAGAGCTTTGTACATCAGTGGAAAGGAGTCAGAAATGCTAAAGACTGAAGGAGAAAAGCCCTTGAGAGGAAGGGAAAGGAACTTTGTAATGGCAGAATGATGACGGATATGGAACAATTAATTAGCTTTGACTACATCATATTCATTGTACGTCTAGATTTGTGGGCTTAGCTGCCTCACTTGGGGCTGGCTATTACTTTGTGTAATACCTTTGAATTTCATCCACCATAAGGGAATGAAACAGATACAGAAAAGAGCAATATGTCAGTGTAGCATATCAAATTGAGACAGGCATTTCTAGCAGTCTGTACCGAACAGAGGTTTAAGCCTGCATTAGATTATTCTGTAAGTGTATTGATGTTATGACAAATCTGAAAGGAGCTAAAAGCATTTCAGTAGATCAGAAAAGGAAACTTTGATTTCCTTTCCCAGAGCCTGGACCCAAAGTGGGATTGCCAGCCAGTGTCACATGGGCTGGCTGTGTCCCACACAATCACCCACTGGTGAATGGGAGCAGAACACCTGGAGATGAGCTCTGAGTCCTGTGGGAGTAACTGGCTCACTAAGCCTCTCCAAACTGTTCAGCTTCTAGATCTCTTTCAATGCTGGTGCAATGTAACCTGAATAATGCACTGGGAATGTTTAGCCAAGAAATGCCTGGTGGCCCAAGGACATTTTGATGACGACTGCTGTCTGATGTGCCACACAGACTATTGTACTCTCTTTTGTGCTAATTAAAAAACTAGTATATCACTACTTTTGTTTTCTAAAAGGGAAAATGAGAGTTTGATCCCATGAGCCTCAGGTTTGGGGACACAATTTAATTTTAAACCCCATTAATTTTGCGCACCCATTAATTGTTAGAAACAAATGGAAACATCCATGCAATTTTGTACATGTAGTCCTCAATTATGCAGCCTAATATTCAAATGCAGTGGTTTGTACAGACTTTATTTTCTCTGGTCACTTTTACAAATAGAGTTGCCCATACAAATAGTTGGAATCAGCTTCCCTCAGTGCAAAGCAGGAGCAGCAGGTCAAAAGGAGCAGCATCGTGTCATCATTACTGCAGGTAAATAGTTCGTCTGGTTTTAAGGATGTTCTTTAATATTTTTTCTTTTTTTCTTTTCTTTAGCTACCTAAAATGGTTCATGTTATTCTTTCCAGTAGCTCAGACTTCTATAATTACTACAGAAAATTTGCAAGGAAAAAAAAAAAGTGTAACCAAACACACTGACTATTTTAAAGAACTTCAGATTGAAAGTAATATTGGAATTCTGTATTTCTTTAAGAAAACAGACTGTTACTCATTAACTTCTAATCTTTGATTACTCTTTTGCTTTGTTGGTAGATAACATTTAGAAGAATTTAGAATGCCTGGGACTCAAGCTTGACTTTTCATTTGCATTTCAAACTGGAGCAAATCAAAGAAACCAGAGTGAAGCTAGGGAAGCTTTACTCGCTCCTATCAGTGGATTGCAGGATAGCCCCTGCAATCTAATGTCTTTCTAGGCTTTGCTTCTTGACATTTTTCTTCTGGGGGTGAGGAAAGAGGAGAATTTGTCTATAATTAACATTTAGCAGATCAGCAATGAGCCTCTAAAAGGTGCTTTTTTCTTGAAGTACTAAACAATCAAGACAAGGTCATTTCTGAAGGATAAAATGGCAGTTTGGCTGGGTGGAGGTTTTTTGGTGGGTTTGGGTTTCTTTGCATACAAGGAAATATGGTAACTGGTGCCTCTTATTATGCCTCCAATGTAACTAACTCTGGAAGCTTGATTTATTGCTTTGGACTTGTGCCTGGTGAAAAGGAACTTATAAATAACTTCCAAAACCTGATCTCTAGCAGATGAAGATCTTGCAGAAAAACAGTCAGGTATGTTCCAATGCACCAAGATTTGGGTCTTCTTCTGGGTCTTGCATTATGAGTCTGTTTGAAATATTTCATCCCTTTAAGGTTTTGACTATGTTGGCATTTCCCTATAGTCCCAGAGTGGTGCCTGTCTGGAAATTAATCATCCTGTGTTTGTGTAAACATGAAGTGCTTGTCTGGTCTGGAATCCTGGCTGGGATGGTCGAATGTGCCACGGGCTGGTAATCAGTGTGTGACTGCTGTGTACAGAACCATGCATCAACCTGTTTCTGGCTGTGTGTTGGGGGCCTTGAGCTGAATTCTGGGTCTGTTTATTGACCCTAATCTGTGTGTGTTTTCTTCCTTCGTGGAAAGAGAATAGGACTTTTGAATTGGTCAAGAAAACAGAAGCAATCAAAGTCTTCCTTGTGATGTGTTATATCACTTGTATGCTCACTGCTGAGAAAAGTATCTCCCTAACTTGAAATTATGTGTGCCAAGTTACCTGCACTGGCTTTGGGAGAGCAGCAGCAAGAGGTTCCCATCATTATTAAATGGACTTTTATGGGTAAAGTACATACCTTTCTCCCAGAAAAAAAGTAGTATCCTACCTGGCTTCACTCAAGCAGCAGCAAGAGTTTTAGAATCACAGAATGGCCTGGGTTGGAGGGACCTTAAAGATAATTTCATTCCAACCTCTCTGCCTTGAGCAGGGACACCTTCCACTGGACCAAGGTTGCTCAGAGCCTCATCCAACCTGGCCTTAAAACATTTCCATGGATGGGCCATCCATGCTTCTCTGGGAAACCTGTACCAGTGTCTCATCACTCTCACAGTAAAGAATTTCTTAATATCTAATCTAAACCTACTTTCTTTCATTTTAAAACCATTCCTCCCATGCCATCCCATACCCTGATGAAAAACCCCTTTCCAGGTCTTGTAAGCCCCCTGTAGGTACTGGAAGGTGCTGTAAAGTCTCCTCAGAGCCTTCTCTTCTCCAGGATGTACAGCCCCAGCTCTCTCAGCCTGACAAATTTCTTTAGTGTTTGAAGAAATGCTGAAGAGCACTTGGTTTTCTGCCTTTTTTCCCCTCCTCCTTACAAAATGGATGGACTTGCACTCCTGTTACTTCATGGGAGGTATTTGAATTCAGCATAGGCTTTTCTATATGCACAGGTTTACAGAGTTGTGTTGCCAAATTGATAACACCAGAGGAAGGTATAACAGCATAAGGGAAACATGAAATTGAATGCCTTAATTAAAGGTGCAAACTGCAGATGTGAGCAAACTGCAAAGCTATTCAAACTGTAAAGGAGATGAGGGGAACTGGTTTCATGGAGAGCTGAAGGTGTTAAATAAGCACCTTGAGTAGAAAGGATGCTGGCAAACACTGGGGATGGGGTTTGGCTGCTGGGGAACCATGTGATGCTCCAAAGCTAGTTTTTTTTAGGGGGCACAGTGTAGAGTTGAATGGGCTTATAAATATGAGCACTTCATTCATGTGCCTCAAAAGAACATCTCTACAACCTGTATCTATTATAAATAAAGAAGATTAAAAGGGAGAAAGTTGAAGAACTTTGTTCAAGTGCTGAAGTATCTGGAAACAGCCAAGTGAATCAGACTTGTCTTGCAAAAAGAATGATGTAGTAAGTCAATCTTGTAGGCTACCATAAGCATCTGTCTCTGAATCTGCATATATGCATAATTGCATCATGAAATTGCAAAACAGGGTTCATGAGAACAGTCTAAGATTTTGGTTAGTAAGGCTTAAGGTTGAAGGCAGCTCCTTGTCTTCAGAGATTGCTTTCTTTTTAAAAACTGAGGGCTTAGTTTCCCCTGTCGCAGCCCTGTGGGGATTGGCAGCACCTCAGCCTGATCTATGAACTTAAAACACATTTGATCTGTATGCTGGTGCTTACTGCCAGGTCCTGCCACTCCACCTGAATAACTATAACATGCTCATAAATCAGGGGACAGCATTCCTCGCTGACACCATCCCAAATGCCCTACTGAGCTGAAGCCTGTGTTAGCCATCAATGCCTCTTACATAAACATGTCATACTTTAAAGTAGGGTCTTGCAAAAAGCACAAACAATATGCTGGTATGGAGGGGCCACACAAAGTCAAGAGCTGTTAAGTGGGGGGAAGAGGAGGAGAAGAATCTCTTGATGATAAATATATCTACCAGACACATATGGAAAGAAAATAGGTCTAGCTTACATTTCTTTCAAAATGAAATAGTCAGATGTGGAAATGGTTGTCATATTCCCTGGGGAGCTTGGAAGCTAGGAGCCACAGGAAAATAATGGTGCACGGTACTTTGGCTTTTGTTGTATTCACTTCAGCCTGGTCTTCATCCCACACCTCGTGCACCGGATACCCAGCAGTCTGTGCATCTGATCCGGGAGCGAAAAAACCTCAGCTGCATTCAGTTTGCTACAGAAAGCTGAGTAAGAACATGGGCTCAGTCTTGTGCGTGCATTCAAAACCACTTCCTAAGCCTTGTTTAAAGTCACCCACCAACACTGCAGCTGGTAGTTCCTGTCTCCCGGATCTGAATCCTCGCACAAGCTGATGCCAGTTTTGGGCACGGTGAGAGAAATGTTAAGGAGCATCCCAGGCACACCTTTGTCATAGCACACAGCTGAGCGACTTGTAAACTCGTGTGTTTGTGCTGGTACAGCCTTTGATGTGGATTGGTAAGGGAAGTGCTCTCTGGCACAGCAGCTGGAACACACACACAGCCAGAAGTGACAGCGGGCTGTGAAGAGCCCCTGTCAGAGGGGACACAAATCAGGGGGCTGACAGGTGCCTGTGCTGGGTCCTGCCAGGGCGTGCCTTGCTGGGCAGCAGCAGTAGCAAACCTGCCTGCTGGGTGGCCACATTGTACAAATGACTCAAATTCTCTGCTCGGGGGCAGCCTCTTGCACAGCTTGGTGCACAACTAGGAACGTTAGCTTTTCCTTTAATTGGGATGAGTGCTGTTTATGCTCTGACTTCAGGTTGGGTTCAATTCCACGCTCTTTAACAGCGATTATAACCTTAAGGTTAGTTTGTAGCGTTAAGGCAAGAGGTTTTTGTGAAACGCAGAACTGAAACTGCAGTTCCCCAATTGCTGCTCCTGAAAGGGCTGGGCCTTCAGCACCCTTGCTGCTTTCCCAAGGAGGGAGATCCAGCGTGAAAGAGGGAGGTGTACGTGCTCACATCCTGGGAGGGCTTCACGCTGCTTGGGCATGGGCTTTTCTTACGGAATATCCAATCCATCCCTGTGAGTGATTTCTAAGTGATGCAGATGATTGATGAGTATAACTCTGCTCTGGGAGCCTGAACCACAGTTAGCATTTGTGATGGTGATGGCCTTCCAAAAATGCATGTGGGAGCCATGACACAATTTTTTCCACTGCCTGCTTAGAATTGGTTTTTACTGCCTTACCCTCTACCCATGTGTATTAAATCCTCAGCTGCCCTTACCCCCTCACCACCTCCTTCTACTTGTGATTTAAGGTCTTTAGGGATTGATACAGATCGTCGTGGTCCATGCATTGAAGAAAAGACTCTTGACGACAATATCAGAAGGCTAATATGATTTATTAAAATGACTCCATAATTCTAGTATTTTTCTATATCTGCTCAGCAGAGAGCATTCTCCATGCTCCTGCTGCTGCTTTGTTCAAGGAATGTCCCGAATGCTTACAATATCAGAAAGATTACAGTCCTTCAGCTCCTTCTCCCACTCTCAAGGAGGAGAGCTGAGGAATTCTAAAATGTCTTTGAAGAACACCAAGTATCTTGTTTACAGAAAGCTTATACAGAGTAAAAGAACAGCAAAAGGATGTTCTCCCATGGGAAAATGATCAGAAGGCTTACACACAGAGAAACTTATAATATGTTCATAGCAACAGATACAAAGCAACCAGGCTGTAGCAGATTGCTGTTTCCATCCTGATGCCTTGTTGGTGTTACCTGGCAGCAGCTCCCACCCTCTGTAGGGGCTGTAGTGCCTTGTGGCAGTGCTTTTGCATCCCAGCCTTCGGAGAAGCAGGCAAGCTTTGGGTCAGGGGCAATAGCTTTCACATGACTTTTTTTAGAGCCAGGAGGCAAAGGCTGAGGCAGCAGCTCGGAACACGCCGGCCTCGGGAGAGGCTCCTGGCTGCTCTGCAGCTGCTCTGGGAGCTGGGCAGGACGTGGGGCTCCAGAGCCAAGTGCCACATGTGCCTGGGCAGCCCCTGGGAGTCAGCAGCCCTGCCTGAAGTCAACTTCTGTTTAGGTGGTGGTGGTTTTTTTTTCTTTTTCCAGGCAGTCACTTGATAGGGTATAATCCTGTAAGATGCTCAGCAAAGAAGCTGATACAGGAAAGTATTTCTGCAGATGCTTAATTTTCAGTGAATAAGTGGTCCTTTTATGTGGGTGGGAGCACTCATGTGCTTAAAGTTAAGCACATGCTTAAGTGCTTTCTTGGATTGGGGCCAGAATGCTAATGTGATGGAGGTTCCCTTTCTCAAGTAACTGCAGTGTTCAGGACTTCATGTGGACCCCTGGGCCTGCAGGATTACTGAAATACACCCATGACTAGTGCATATTGGACACTTTTGTTCTTAAGCTTTCAATTTTCAGCAAAACTTTCATGCAATGTTGCTATATTATGACTTTTATACCTTGCACACAAAGAATAGCTCTTTGCTAGGCCCGTGGCGGACTGGAAAAGAAACCCTATTCCTGACCTCCAATTGGTTTTCTTAAGAGGATAGTTTATTTTTCTGTTTGAGGACAAAACAAAGATTCCTGCAGCACCTTTTGCTCTGACCTCACTGCCTTATCTTTAAATTATTCCTAGTACACTTCTGGAAGAAAATCAGCCTTTGATGGGCACCGCTAAGATGTTGAATTCCAACTGCTGGGAGTCTCTTGTGTGATGTTGCACTTGCCGAGGACGGTCTGCTTTGATGACAGCAGTGGTAACGAGCCCCGAGCCCACATGTGTGGGAGGTGACAGGGGTGTGCACCTGTCTGGGGCAGGGGGCACCAGGTGTCCCCCCCTGGCAGCCTCCTCGGTGGCTGTGCTAATCACCGGCAGTGACACGGAGTGACACTGGCCGTGCCCGGCAGACAGGAACGAGCAGGGTCTTGGGGCTCTAAGTACACAGCTGCTTCTCAAATTATGATGCACAGGGTCAGAGGTCACTGCAGAAAAAGCAGATAAAATTATGCTTCCTACTGCCACCATGCCACATCAAAATGGTGAATTGTTTGTTTTCCAGTGGGTCTGTCAAGCTGTCCTACCCTAGCAGACACGTGAATTTCTCAGCTCGCTTGCAGCCCTTTAATAATAGAGGGGTTTGTTTTCTAAATATTGTGTTAGAGATTTCTTTCTGTTAACTGCTGCTATAAAATAGGAGTTTTTAGACATTTTTAAAGTGTTTCCCTGGTGGTGGGGCTTGGCAGCGGGGTGAGGGTGTGGGGGCAGCAGTGCTGCAGGGTTTCTCTGCTCTGGCCAGGCTGCGTGTGGGCACACACGGGCTCCCCTGGGGTACCTGGGGTGTGGGATTGGCTGTGAGCAGATGGCTGTGCACAGGATGGGCCATCTGGGTTAATGACCTGGGCAATGCTGCCTGCCTTCCTGTCCATGGCTACTGCTCCTGTTCCTGTTCCAGAAATAGGGCAGATCTTTATCCTGCCTGCAGCATCCGCTCCCTTTCTCGGAGCTGACACCTCTCTGCTGTCCTTTCCACTTGGATTTGCATTGAACAAGGCATGGTGCTTACAAGAAACTTGTGGAACTAAGAGTGAGAACCAGGCTGGAAAAACCATAAGAGTTCAAATATGTAGGGTATGTGATGCTTTCTCCAGCTTTGACTTTTTTGAGTTCCTTTTTATTGTGAATGGCTTGTTAATTTTTTGTTAAATTCTTCAACCATAACTGTGACCAAAGAGAGGAATGCATTTGACAAGTGCAATAAAGCAACTGTTCCGTGTTTATGGCAAGTGCTATACTTTTATGCTATTAATTCAAATTGCCTGGATTTTTATAAAACTGGGACAGTATAGGATTACCTACCTTGCTAGAACAGTTGAAATAGATCACACTACAAAGTAGTCTACATCTCCCTATCAAATTTTAGAGGAAATAATCTTGGAGTCATAGGGGAGGCATATGTCTCTGGAGCACAGCTTTTAGCTGCACTTTTGTATCCAGCAAATGTTGGGAGTCCCAAAGAGAAATAACAGGAAAATGCCATTAAGTAAAATAGAAAGTTCAGTGCAAAAAGACAAGCACTTGCACTGCATGTGAGGTAATGACACTTAGGAGGACACAGGCAACTTCAGAAATGTGTTTGGCTACACTACTGTCACTAAGCAGAAAAGGTGACTGCAGTACTCAGTCCCCTTCCAAGAGGAAAAGTGGTGGGAAGTGTACATGGCGATGATTTCCTTGAGCAGACTTCTGCTGAAAAGCAGAGGTGTGCAAATAATTTGTTATTTTTCTTCAGCTTGATGGTTGTACAGGCAAGGAAAAATAATTTGGGACCAGAAAAGTCTTTAGAGAATGAAGAAACCATTAATGTGTTCCAAGACCTGTTTCAATTCCAGGTATTTTTAATTTCTTCTTTTTTTCTAAGTAACAGCAAAAAATCTGGGGTCTTGTTTGTTTGGTTGGTTTTGTTTGTTTGTCTGGGGATTTTTGGCTTTTTAATTAACAAGGTAAAATTCAGAAGTCATGTTGCAGCTCCAAGAGGGAGGGAGTGTGGGCATCCCTGCCTCTTTACATACATCCAGCAGGGTTAGCATTCATGTCACAAAGCTGTTGATGCTCTCCTGTGAGCCTGGCAGAGAGCAGAAAGTGGGCCAGAATTCAAGTTTCTGCACCCAAAAATAGTTCTGACCACCGAATGAAGGATATGAAGCGGAAAACCTGAGAAGAATGACCCTAGTGACCAGTACATGAATGCCCATGCATGTGAAACTTGTTTTCTTACACTGAAAAGGAATAATGGGGTTGGGTAGAATGGACACCCCCAAATAAGCTGGGAAGCCTCTCTGAGTCAAACCTGGTCCAACATTACTTGAGTTTAGGATAAGTTCAGGTAAGTAATTAAATGCTCTTAAATACACTTAGGCTCTCTTTGAAGCCAAGATTTTTGGTACAGGGAGAAGCTGCTCTGCTGCCAGTGCCTGCTTCCACGGATGGACTGGATGTTTCTCCCTGCTGGATCTCATGTTCAGGGTGTGCTCAGTCACTTCTGGTCAGTGACTGCAACCTGATAGCCAGAGCTAAATCCTCAGTGTCCTCTCGAAGGGACTCTGTGGAAAAGGGATACTCACCGTGGCAAGAACAGCTTGTACTTGTATTAGGGTCTGATTGGAACCAAGGCATTTGGATTTTGGAGGTGGTTGCTCATGTGCCAAAGAGGCCAACCCCTGTTTTTGTCAGCTCCTCATCTTTGTGGGATAGTCTCAGCTCTCAGTGCCTACTAAGCAGCTGGTGTGCAAATGGTGGCTTTTTGAACTGCAGTATTTGTTTGAGCCTTAAGTGTCACCTGACTTTGAGGGCAGTGAACCCCACCATTCATCTTGGACAAATTCTTCTCATATTGTCAGGCTTCTGTTCTGGAAATGAAATTATGATCCTTGCTGTCACCTCATGAGTGACAAATATAAGGCAACGAAAAAGGACTTACCACTAATCCTGCAAAATTAATTTCAGGAAGTTGATCACTGAAAAAGAAAATAGAGCTGGGCAGACAGCATCAAGATATCCCCTTTTGGTTTGAGCCAACTTCTTCCTGATTAACAACTGTAACATATTTTCTTTAAAATACCAGTCTTGAACTCTGACATTTTATACCACTATCTTAACCACTTCAAAGCTACAGTGTTTGCTCAGGTCCTTAAGGTGACTTCTAACACTAGAAGCAGAAAGAATCATCCACTGATGCTTTGTGAGTAAAATCCTGAAGTTTGTGGTATGTCACCAACCAGAGTGTGTCATTCCCTGTCCATTATGTTGATTTTTTTCTTGTGCATGAGAAGCAGGCTTGTATTTGAGGTTTTCAGTTTAGACCTGTGTCCTCTTCTGGAAACAATGATATTTAACATTTCTATTCCCTAAGCAGCTCCTGAAGAACCTTTTCCTCAAAGGTTTGGGTGGGTAGAACTGGAAAAGTGAAACTGTCTGCTTCTAGGGCAGGCTTTTCTTATGTGTGTTTCTTTCCTGGAGTCCACTGTGAAATGCACTGTGGAGCCTGGGATGAGCAGGTCATTCCGTGCTATGTGTTACCCTATAGCTAATGCCAACTGCAATTTCAAGTGCTCCCTCCTAATCTCTCCCCCTCATGCATTATTTCCTTGTGCAGCATTAACACACCACATGCTGATCCACTGTTGCTTCATGGATTTAGAAAATAATCTAGAGGCCTGCAGTGATGTAAAACATTAAATATTGTTTTAAATATCGGAGGCGCCATCCTGCCTACACGGTGCTTAGGGTGGGCAGCAGGCCAGCCCCTCTGCTGGCATGTGCTGAGAACTGGAGCATGCCTGCTCCCAGTGAACAAAGCAAAGCCCAGGACAATAAGGCAGGAATGATGACAGACAGGGAAGGGCTGGCTTGTGGCTTGTGCTGTTTGACCATAATATCAGCTTTGGAGACTATACTGTCTGGAGGGCTAAGAGTTTCTTTCTGCACTCCTGCCTTACTGCCTGCACCTGCCCATCCCAGGGCAGGCAAGGATGAAAGGACACTTTATAGAGCTTCCAGGGGCTTGTCACTCAGTTACAGCACAGTGGGATTGCAGTGGATGCTTCACACTCGTTCTCTCGCTCAGCATTGCCAGATAACACTGGGCTGAGTGCATTTCTTCTTAGTTTGCTTCCCTCTTTCTCTTTGACACAGCAAAATGCAGGTTTGTGCCAGGGAGGGGAAGGGCTGGGGACACCTGTGTGTGTGGAGGGAGCAGAGGTGGTGCAGAGTGCCTGCTGCACTGTTTTGGGATACCTCTGAGCTGTGCCTTTCCTTTCTGCTCCAGAGGAGTAAATTCCCTCTACAGCCCTGCCTGTGGATGGGCTGTCCTTCAGCCCCAGGTTTCCAGTCCTGTGTCCACACCCACACTCACTATTTGTACAGGGACAACTAGACTGGAGCATGTTTTTTCTTTTCCTTGCGTTGACTTGGACACGAGTAACCCTTGGGAGCCCTCCTGTTTCCATCCTGGAAAGCTGCAGTTGCATGATGTCAGCCTGAAAGCTGCAGAAGCTCAGAGTGGTGTGTGCAGCTGCTCAGCCCCCTGGGCACAGCCTGCCCCTCTGGCAGAGCTGGGCCAGGCTTTTGGGTCACTGCCTGAGGACTGCTGAGCTTGTCCTTACCTGCAATGCTCCTGATGTTGGGAAAACGTCAGCCACCTTTAACTTTCTCATCACATCACAAAGCTCCTGTCTTTGTGCCCATGGATCCCAAATTCCTTGTGAGGGAGAGCACTCAGCCTATGCAAGGTGGTCCTGCACTTCTGAATTCATGGCACAGGGAATGAAGTTTTGGAAGGCAAAGCCTCAGATACTGTTGGAAACATCTACCCATGAGCTGCTTAATATAGTTCATTATATTGGAGAGTCTGCATGAAAGAGGCAGGAGAAAAGGGTTGCCCACGAATATTATCAGTACAAATCAGCATGGCATTAATGCAGCCAAAGGTATGGTCTGTCTATACACCCACCCTTTAATGCATGTGGATGTGCTTAATTCTGTGAGAACTTGCAAAGCCAGCAGCTATATGAACTTGGCTGGCTCACACTTCTTAAAGCATTATTTCTCCTTTTGTCTGCAGATCCCTCTAATGCCAAATGGCCCAAGAACTTCAAACACATACCACAACTTAAGTCTGTCCTTCATGCTTTTGCTTCCTTCAGCATGTAGCTGTGGCAAAGCCAGCTTCTCACTGGCTCTAGAAGCTCTCTCTTCAGACTGTTAAATGTAAGTGAATTATAACAGTTCATGTTACCTGGTCCAGCTGCACTAGAAATGGGCACCTTGACTCATTAGAAAAGCAGTCATCTCTCTTCCACTGGATCCAAACTCCTCATTAGCTTTGAAATATTTCACTCTGCTCCCACCCCTCAAGTTACAGCTTCTTTGGCCAAGTTCATTAGTTCTCACTTCCAGAAACAGCTATATCTCAGAGGGCTTCTCAGCTGATTACAAGGTGACTAAAACAGGAAAGGTACCTGACCTAATTTTCATGTAATTGGCATAGATTACTTTCTGAAGTTGTTTTTTCTTCAAGAGATGGAAGTGCAGAGCATTGATGTGTCATCTTGGAGCATTTTTAGGATGAGACTCCTGAATTTTCTCTCTGCTTGCTTAAGTCTGTGCAAGCTTAGCCTCTTTTGAAGAGTTGCTGTAACTACCAACCTAACTACTGTGGTTACGTTGGAACACAAAAGTAATGGAAACAAGAAATGCAATTTAGCTACAAACCCCTAAATGCAGCATTCTCATGTTTTAACCCAGATGCCAGGTTAAGAGAGCAAGTGTGGAAGCAACACTTCCCACTCCTGGCTGTCCCAGTGGGCTGTTCCTTCCCTTGCTGGCCAGCAGCAGGCAATAGGGTCACGTCATCTTCATGTTCAGGTGTTAGTGGGTCTCTGACCTGGCCTGCTGATGGATGGGATTATCTCTGAATGTGTGCAATAAACTCAACAAATGGAAAAGCAAAAGGAAGGTATTACTATAAGACCCTATATGTTGTGGAGATATGTATGTAGCTCTTCTTTCACTGGGCTGTGGTTAATCAAAAGATTCATGTTGGGTTATTTCTGAAGAAGAGACTTCCCCATTTGATGTCCAGCATAGGTTGTTGTTTCAGCCTGAGCATGTGTGCTTTGCTTCTGGTGTATTGGAAAAATGTGATAATGTCTAAAAGCGAAAATTATGTGGGAAAGACATGAAGATGCATAAAATGATGAAATCCATGGGTAGAAGGGTCTCGTTAAGTGGACTTAGGAGATTCTCATAAATTTTAATGTGATGTGGTTCACATGATAACAAGATATTTTGTTCCACCAGCAGAATGGAGCATTAGCTCAGAGGACTGGATTACTCATGGCACAAACATGGCTGTTACGTGCAAACTTTCGATGTTCTGCCAAGGTCAGTTTGTGGGGGTTGAGATGAAACTGTTTCCTAAACTGTGAAAGTGATCCCGGGTACCCAGCCTGCTGGAATGCCTGGAAGTTTTATGGATTCCTTCCCCTTTAAGTCCACTAGCAGGGTCTCTGCTAGTGCAGGCTCCCCTTTCCTGCCTGCATCGCTCTGGTGAGGCTGGCCTTAGGAAAAGCATAGCTTTGACTCATTTTGTTTTCTGGCTTCTTGTTTGCCTGCAGAAGGAGCATTTACAGCAGCCTTTTCTGTAGATAACCAAGGCAAAATGTTGACCTCAAGCACTGGAAAAGATGAATGTAACACTCATGTTTGAATATGACACCAGCCCCAGGACAGGAGTGGGAAGGTGTCAAGTTAGAGTCAGATCTCTCACAGCACCTCAGCTGAGAGCATTTGTTTGGGAAGGGCTGGTGGAAGGTTTCATGTCATGCAGGTGAAGGAAACAAAAGGTAGGAAAACAGACTGTGGCCTGGGGCTGAGGATCTGCAGTGGGCTTGCTCCTCCTACCCACTTAGAGCAGGTGTGCTCTTGCAGGAGCTGTGAGCAGGCAGGTCTTGGCCGTGCCTGGAGCCTTCTGGAAAAACCATCCCTGAGGGTGCCTAGCAGAGCTCCAGCTGTGCTGCCCCTGTGTCAGGCTGGCTTTGCACCCTCCCCTTGCAGTTCACAGGCTGTTGCTGGTCTGGCTGTGCTTGCCCGGTGCTCCAGAGCTTCGGCCACAGCTTCCCACTTGGGATGGCTCAGAGCAGAGCATCTCTGCTAAAGCTTCCTGTCAGAAGCATGCCCCGAAATGGAGGTGTCAGGGTGGTCTCTAACTGCTTGAGGTGGTGCAGTTGCAAACTGTGCCTGTTTAGGAACATGCTTTGTTATGGAAGGGTGTGGAAGACTAATGGAGTGAAGCTGATGAGCAGCAAATGAAGTTGGAAATATGTGTTCAGGGTAAAGTTGGGGTATCAAACACAGATTATATTCCTTTGCTTAACTGCCATCAGATTTTATAATTCATTCATTTTTTTTTGCCTGTGCTATACAGGATGCTAATTCAGGAGTTAAAAATCTAAGGGACATTTGACTTTGTGGGGATTTCCAGGCTTCCATAATGTCACTGTCAGACTTGGATCCTGGGAAGCTCTGTCTTAGGGCAGGACTTGAGGATGAAGGTTCTGTGTAAGTACAGAAAGTAGGATTAAATTTCAATCAAACCCAGAAAGAAACAATAAAGGGCTGAAATATATCTTCCCTCAGCTGAAGTAGTTACTCTCTTCATACCTGTAAAGAGGACCTTGCCCAAATTCCCTTAATTTGCTTTAAAGTACATCAGAGGCCTCAAGTAGATCTCAGCTCCCATGACCTGAGCTACTGTCCCAACAGAAACAATGCATACAACCTCACCCTAATTTTACTGGAATCAGCTGCCACTACTCTGGAGCAGAAGCAAGAAGAAACAAAATTAATATCTGGATAAACAGCCTATTAATTTGATGACAACTGTTGTTCTCCATTTCAGGGTCCAGAGAGCAGACTGGGCAGTGAGCTAATGAGAACACCAGAGCCGTGCAGCCTGGGGGAGGTGGGGGGTAGAGAAGCAAACAGAACAAACACTCCTTTTGTAGCTCGGAGCTAAGGGGATTCAGCCAAAGGTTAATTGCTTTCTACCCTAAAATGCTGTGAAGTGTTGCTGCGTGGTGTCATACAGCTGCTGCATCCCAGCCTGAGGGGCTCTGTTTCAGCCGTGGGTGGCAGGAGCCAAAATCCTTTTTTTAACCGCACGGGGGTGTTGCAAGGTCTCTTGAGCTAAGGCTTCCAAAAACCTGGTGGAGCTTGGTTGGCATCATTTAGGATGTCACTGCATCATGGGAGCAGTTGGCAAAAGCACCAAAGAGCACCAAAAGAACAGATTGCTCTTCACCAGGAATTTTTTTTAGGGGATGTAAGTTCATTGTTTCCTCTGGTTCTTCGTTAGGCAATCAAATGAAAGATGCTACAGGAATCAAAAGATAAGGACAGAAATGAGTGTAATAGTAAACTTCACCTTAGTGTCACCTTTGCCTCTTAGCCAATGTTTCTTGGGTAAACTTTAATTTTAATGCTCAAATCTGTTATTCCTAAGACTTCTTTTTTCCATGCACAATTCTGCTAATACAACTTCTGCATTGTGTAGAACTCAAAGCAATGAAATAACTTTCTATTAGAACGAGGCTGTTGTGACAGCTTGGAAGTCTCCTTCTCGTTGTTGGGACATCAAAAATTTTCAAAAAACCAGAAAGTTGTACGTGGGGAAAATCATCCTGTGATGTTGTGCAGTCTTGTGACAGTGCCCAGGTTCCCTTTTCTGGAGATCATCATAGTGGAAGAGAATTAGAGTATCTAAGTTGGAAGGGACCTACAATGATCATCTAGTCCAATTCCAACTGATACTTGTGAGATTAAATGGAACTGAGTAGAATTGTGATGTCTGATCTTCCTGTAGAGTGGGTAAATTGCTGATTTTAGTGTTTGTATGTGAAGTCTCAATATTGCAAATAATTCTGCTAATATCACTTCTCTGACCTGTTTGTCTCAGTTTCTCCTGCCTGGTCATTCTGCCCATTTCCTTGTGAACATTTTTATGATTTACTTTACTTGTGCTTTCAACACTTACTTCAGTTCCTGACCCCACGACTGAAGTTTATCATATATAGGGTTTAAATTCATGACCAGCAAGCTTGGGCAAGTGTGTGCTCATCAAATGTTGGAGCTTGAGCATTTTCAATGCCCAGTTCAGGTAAGGAGGAGCTGTTTCCTTTGTGATTCTTATCCCAAATGACAGGATGCTCTGAGAGAACCCTGAAGGTTTCATTAGTGTCTCTTCCCATCTCAGTCATGTGTGCATGGCTCACCCTGCACGGCTGTGTGCCCAGACTCGTTCCACCCATCCACCAAAAGGCAAAGTCTAGGGTCACAGCACTGTTCCAAATAACCAAGCTTTCCCCAGACTTAATTCCCCTCAGGAAGGAGACAATGCAGGCAATAAGGGAATTAGAGATAGGAGTGCTTTGGGCTCTTGTTTGCCCTCCATGTAGGTCCCTCCCTGTCTCTTTCTGATAATGAAAGGACAGGTCCCAGTTCTTCTTCTTCCAGGGAATAGTGTTAGGTCTCAGGCAGCTGTTAGTCCTCAGGCAGCTAATGGTCAAACTGGGAGCACAGACAGCCCTTAGAGCAGTTTTACCATATGTGAAATGTTTAAAGCATTTTTTCAGCAAGGTTTTGGGGTGTTCTGCTTTTGAAGTCCCCTATTCCAAATAGGGTGATGTATGTACCTCTGCTTTTGTTGGAGCTGAGTATCACAAACAGGATGAGGCTCTCTTTCTGCATGTCAGTACAACAGAAACCCACGAGTTTTTCTAGGAGAAGCTTGTCTGACTCAGCAGGATTGCCTACACTTTCAGAGACACCTGCAACCCACACTGCCAAGGGTAGGGCTGCATGGTATCGCTCCTGTTTCCTGTTCCTTGCTTGTCCTCTGGCCTAACTGAAGGGGCTGGCTTCTTAGTTTGCAACATGAATGGCCACTGAGCCCAGTGGGACTGGGGAGAGGGCTTGTCATACTGATGGCATGACTCTATTAGCAACAATTTGTGTGAGTAATTTGGTAGAATAGTTATGAGCCATCTGCCTGCATCTGCAGTTAGTCAGCAGCCTGAAAGTGCACTTTGAAGTCAGCTTTACTGGAGCTGACCTAGTAAGTTCTTGCTTTTCATTCCTAGAACTGTTGCACAAAGTTAACGGCAAGTGCTGTCCTGGAATCCTGGACCTTTCCAGTGAAGCAGATAGGAATTCTGACAGGTTCTGCAGTGTCTGAGAGATCTCCAACATAGACTTTTGTGACTATTTCATGGGAAACAAATCTTGCCTTGTTTTTGTGTTTTTCCACTTGATAATAGCATTAAACTAATTTTCTGCAAACCTGCTTTCAACGGTCTAGCTAATTTATACTGGAAGTAATTGGACACACCTAATGAAAAGCATAGTGGAATTTTGCTATTGAACTGCAATGTTCTCTTCAAGTCACTGGTCTCTTCCATTTGATAATTGTCATAATTAACTTAACAGTGGTTAAGTAACCTGACTTCTCCTGTTTCCTGCCAGTGATGAAAGCTTAAAATGAGCCTTCAAAACCGTCACTCTTCTCTAAAGTTTCCTTAACAAAATGGCATTTATTCCTCTCTTACCTAACATTAGGCTGCTGTTCAGCCTTCAGAGAGTTCTGACTGGAATAGTTAACCAGGCAAGGGCTTTAGATACTCTAGGGTACTGCTTATCTTGAGGCAGTCCAAGATTGACTGAGGAGTCCAAGGGGATCATGGTGATGCTGTTTGTGACCTCAGTCTCTTGTTGTGTAGAGACCACGTTCATCTCCTCTCAAACCCGTAGTAAATTCATGCTAGGTGCTTACTCACTCGTTCCACGGTGGGGTTCTGGTCCCTACCCAGAGCTGTGCTGCTTCTGGGCACTAGCAGCATTTGTGCTGCTGTTGTGGTTGCAGCTTTTCCTGGTGTGGCCCTGGCATGGCAGCTGCCGTATGGACAGGGTGCTGAGCTGCTCCCTCAGCTCTTGTGTAGGATTAGCCAGACACCGCCTGCCTTGTGCTTTGTGGGGGTTCTCCATCTCGTAGCCTTCTTCAGCCTCCAGAGAGGCTGTGGAGCTGTGTACAGGAGGCACCACAGAGCTGTTGGGAGCTGTGAATTGCTGCCATCTGCCAGCTCACCTAGGGGGTTCCCACCTGGTGTGGTGGGGGCTGGGATCTATGCTCTAGCTCCAAATCTTGCCTCCTAGCATTTCTCTTTGACCGGGTCTGTTCCCAAATGCTTGAAGGAAGTGGATGCCTGGTCTCATCTCTTCATGGAAAATTCAACCTTGTCTGTAGGTGCATGAAAAAAAACCCCAGAAGACCCAAACCCGAACAAAACCAACAACCGAATAACCCAAGCCCACAAAAAACAAACCCCAAGCAATCAAACAAAACCCAAAAAGCAATGTGGATCTAAGGTTTTTTAGCAGTCACTGTCTAGCCTAACTTCTATGGGACTTCTTTACGTTACAGATTCCTGTCCCAGAGGGTTTTTTAGAAACCAAGAGGGCTGGAAGGTATTTGAGCTGCTACAGTATATCGTGTTCTCTGTTCTCTGTTCAGTCCAGAGAGGGTCTTAGCCCATCTCTGTGAGCATAACTTAATGCTATGAATTATTATTCCTTGTGGAAACTTTAGCTATTGTGCTTAGTGGGTTTACAGGAGCTTTTTCAGTCTGCTTTTAATGTATTTGTGTTGGTGGGGATTCTGAGTGGAATTACATGCCCAGGCTTTCAGATAACTGCTGTAAATACACAGATCCACTCTAGTCCCTTACTTCACAGTAGCAGCTGCTGTGGTGTTGCAGAAACTTCATAGCTTTGACTGCATCTTATTAGTTCAGCACACTATTAATATCCCAGAAGCTTTTTGTTTTAGTTTCCACACTTAATATTGGTTCTCCTTCCTTCTTCCCTGTCCACCCTCCCCTTCACATTCAGTCATTAAACTAAATTCATATTGGGGATTTTTCATTTAAGATGACCTTGCTGCCCACACCAAAGAGGGGAACCAGACTGGAAGCAAACCAATTGTGCTAACAGTCACCTGGTATATTTAGTGGCAATGTCATCTAATATGCATTTATGCTCAGAAGTAGTGCTTTCTGCTTCTATATGGAGCATTTGTAGTGCTGGCAAAATCTTTCCAGAGAAACAACTGCTGATTGGCTCTTCTTGTCTATTTGGGGAAGGATCTGTCCTTAAATACTTAGTTATTCTGCTTCCTAAAAATGGCATCAAGCACTTGGCACTATCAGGATTGGACTCAAAACTTTTACTGAGATGAATTGCACCAAGACCTGGTGAATCCTTGTCTCCCCTAGGGAAGTGACTGCACAAGTACCAGCAAGTGGTTGGAGGGCAATCATCCAGGGCAAGTCAGTGCATGGGGCTCTAAAATGCAAATCCCAGTCTTCCTCCAGAAGGCTTTAAAACCAAGTGTCACATTATTATGGTTAAGTGGCTCTGGTGAAAGGGCTACAGGACTGAGATGCATCTCAGCTAATATTTCTTCTGAATGGAAAGAAATCCTGTCCCAAATGGCAGCAGTGCCTCTCCTTTGAGGTGCTGTGTCTCAGTAAGGTGGAGAACACAGGCTGTCTGCTGAGCAGGGGTTGGGAGCCAGCTTGCCTTTGCCATTCTGCTGCTGACCAGAAACAGGGCAAGGAGAAGGCTCCACCAGCATTTGGCATGACTGCCCCAGCCTCCAAGTGCATAAACCTGGCACCTAACTCTGACTGGAGCAGGCTTAGGGTGAGCAGCTCACCAAGAATACAAGTGTTTTATCCCTTTGGTTGACCGTAGGTGCTTCCCACTGTTCCTCAGAGCTTACAAGGCCAGGAAAACTTGACATCCAGAGAGCTGGCAGAGTACCAAGGGAAGGGTTTAGCCCAGGGCCCAGGGGCTTTGCTCACCTCTGAGCTCTTGCTGCAACTCCTCACCCAAGGGTGGGTGAATCATGTAATACTCCTTTGAAACAGAGGCTAGCTTAGGACAGCTTGAGTGTCTAGGACACTGAAATACCTTCCTGTCCAAAATAGTTTGAATTAGTTGATCTGCATGGCATGCTGCCAGGCTTCAAGGAGAACTGGGGAGGCCTGGCTACTGGTCAGCAGGCTGGACTGGGTGGTAGGAAGTTATTAATAGCTGCTCCTCCATGGAAAGAATGAGTTTGGCTTAGATGTGATGTAAAGCTGCTAGCTGGTACAGCAAGCAAATGCTGGAAGTCTTGTCTATTATCACGGGAATGAGCTCGTTATGGTTGTGGGGAGCCTTGAGCCTCAGGGCCCCAGGTCTCCTGGCACTGGCCTCTGAATCTGAGCTGTGTGGTTGGGCAGCACAGGTGCAGGTCTGAAGAAAAGAAGCTGTCAGCTCTTGGTCAGCCTCAGGGAGTGGCGGGTGTACCTTCTGTTTCTCAACAAGTGTAGGTTCCCTCAAGTTCCCTTAGGTTCCAGTTCCCACCTGTATGCGTCAGCTCTTTGTTTCTGAAGCAGCTTAATTTAAGGACAGAGAAGTAAGAAAGATGTTTTTCCAAATGCTAAAAGTTTTGGAAAGAAAGATCCTCTCAAAAGCTTGGACAAGACCAGTTGGAAGAAAGGGTGGAGGAGATTGGGTGAAATAAACCAATAACAATTCTCTTCTTGAGTGGAATGGCAATGAAGAATTTCTTATGGGGGATTTATCTGGATCAAAGGTTACAGTGAAGCACGAGTAATAGATTTGCTTTAAACTCTACCAGCTGGTCCTCTCCATTTAAAGGCTTGTGGGCAGAGTGGCTTTAATGATGTTATTGTGGGTATCTGTTGGACTTGTTCTTGAGCACTTGATTAGAGTTTGGCATTTTTAAGGAGAAGGCTAGGAAAATCAAGTGGTGTTGCATTCAGTCTGAAGCTTGTATTTCCTTTTGTACTCTTCAGTTTCCTTCAGGAACTTTTAATTTCCTTGCAAGAAACTAATACAGGCCTCTGGGTTAATACACAGAGGTCTCCAAGCCAAGCTCTGTTTCAGTGGGATTTGCATTTTTCATCCCTTGTAACAACTGGTGCTTCTTAAAGGAGCTGCTAGCTCCCAGGATAACTATGTGGATCAAGTTTTGTCAACTCCCTTATCCTAAAGTTCACACTTTAGGATTCTGATTGTCCTGCTTAGAAAGGGGGAGAATGAACAAGAGTCAATGGAATATCTGTTTCTCATTAAAAATAGTTATTGTCCTGATTATTGTAGGGAAACTCTACTTCCTTGGTGGCTTGTTGCTGATTTCTGCTCTTGTCTATTTGATTTCCACCCTGGAAAACAGGTGTAGAGATGCTATAAGTAGCAAGAAGTCTGATGCATGCAGTGAGTTCCTTGAAGACTCTAAATTACAGTTTTCCTTCCTGTGCTACAAGCTCAGGTCCCTGACCTGCAACTGCAGCATATTTTCTGTGACTAACAGCTGTAATTCCCTAATTATCATGCTCAGTTCTCCTGCTGTGCTGTAGATTTTGTTACCAAGGAAGCAAACCAAGTTTCCTCGTTCCTACCCTTGCTCTGTATGCTCCCAACTGTTTTAAATCCACCATTTGATGCAGCCCATAAAGACAAATGACTATCTCTTGTTTCAAATATTCAAAGTTTCCAGAACATATTACGTAGCTGCATGCTGGGGACAAAGAAGGCAAAATGAGTCTTTCTGGCCCTTCTTTTAGTGAAGGCAGCTGGTCCAAAGCTATTGCTAGGTTAGAAAATGTACCTTTATTAGGTGTACCCATTCCCTGTGGAGTGCTATACTAGGGGTAGTCTCAAACAGTGAGCCCAAGCAAATGGTGCTGTTGCAATGTGACTGACAAAACTTCTGTAAACCCCTGGAAAATGAAGGTGTGCATTAAACCCTGATGGCAGGTTATATGTGTGCCATAATTTCCATACAAGCCTCATCAAGGGGTCAGTTCCTTTTTGCCTCCACTGCTTTTGAGGTTAGGGATAAATGACTGTGTGCCCCATGGCAATGAGAATAAACCTGTGCTAATCTAGATGATTAGATCAATACAGCCAGACTGCATTGCGACAGATAAGCTCGTTAAAATATCACAGAAACATGTTAAGAAGCAGAAAAAACTTCTGGTTTCCTAAAAATCCACAACCTAATGTTTACCCTTCTCAGTATGCAAAGGTGTATTTTGCTACTGCATGTACTGAGGCTTTACTGGATGATGCCCATCATTCTCCTGCAGGATCCACAAAGGCAACTTTAGTTCTTTAAGCTCCATCAGTCTAATGTGGCTGTGTCCACAATATTTGCATCAAGCCCCCAGTGCTCTGGGTGGCAATTGGTGACAAACAGGAATGCTTTCCGTGGGCCCAGCCTCCAGTGATTAATTCATGTCTGGCTCCAGAAATATCATCCAAATTGCAACATGAATGATGCCTCCTGGGTCACAGGAGAAAAGTTACTGACTCCACATGGGGGATTTTCTGCTTGACTCCTCTGACCATTAAACTAAGAGGGAGGAGGCTGCTCCTTCCTCTGGATCACTGGAATTAAATCCACAACTGGGTCTTGAAAATGTGACACCCAAGGTGGGGGGGCAAAGAAGGAAATTATCTGCTTGGCCTCAATCAGAGGAGAAGGAAAGATGAGATACAACTGCCAAAGAAAAGGAGTAAGTTTAGGCAATACAAAAGATGTCCCTAGAAGTAAGATTGTCCAGCATTGCTTTATTCACAAATTTCACAAGGGGTTTCATAGAGTGCATTATGTAGCTGGCAAGCATGGATCAGGTATGGATGCAGTAAATCTATGGGAACCACTGTGGATGTGTTTTTCACTACAGAATAATGGTGGGATGACCTAGATAACCTATGAAGATGCTTTTGTTCAGCTTCTGGAACTCTGCTCTTGCGCCTAAGTGTGTTTAAATATTAAGTATTGTATACCTTAGCCATACACATGTCAGAATATATTAGTGTGATGTGGAAACTTGCCTTTAAGATGCATTAAACTCAAGGTTAGAGATACAAACTTTAGCACTTCACAGAAACTCAAGTTGTGGTGGTAGTTCAGCAGATGTTTTGACTTCATGGCACCATGAGCTGGTGTTATGCTATGCTAGTACCTATAATAATCTGAATAATTTTCTTTTTTTTTGGGGGGGGGAGAACTTACTGTTTGATGTGATTGTACCTGATTTAGGTTTCTCTGTTTGCTTGCTGAGTGTACCTGTCTACACTTGTGAGGCTTCCTGTGATGGCCACCAGGCTGCAGTGGATTTGCCTGAGTCTCAGGATGGGAGGAGACACCAGCACACGTTGTGTTACCTGTCACACACTGTGACCCTTCACCAGCAAGGCCCCCCTCACCCCTACCACCAACAGCATTCCTTCTCACTGGTGTCAAAATCCCTCTTAAAATAGGAGATGGATGTGTAATGTAAAACCTTTATTCAGAAATAACAAAGGATCCCCAGTGTCCTTTCCCTTTGACAAGGCCTAGGAGAAACTACCTAGAGCCACTCTGTTGTTAATACTCATGAAATTGGTACCTCAGAGGGGTATTGGTGGAGGTAGTTTTCATACTTGAGTTTCACTGAAGATGTGCACTCCTTTTGTGTGAATTCTGAGCTGTTCAGTGCTTCCAAATTTCATAAACTCTGCAGGTAAAGTTGTTCTTTCCCAGTGAGTTCCAAGGACATGTGCTGCTGGTGGCCTCAAGCTGGGAGTGACTTTTGGTGGGTGGCTCTTGGTGAACAGAGCGAGTCATGCTCAGACGCTGAAGGACTCCAGTGGCAAGGAGAGTGCCCTCACCTGTTTCTGACTCAATACATAAACAAACAATTGAAAAAACCCCCAAAACAGTAGGTCCTGGTCTCCTCAGCCCCAGCACAGGCCTGCACCCAGAGGTAGAATATGCAGCAGCTTATTGTGTTTAATAGTTTTGGTTTTGTGGGTTTTTTTTGTTATTGTTGTTTGTTTGGTTGGTTTTTTTTTTAGGGTGCAGGCTTCCATCACAGCAAAGCTGGTGAGTCACTCTGTCCAGGATCAATCAAAATACAGCTCTTGCTCCAGGCTTGCTTCATTAACAGCACCAGGAGCAGTTATGTGAGAAAGGCAGGTCTCTGCCTGCTGGGCAAAGTCCCTCCAGCGAGAAGGAAGATGAGTGACCACCAGAGCTATGCTTAGCAGCCAGGAGCGCTGTCCTGCAGCATTCCTGCTGAGGCACACACAGCTGAAACACTCAAGCTGTGGCACGGGGGAGTTGGGTTACACAGGGGAGCAGGCTGACTCTTTCCTAGCTGAGCATCTGCTGTGCCACAGCACAGGCACAGAGTTGTTTGTGTGGGGGCTGCCTCTGACTTGCTTCTGTGGAGGTAATGTTTGCTGAGTGTTGGAGGGTGCATCTGCTTCTCCTGAGAGGGGACAGAGGGTGTGCTGTTAACCACCTTCCTGAGATGGAATGTTTCACTTGGGAAAGAGTGCATACACTTGGCAAATAAAATGGAGCTTTGACCAGACAGTTGGGAATTAAGTCAACCAACTTGAAGCCCACACTGCAGAGGGATGGTTGCTGTACCATAATGCTAAGGTATAAAAGCTTTTTTGTTGTTGTTGGCTTTGGTTACTTGGCTTCAAACAAGTGACTCAGGTAGGACATTGAAATTAACCACTGTTATTAAATATTTGGGGGAAATGAGTGTCAGTCTCCAGCTTGTAACAGCCTTCTGCTCCTGAGCTTTCCAGCTGTGTCTTCAGCACTGTGCATGGCTTAGTGTGTACCACCAGGCACAGCATTGCCTCAAGCAAGGCTTGAATGCATCCTGGTATTACTGAGGGTCACAGGCTAAGTGCTTGGGGAAGGCTGAGATGGTCTAAGGCGAATATGATGGATGCTGTTTGGTGTTCAGTTAAAGGTGGTGGCCAGAGGAAAGAATGGAGATGGTGAATGCTGCTTTCTCTGCTCTGCTCCCCAGGGGGGATGTGCTGTGCTCTGCTTTTGCTTACTGTCAATCCCACCAGTGCAAGAATGGAAGAGGTTGGGAAACCTGAGCGGGCAAAGCAGGAGCAGCACCCAGATCTCCACCGAGTGTGGCTGACGTGGCTGTAGCCCATGTCTGCAGCACACACCTCCTTTGCTTTCCCTTTCCACGTGTGCAGCGTGCAAGTGCTGTGCAGCAGAGGGGGTTGTGTGTTTTAGGAGTGTGGGGGTGTGTGTTTTGTGTCTCCAGCGTGGTGTGCACCCTTGCAGGAGGGGTTTGTGTCTCACACGTACAGCATGAGAGGTTTGTGCAGTGCAAGAAGCATTCCCCCCAGAGCTGCCCTCCAGCCTGCTCCAGCACTGCCCAGCGTGGCTCTTGTCATGGCCAGCTGCAGCTGTCTGGGGATGAAGTGCCCTGCTGGGGTGCCAGCCAGTCTGGCTGCTGTGCAGCAGGGATCTGCCTGCAGTCCCGCTGGTTTTTCAAGGCTGGAAGGGTTTTCTGTGTCCCAGTCCCCCTCACAGCTCAGCCCTGGCTCCGTGTGGGCTGAAGCCCTGTCAAGAGTGGCCTGGCACTCCCCCTGCACACAGGAGCAGCTTTCTGTGGCTGCAGGAGCCACCCACAGACACAGCCCCACAGATGAAGGTGCAGGTGTGGCAGACTGTGCTCATGGAACACCTCCACAGCAGCAGGAGAGATGCTGGGGGTGCAGGAACATCTCTAGCTGGGGAGGGACAGAACTGTAGCTCCTGGAGCCAAGCTGTCTGCTCTTCCTCCTCCAGGGAAGCACATCTGCAAAAAACCTAAATGCAAAGCGAGGTTATTAATAGTTAGAGACATTTCTCATTGCAACAACCTGGATTTATAACTCTAAGGGAGGGTCAGTCTGCCAGCCTGCTGTGGGAGAGGTCTTGCAAGCATCTACACTAGTCAGTGAGCCAAAAACTCAGTAAAGCTTGGGCTCTGGAGCTGTTTTTACTGTTTACCCTGTTTTCAGTTGCCTCAAACACAGAAGAACAGTCCAGGGAGGCACTAAGTGTTTGTTTTCAGCCCACTTGCCTTAGTGTCCCAACTCTTGATTTATACACCACCTCATCAGCTGGATCACAACTGTCTCTGCTTTTGCATTTTAATTTACCTGAAAGAAAACCATATATACATCATATCATGCAGACAGAATTATTTATTTTTGGTTTATAAAGCAGCTCCTTCAATCTGTTGCTAGCAAGGGGTCTATAAAATACACTTTAACAACAAATGGATGAAGCAGGGGCAAGGGGTGCTGTACATACCTCACAGACAGACAAACCCCATGGTTTCCTTCAAAGGTCTTCCACTGTTTCACCATCCACCAGAAAAGGCTGATTCAGGCTGCTGGCCACGTGCAGAGGGGATTTCTTCAGCAAAATTTCTTGCACAGATCCTGTGGGCTCAGCTGCTGCCTGAAACAAGAATCACACAATAGAAAAGCTGCAAAGATCTGACCCAACAGCTGCTTCATCTTCTGCACTGATTTAAAGCACCAGAGCCCTTTCTCAATCTGGCAGTAAAGTCTGGCATTTATATTTTTTTTATCATGTACATAAATGATGTATCTATAGATATATGTGTATATATATACACATACACACACCCAGCCACACATACATACATTTACATATGTGTACATACATATCTCTATATAAGGGGGAAGGTGGACATATACTTGACTAAAAAAACCACCTGGGGCAGACAATTAACAATCAAAACTTTATTATCCAGTTCAGCATGGGGTGCAATCCTGTGCACCTCACAGGCCCAGCTAGCAAATTAAAGTGCAGCCTTTTCTGTTTTAGCCTGTGTGACAAATGGCACGAGTGTGCAGCCTAGGGGCCAGCAGCAGCCTGCCTGCCACTGAGGGCCAGTCAGAAACCCATTTCCACTCAGCAGGTGAAACTGTGCCTAGTATCTTTTTAAAGCCCCCAGGTCACAATTTTTAAAAAGTCAGCAAAGTGAGATTGAGGGGGAAGAGACAGCAGGAGTGGGGAAAACTGCATTTGCAGAGACACAACGGTTCCTGAAGTCAGACAAGAGGTTACCAGCCCCAGCTCTGGGGAGAGGATTCCAGGTGCCTGTGGGGAGATGGCTTCTGCCACTCAGGTGAAGCCCATCATTTCTTCCTGTGGCTCATCCCATCCCCATGTCTTCCTTCCCCTGCCTCAATCTTAGGAGCTCGGCTCTTGGGTGAGACACAGCTCAGCTGCTGTGCATTTGGAGCTTAAGCATATTCAGCACCGACTGAAACAGCTACAACCCTTTATTTATCTATATATAAATATAGATATAATATTATATTTTTAGATAATAATAATCATGTCTGTTGACGTGTAGATATACATAAAAGATACAAAAGGTCTTTTATAAAAAGACCTGTACAAAAATATCAGGCATATCTAGGTGACCATCCAACACTGTCCCAACACCTCTGTTGGTGCAAATGGGTGCAGAAACTTGTCACCAAAACTAAGGCAACAGAAAGCCCATCACAAGCAGCGCAGTGCATGGTCACACACCAGGGCTGTGCTTGTTGGCCTGTTCCTTGGAAGTGAAAGCAGAGGGTAAGTTACTCCACAACACATGTTTTTTCATGAGAGGAAAGCATTTACAAAACTTACAAGACAATTCTTCAGCTGTAACAGGAGCTTGTACCGTACGTGCTTCTGGTGGTACCTCGTTACCAGGCTCATGCTATAGAGCCCTCTCTGTTATCTGCAGAAAACTTGGGCTCACTGGGCATTTTCTGCACACGCTTTGCATTCCTCCTCCTTTCCCCAATCGTCCTCTCCCAACAAAGGCTCTTTTTTTCAGGAGAATTAAGGCTCAAATCGTCGTATCTGTTCCAAGGGCAGAGAGTGTTGGACTTAGAGGAGTACTGGCATGCATGGGACCCCAACAGCTGGATCTGAGCATTTCCTTTAATTGAACAGGTTTGCAGTCTCTCTGTGCTGAAGCAATTCTCCACATCACACAAGCCTGCATACCAGAGTAAAATGAAAATTTAAGAGCGCTGGCTAACAAGACCGAGAAGCTCATTGTTTAAACAAGAGGCTGATTGTCTGGGTGCTCGAGTGCCCCATTCCTCCAACATTAAACCCACACGAGGGACAGCAGCCTAATCCACAGCTTGCTGCCAGGTGGTATAGAAATTATAGAAATTAATCTTCCACTTACCGGGGCATTAGTTGCGGTGCTCATAAAGGTTTGCAACCCAATGAGGCGAGCGGCTAAAATTTTCTCCTTGTCATAGATGGGCATGGCAAGGTGGTGATATGAAATATCAGCCTCCAGGAGCATCCCCCATGGTGAGGAAAGTGTGGATGATGTGTACCAGGGAGGGGAATGGCACTCCAGCCCCTCATGTTTTAACACAGAGCCCCAGGCTGTGTAACTGCACAGAAAATGTGTTGGAGGATGAGGGATGGACTGGGAATGCCCAGGCTCACCAAGGACCTAAGCACAGGCCACCATAACACGCAGGGCTGAGCAAGTTTGGTGTTTATGAAGATAGGAATTTTTTTTTCTCACGTTTAACAACACCAAAACTCCTATTTCTAGTCTGACAGGCCCCCAGGGAGTACTGGACACACAGCACAGAGACCCTCGTTAGGTCTCCCAAAAGCTCAGGGACCTGTTTCAGATCTGCTTGCCAGGACATTTCACTCATCTTCTAAACAGGGTATGAGAACAGAGGAGGAAGAGAAATCCTGCCCTTTATTAGTCTGCTGCTCCCTTAAAATCCAAGGAGGAAAGGGAGGAAAAACACTCAGCTGCAAGCAGGTGATCAAAACAGGAGCCACATAAACATAAACATTTGGAAGGGTAAAGCCTCAGGAGTGTTTAGCATGATTGCTTCCAGTTTTCATCTGCTCACATTTCAGTGCAGACGTAATTCGCTGCAAAGCACTGCCAAAGCTTTTCACAACACCAAGGCACGTTGAACTCAGTGCAGAGAGTAATATTTACAAATACTGCAGCTTTCCACATCCTTCCCTAATGTTTTCCCAGCAGCTTGCAATCCCACCTGGCTTTGGCTGTTCTTACTGCCCTCTCCAAGGCTTCCCTTGCCTCAGGAGCTCGTGGCTGTGCCACAGGGAGGTGGCAGCCTCTTGCTTTGCCTGTGGGGGTGACCAGCCTGCCTTGCTGTGCAAATGGAAAAGCAAATGGTCAGGGCCAAGTGCAAGTCAGTGCTTTGCCATGTGTTTGTCCATGACTCTGACTTGGTGCCCAGGCGTGTCTCTAGGGCATCCCAGGTTATTCCCTAATCCGGAGAAATACTTTGTAGAACAACAGCTTTCCTCAAACAGAAACACCACAGTCCTCCTGTTTGTGTCCTCACATGGCAACAATTAACAGTTTATACACCAGCTTCTTCCATGTCTGCTTATCAAATTTTCAGCTAGACCGAATTCTTATTTTCCCAGGGCTTAATTAGGCCGAAGTTCCAAATTTCTGCAAGATAAAAGAAGAACTGAACAAATCCAAAAGGCCGTAATGCAGATTTTTAGTGGATCCCATGAATAGCAGCAGAGCCAATGCACAGATTGGACTTAAAAGAATTTGAATCCAAATTATTTTTGTTCCTCATCCAGCTTGCTTTTTAAAACATACAGCCAATAATTCCACAGTGTCTGTCAAATTCCTTCTATAAATAACAATTTACCATTGAAAAGAAATTTAAAGAGTCAGAGCTACACACAGAGATTCACTCATCACCCACAAAAGGAGCTTCTGAGTCAGTTGGACCCAGGCAGAAAAGTCAGTTTACCAAAAATGTGAAGAACTGAACAAATAAGGTATTTAATTCACTCTGGTCCCATCCCCTACTTTTATTTAATCTGGTATTAATCCCACCTGCAAGCACTGCCCCAGGATGAGTCCCTAGGCAACACAATCCCAGCAAAGCACAGAAGGAAACCTGCAGTCCCAGAGCTAACCTTCATCCTTAGCTGTCACTAGATCCAGACTGGTAACTCCTTCTGGAATCAAAGCTAGCAAACCAGATACAGGGTCCAGCTGGTAGTGGGAGCTGCAAGGCTGCCTCTGTTTAGCAAGATGGCTTTATCCCTGAGCAGCACTGGATGGGATAAAGCATTCTCCTTTTCCTCATCCAACTTCGTCTGAAGTGCAAGGATCCAAGAGCCAAACCAACAGCCTCAGCTTTCCTGAGCTGGAGCCTCCATCTCAGCACTAACCACTGCTTTAAACCTTATAGAACTGTTTAGTTCATTTAAGAAAACTGAAATTTAACCCTGCTCCAAAGAGGAGTGGGTTCCTGCAGGTGTCAGCTCTCATCCTACACATGCAGGGGTACGTCTCCACAATAAATGTATGTTTGAACCTCTTGGCTGGCAACCTTAAAGCTAGTTCCAATTCCACTCATAACCAAAGCCACAATCAGCAGAACCTAGTCACAATCAGCATGGCTCTTCCTGGCAAATGATGAGCAGAAATGTGTCTGCTAAAGCTGTCTTTATCTTGTAGCTGCAGATGTTTAAAGGTCCACCAGTTACACTGGCTCAGCTACCTCTATTTTTCTGAAACACCTCTATTTCCCAGGTTTGGTACTAATCCTAAAACCAACAGCAGACAAGGGGAGCAGCCTGTGCATGGGACAGCAAGCGTCTGCCCTGAAACTGGCTGACCAAGACTGGCATAAGGTAGCAGACTTAGGATCAGCCTTCGTCTGGAGCAGCCAGAAAAAACCACCACCCTGGGTCCTTGCCCAGGAATAGAGATAGTCAATTGTCCATGACCTTTTTTTAAAGAATAAGGCAGCATTTAGCAATTCCAACACTAGCTCTTGCTTTGGGAGGATGTGCTTTGCTGTGTCTCTGTTGCCTGACTGAAACAAGTGCTTCAATTCCAAACTTGGTCTCATCCCCACACAGCAGCCACCAAAGTGCTGCTCTTTCAGTTCCTCTTGGCTGAAGATATGGGAAATGATGCTCAGCTCTGCTGTCCCATCTCCCTATAATTAATGTGAGCTGCTAATAATGAGGCTTCTCTGTTTCTCAAACTAGACTTAAGCAGAACTTGAACTCTAGACTTAACCTTAACAGAAGCAATAACAAGCATCAATGATTATTTCTTCATAAAAGACAGTATTATATTAAAACAATACCAGTGTTCACACTTATAACTAGACACCTCAAACTTTCTCTTGAAAGCTAATTTGAACTGTTAGTATTCCAACACTCAAATTAAATGAAAATATGTCCCAGAGTATTGCTCAAAGTCTTAATTTACAGTAAGACCAGCACACACTCCTACTTTGGAACAGCAACCATCTTAAAAGGGCACCCATTTCCTCTGAGGAACCACCTTCTAATTGCACTCTCCAATGTTTTAGATCACTGGTTTAATAAACATTTACTACCTAAGGTATGATAAGAGAGTCTTGGAGTAACAAACTGAAATACTGTTTCCATTTGAGAGAGTTCCAGCATTTCTCTCATATAACCTGTTGTAGGTTGGGGCTGTAACATCACTACAGTCTGTTTTCTCCTAAAAATGTTTGTTACTCAGCGTAAGAAAACCGTTCCATTTGATACTAAACTTTCAAGTAAAGTATACTTGTGTTTTATAAACACTGAGAAATTAAGTAAGTTATCTTTCTGTGTACCATAAATGTAAAAAAATTACAGCTGGGTCCATTGTCTGGTAAAAGACAGTCACCTCTGCCTCTTCATTTGTGTTGAAACACGTAACTGAGTTGTGATTTGCTGCTCTTTATACCTAAAACCTACTTTCTGGGAGCATTTTAAAATACTTCTATACTTCCACCACAGTGCTGGATGAGCCCTGTGCTCTCTGAGCAGATGGAAACGAGGGTGGAGGTGTGTGTGGTTTACAGGACTGACAGTCTTTATGCTAAAACCCCCAAACCAACCCACCCTAGAAATAGCCAGCCACGGGCTTTGTGCAGTCACTGCTGTTGAATACAAGTGGGCAGAGGAGTATTTGCTTTACACAGGCAGCATTTTTCACCCTGTGGTTAGAACACAGCCCAATGACTGCTGCAGGCACCATGACCTCAGAGAAAGGCTTTGAGCCAATTTCTGCCCTTTCAGAAATCCTCTTCCACAGCCGTGAAACGTTCGTGGCCGTCTGTCCTGCACAAACCCAGTTTGCTGGGTGCACCCCCTCAGCACCCGGGAAGTCCCAGCCTGGTGAGCATCTCCATCATCATCCACTGAGAGCCATGATAAGATTTTTTTTCTTTCAATCTTACACAGCTCTCACACTGACACCTCTGGCCCCATCTCCTAAAATATGCCTTGAAAATGGGAATTCCTGTCCTGACCACTTGGTCTACATGTGATAAGTTGAGCAGAGCTCTTGACAGAGCTCCCTGTTCCCAACACAGAGCCTCCCCTTCTTTTTAAATCAGTTTTGAAAATGCGACATCATCTGCCAAGAAAGCTGTCCTCTACCAAGGACAAATCATAAAAGCATCTCAAATTGGCACCATTACCTTTTTATCCAAAAGGAACAAGGAGCACTAAATGGCCCACGAACCAGCATCTATCCAAAGATATAAGGTCATCTGCCCCTACACCACCTAGGGACACTGCAACACATCATACAGGGACCCAGGGCATTAGGGGCCCATGAGGCAAAGCCTGGGAGCACTGATGAGCTGCTCCAGTCACCTCCCTGCAGCTCAGCTCCTGGTCTGTAACTTGGAGCCCTGCCCTTGGGATGGGTATTCACCTGCTGCAGCTTCAGGCTGCAAGAGCATAAGAGAAAGAAACAAACAAAACTGCATTTTTTAAAAGACTGGGTATTTCTTCTTCCAGTCACTCTCCATTTCAGAATATTCTTTATGTCCTTCATCAGTCTTGTACTTGGTTACAGATGGAAAATATTAGCTCTGGTTTACAAAACATGGCCCCGTTTCCTGTAACACAGCACAGGTTGGACAAATCTGTCATTTGAGCAGTGTGTCTGTTCTGTGGCCAGTTCTATAATCTACAAGCAATGTGATCCTAAACAAGGAATCTCATGTTAGCAGCCAAGATTGGAAAATCCCTGTTTAGTGTGATTGCTGCCAAAACCATCTCACTTGCTAAGGACAAGCTAATTTTCAATCTGCAGTTTGGAAGCTGTTGCTTTTCCTCTTCCTTTTTTTTTTTTTTTTTAATAAACAAATAAAACATAGCTCATTTTTTAAAACGACAGAAATACACAATTGATTTTAAAAAGTGCAAAATGTATTTAGAAGAGAGTTTAGGGTATATGAAAAATACCCCACTGTCTACTAAAAAAATTCTATTTTTGAATATAATTTAAACACAACTTGAACCAGTCCTATTTTACAAATAGAAGAGTTGTAATTCAGAACAAAGAGCAACAAGACTGTTGTGTACAAATAAGAGGAGAAGAGCGAGGAAGCAAAGAAAAAAAAGTGTTATATGGTAGAGATAGGACATAGATCAAGGATGATCTAGATACAGCTTTAAATGAGAGCTTGACCTCATTTTGCAAGATGCATCAAGGCATTATAAATAATGGCAACAGGGATATGAGATTACCAGAACTAAGATGGAAGCAAAGCTCAAGAAATTTAATCTATCCAGACTGGCAGAGACAGAGATGAAAGGCAGAAGAAGCTACATTCATTATTTATGATAAGCTTTCCAGTTCACAGATACTTCTAGCTGATAAAAAAGAAAAAGCCACTACACAAGTGTCAACAGTATCCTTAAGTCAGTATGCTTCAACTCAGTATTTAAGAAAGGGGAATTTCATCTGGAATACATGCAGGGAAGAGGCACAAAAGCCCCATCTTGATGCAGAACTGGCCTCATTTGCTATCACATACACTTTTTCAGTGTTAGAAAGTTCTTTGCCCTTCTAAATGCTCCTTCTGTAGTTTGCTACATGAAGAGATTCTTTCTGTTTTAAGAACATTGGGATGGGAGGTTGTGGGGCTTTCATTTTGTTTTTTTTTAAAGCCAAGTATTACTAATGTTAATTTTTCTTGCCTTTTCACTCCTTATGAACATTTCAATTCATACACATTATAGCTGCTCATGCTTTGCCAGCCCACTCAGGCAGCTGATGGCTTATCTTAGGGCATGGGTGGCAAAACAGGAGAAGGAGGTTGCACTGTCAGAGCAATCAATGTCTGGAGCAGTTTCTCATGCAGAGATGTCTGAACAAGACCCAAGGTGAGCTTTGTAAGGTTAAGGGAGGGGCTGGCCCACATTTCCCATACTGTAAAGGACAGGAACCCTGATTTTTGCATGTGTTACTGACGTGGCAATCCACGTGCTATTGGCAGTGTCTGCAAAGTGAAGGGTCCCCTTGGTCCTTCCTAATTTGATAATGCAACACCCAGAAAAAGTTTCAGTTTTAATTCCCCAAGGTGCCTCAGCTCATGGCTTTTTTGCCTCTTACCCAGCACACTCAATTACAGTAATTAACAAGGATACACTGCCAGTGTTGGACTCAGTTATGTGCTCATCCAGCACCTCTCTGCATCTGTGGCCCCTCATTTCTGTGTGGCACAGTCTGGTCCAGACCAGCTCCCACTGGGAAACATCAGTTCTGAAAGCCTCAGGGAAATTTTTCTGGCCTCCTAAAGAGCTTTTCTCATCCCAAGCAGAGTGCAGGAGCTAATAATATCCCTCTGCTTCTGTAATATAGCATTTCCTCCTCTTTAACTTTTACTGGTTGCATTACCAGCTGCTCCTTTGCCCCTGCCACATGACCGAGTGTCCAAGGAAGCCATAAATCAGCTTATGGCATCCCTTGAATGGTGAAATTGGTGTTTTCTCCCCTTCTGAGGGACTGGAATTTCAAATGCAGCTTCTAGGTATACTTTAAGATTTAATTATTTTAGTTAGCATTTTAGAGGTTTTTTTGAAGAGACAAGACAAAGCCAGCTTTTCTTGGAGAAAGCATGTACTGAGATTTCCTCGAGAAAGTCACAGCCATGGTTGGCACAAGAGGGACAAAGCCGCGATTCCAAACCAGGGATGTGCTGGGAGCCACAGTTCCATGATAACCAAAACCCTTCCCTGGTGCTGTTCTGCTCATGCAAACATGCTTGTTGAAGAGCTGGGGCTCCAACAATTTCTTCCTTCAATTGCTATTACTAATAAAACATGAAATATCAGTATCAGTGTTTATGGCTTCCTAATAAAAATGCAGCAATTGCACATTAAAAATGAACTAAGTGCATGATTATGAATGTATGATATGTGATTTATTCTTGTCAAATTGACAAAAAGTTTCTCTCTTAATAATTAATATTTCTCTCTTAATAATAATCTTAATTAAAATGCTTTGTCGAGATAGTTTCCTGAAATATTTTCTCAGCAACAGTGATTAGGTTTCAAACATTAGATGGAAATAATGAATGACTGACCAAAGGGAAACAAAACAGAGCTAAATATTTTTTTTAATTCAGCAGCTAATTTAGAGCAACTGAAATTTAAGCTGCTTGCATTCATCTAGGAAATACTAATAGGAGTAACTATTTGCTCTCTGCTAGCACCCCGTCTTTGGTTTCATACAGATGATAATCCAGGCTGCTTTTGCCTTAGGAGCCAGGAGTTATGTTTCCCATGACCTTCTACAGAGCCTTCCAAAAATAGGGACCTGGAAGAGGGATGGCACCAAGCGCCCATGGAGTGCTGGTGGCTCTTCCTGCTTTGCACCAGGGATGCAAAGGATTTCAGTTTTCATTTTCTTAAATGCTTTTTCACCGTTTCTCTATAAAGATGATCATGAAAACACTAATGGAAGTCAAATGCATTTTTACCCCTTCCTTCTGTTAAACAAATTCTGTTAAATTTCTCTTCTAAAGAAATAATTTTAATATACTGCCACAAGCACTCAGGAATGACATTTTGGAGCTGTCAGCTGAAAGTCTTCTTTTTAGGTATTTGCTTTCTTAAGGTACATATAAAATTTTCTCCATGTGATGACTTAAAGTCTGGTGACATTCATAGAATGCACCAGGTGAAAAGCGAAGTGATTGATACACTGCAGTCTTCCTGCCCTTTGAAGAAATAGAGAGTGAACACCCACACAGCAAGGCCAGAACACAGTGAACTAATATTTAATATAAAAACTTGTGTGCTATCCCCCCTTTTAGAGTTCCTTTCAGATCGAAGATAAATAGAAATACAGACAAGCTGTTCACTTCTAAGATGGCTTTTAAGCCCTACTACTTGTTTTCAGTTCTTGACCAAAAGACCAAATGGCACCACACTTTTGTTTCTAGCAGAACAAAAACCCCAAACAACAAAACCTCCTGTCACAAATCTTGAAAAGCAAAAGCCTTTCACATGGAAGAACTGCAATAAATTCATCTTGGCAAGTCACACTAGGTCACAAAGTTTTCCATATCTACTTTTGGGAATGAAAAAATGTGTCAAGGTCTTTGACAGCGCATTTTCCATTTATCACACATGCTGTTTTACCACATTTGTTACAAGTCCTACAACAAGCTTTTTGCTAAAGCACAATGTACTTTTTTCAGGAGGAAACATTAACTGTTTTAATTGTTTGGAACTTCATACCCTGTGCAGGTGTGAAAGGTGCCAGTGACTATTCCTCCAAGTGGTGTACATTTCAGTGGTGAAACACCACTAATTATCCAGGCATGAATTACGCTTTTCCCTTATTCTTAAAGAGACCAAAACAAACCTCCAATATGCACATTCCCCCACCCAGTCCTGCAGGGGATTTCTGTAGCATTGCCACCTTTGTATGGTGAATTTCACGTGCTTATTTCCACAAAGGAATCTTCACAAGCAATTTTATTCAGATAGCTGCTGTGTTAAGACATTTTCGGATTACACATCCATTCCACTCCAAAAACAATGGATTTAAATAGCACAGCCATCAAGAGCACGAAAATAAGATTTAAGGCACTAAGAACTACTTACAAGTCATAGTTCAGCTACAGCACAGCAGTCTGTGGGAAATCTTGGTTTTTAGATCCTCGTTAAAGTGTGCTTATGTCTTATCCTACAGATTCCCACAAAAAAGCCTTGAACAATGCTGGAATCATCCCCACTGCAGGTTGGCTTGGCACAACAGGTGAGCTGCCTTAAAGAAACCTTGCCTGGAGATAGGGAGGCACATTCCCATCCCAAATGGTGGGGATGTTTTTTACCCTGCTGTGCACCACAGAATTCCTAGAGCTGAATTTACATTATTACAGTGATGGATTTCCCTGCAGAGGCACACAGCAATCTACAGCTGATAAAGTGATCGTTTAGTCCCCTGGGTAAGAAAAATAATGTTCTGAATACTGTTCTAAATGCCACCCAAGAACACAGGAGTTTAAATGGTAACTTGATGTGCGAGCTTTATGAAGAGCCAAACAAGTGCCACAAAGTGAATAAGAGCAGGAGATGTCTTTGCACTGACAAGCCACAAAAGAAGAGCTGACAACAAGAGATAATTCCCTGGGGCTCACTTGAGCATTGTCTCTGTTCACCCTTTGCAAATGCAGGTATCAGAGTTCCCTTTGTTATTATCATGGTGGCAGTAGGTGACAGCAGGTATTTATTGTTGCTATACCAGGCTTTTTTGTGCTCATAAGCAAAAAATATCAGATAGGCATGATGTATAGCACTTTTTATCCCCCTCCCACCCCAAGCTGTGAGCACAGAATATTGTAAAGATCTAGAGGCTTAAGCTCATTTTATATATAATATGCTATATAACATAGCCAGTCTCCATTCTGTTCACCTACTCCAAAGAAAATGCTTGAAACTTTTTATTTTATGGAGGAATTGAAATGAAAGAATTTTCAATTTTCTTCCTCAACTACTCAAATATTTTGGGTAACTGAAGCCATAGTTTGGATGTGTAGGTGCAAGATCAGAAAAGCTAAGGCAGAGATGGAATAGGACTTGCCAAGGGATGTGAAGAATAACAAGAAGGGATTCTATAAGTACACAGGTCAGAAAGGAGAGGCCAAGGAGGGTGTACAGGATGGGGATGAGAAGAGAGAACTGGTGACAGCAGATGTGGAGAAGGCTGAGGTACTCGGTGAGTTCTTAGCCTCAGTCTTCACTGGCAGTCAGGCTCCCCAGTCTCTCAAGGGATCCTGCCCTTCTGCAACCCCACCTGGAGAAGGAGGTGGACCTGGTAGACAGGTCTAGAGGAGAGCCACCAAGATGATCAGAGGGTTGGAGCACTGCTGGTGTGAGACTGGGCTGAGAGATGTCCAGCCTGGAGGAGGGACAGCTCCAGGGAGACCTCAGTGTGGCCTTCCAGTACCTAAAGGGAGCTGATGAAAGAAAGGAGAGCAGCTTTTACACGGGGAAATGGTGACAAGACAAGGGGGAATGCTTTTAAACTGAAAGAGGGCAGATTTAGGTTAGATTTTAGGAAGAAGCTCTTTACTGTGAGGGTGGTGAGATACTGGAAGATGTTGCCCAGAGAAGCTGAGGATGCCCCACTCCTGGCAGTGTTCAAGGCCAGCCTGGACAGTGCTTTGAGCAGCCTGGTCTGGTGGAAGGTGCTCCTGACCAGGGGGGCTGGAATGGGATGATTTTTAAGGTTCCTTCCAACCCAAACTGTTCTATGATTTTTCTTTCAAATTCTCCTAAAACTATTGCTACTTTTGAGGGTACGTAGAATAAAAGTTTTTCTATCATTCATGGAAAATATTTCTTAGCTGCCTCGATCAGCTTATGTGAGCTACCAATGTACAAGTTTTTCCAATAAAAATATATATGCTAAATACCAGCTGTCTCTGAATTCTACCAAGAGGTGTTGATTGGACAAAAGGCAAAAGGTACCAGCCTGGGTGAGCAACAGAGGCTGTCAGCAGGAAAAAAACACAGTATTACAAAAATGAGGAGAGAGGCCTGATTCTTTGCTAATTTGTTTACAAGCACCTCCATAGATTCCTATTATAGATAAATTTGCATTTAAATTGCTATTTAGTGATTTACTTCCTTGCCTAGCATTTATCAAAAATTTACAGAAAATCATCTTCTTGTTCTGAGGAAAAAAATCCCTAAAAGCAAGCAAACAAAAACCCACCAAAAAAAAAAAACCAACCCCAAAACAAAACAAACAAAAAAACAACCCAGAAGCTATTTTGGTTCAAATTATTTTCATAACATTTTGGCAAAGCAATTTTCTGCATTTTCCCAAGACTTTTAGGACAAGGATTGTACCAATTCCTGTTATCCAGACATGGAAAGTATTGGTAACCAACAAGTTGCATACAAACATTAGGGCCCATAAAGGTATATTAAGGTGATGAAAAAACATCACTTCGAAATTAAAACTAACAACAGATTTCATTTAATTTATCTGCCTAAAATAAACCTGAGCATACAATATCAGGGCATGCAAGAATGCAGCTTCAGAAGAACCTTAACCTGAGCAGAGGATGAGTCTCCCAGGGGATTTCTGCATGAGGAATCACTGACAGCATGTAAGGGATAACTTCATGTGTGCCCACAAGTCAGTGAAGTATTTGGCCTTGATGTAATGAAAACAACAGAGTTTGAGCCACAAATAGTCTAACTGGCAGCATCTCATTAATGACCCAGTCTATATGTGTGCTCAATGTCAAGAAATTATGAATTCTGTTGTATTTTTATATATGCAATCATCTGTAACTGTCTGAAAACAAAGCACCCAGACCAGCCCATTTCCTAAGAGAGGCACCTTCTGTCACACTCTGCACTCCTTCTGTGACAGTGTTTGATGACAGGACAATCTTGAGTTTAAAAAGAGCAAGAAACAATTTTCTGTCAATTCATCGGTATTACTGGTACCACCTAACAGCACCCAGTGAAAGCCTTACCTGAAAAAAGTTGCATAGTTTTTATTAAGTATGCAGAGTTACCAGAAGCCCAGCTCCTCTTCACCCACCAGGAATGATTCCACCAACATAAGTCACCTTTTCAATTTTCCAAGGTTGGTGCAATAACCTGTGTTTCCATCACCACATTATGCTTTCACAGAGTTTCACCAACTTATGTCTCCCCATTACAGTATCATAAAAACAGTTGCCAACACTGACATTATTTTAAAAAAAGGTCATTCTTTTGCATAAATAGGTGCAGCACTTCAGAAAACTCTGCAACGACAGAGTGGTTCCAGACCAGTTTTTTTTCCAGGTCTTCTCAAACCCTCCACCCAAGCACCAGGCTGGGCCAAACCCTGCCCTGCACCTCCAGCCATGGATTCAGCACATTGGACCTTGCAAGCTGCAAACCATCACGAGCTGTCAGCAACCTCCACAAATCTCACAGACATCTGTGGCTTATCAAGCCAGCAGCATTTTTCCTACATTAATCTCCACTAGGCCTGCCCCAGCTTTCATTTCAAAAGACTTGGCATGGTATCTTCAGAAAAAAAAAAAAAAAAAAAAAAAGAAAGTAAGAAAGAACAAAAAATTTTAAAAAATTGCTCGATTTCTTGAGATGCAGCTGGTTAGGAGCACTGCCTTTGAAATGTGAGCACATTGCAGAGATGTGGACATGCTCATTGCAGGCAGCTTGCAGCACAGGGGACAGCACTAATGACTGCAAAAGGCTTTTAGAAGCTGCCTTTGGGTGATCCCTCTCCTTCTTTGGGGGAGTTTGGGGAGTGCTTTAAGTAGCTGCCGTGCTGGGGGGTTCATCTGGATACAGTTCAGTTCAGATACTGAACACTCTCCACCAGCCACTGGTTCTCCCAGCAGCTCCCAAAACCCTGCTGGAAGGGCTGCAGCACCCTCCTGCTGGCCACACTGGTGTTCTCCAGGGATGCCTTTGCAGATGGTGGCCAGGCCAGGGCAACAGCCTTCGCTGCTGATGTGATGGAAGCCCAGGAAACTGCTCCACCACACTGCACATGTCCCCCTTGGACCCCTCACCACACCACCACAACCCCCTTCCTGCAACCTGAAGGATCTCCTATAACCTTTTCATAAAAATCTTGGGGCATATGCAGTAATTAATATTCATTTTCTTTGCACAGCCAAGAAATATTAGCACAACAAAAGCCCAGCCACTGGTGTCTCAGTTTACCTGAGCATACCTTTCAATGCTCCTATAGAGGGCAGATGGGGCAGGTAAATTCTCATCCTTATGGGTCCAAAAGCACAGGAGTAAGGGTGGCTGTGCTCCACACAGATGAAAAAAAAAAAAAAAAAGGACTAATGGTGTTTATAGTTACAGCCCATTTTCAGCTCCAGCTGTCTCAAAGCAGAGTGACATAAAATACATAAGTTCATTGTATTTCACAAGAGGATATCCATATCCTTTCATATCACATTAAAAATGTCAAAATATCTTTCTGTCCAGAGCGTGCATGCCAGGAAAAGGTCAGAGCAGCATTTTCAGTGTTGAGCACGTGGTGCTCATCACTAGACCAACTCTTCTCTGCCATGAACATCTCCAACTGAGTTATCAACTCAGATATCCTTCCTCTACAGCAGAGTGATGCATTTAAAAGCAGAAAACTTAACACTTCTCAGGTCAAGAGAATGTTAAAAATGTAATTTCTATTTTCTCCAGAAATTCAATGAAGCGAGTTCATTGTTAATATCTTCAAGACAAGAACTGGTAGCTCACTTACCTCTTTATAGTGGTCTATATATGTTCTAGGAAAGGTTTATTCCATTGTGAGTTTGAAGATATTCACTTGAAGCAGCTTGGGAGCAGCTTTCAGTATCACTGAATGTCCAATGGCTCCATTAAATGAATGGGGCACCAAGATTTTTGAGTCTTCATGTAGGCAGGAAAAATTGTGACTAAAAATGAAGTAACTTAAAATATCTGTTCAAATGAAACTTCACAGCCAATTCATCCAAGTCCTGAAGAAGCTGAGAATTTATAGCTCACTTACTATCTTGAGGCAGGGCTGTAGTTAGGAGATGTTGGAGTCCCATCAACTTTGACATAGGAACTTGTTACATTTAGAGACCAGGAATTTAACAAAAACAGGGTTTCATTAAGAGGACTGCCAGAAACACCCATCCAGTGTCTCAGGGAAACTCTGGTCTTGCCTTACTAATCATTAGCAGTCACAAAATATAACTCCACACCAACTATCTGATGAGCAATCTGAAAAAAAATTATTTCCACCAGTCACATTGCTTTAAAAATTAGATTTTTTCATGTAATCAATGTGATGACGGCTCAGAAAGATGTGAAATCTCATCCCTCTACCTCTACATTGAATTTAAATGTCCCATCACTTCTGGGTGACTTTTACAAAGCAGAAGAAAGCCCAGGGACACTGGATGAGTGTCCCAGGGACCACAGAACCATTTAGGTTGGAAAAGACTCCTGAGATCATCAAGTCCAACCTTTGGCTCGTCACCACCTTGTCAACTAGAGCATGGCACTAAATGCCACATCCAGTGGCATTGAACACCTCCAGGGATGGTGATTCCACCACCTACCTGGAGAGCCCATTCCCATGCCAGACAACCCATGAAGAAATTCTCCTGATTGTCAGGATCATGAATTCTTCTCCAAGTTCCATACTGCAAACCCAGGTTTTCAAATCTGATGATAACTCTTATATTACATTTTCCATCACAAGAAAAAAAAATCTAAATTAAAGATGTTTTTCCCCTCAGCTAAGTTGGTAATTCCCCAGTGATAAACCCCAACAGACATCCTTAAGAGAAAAATTTGAAAAATGACACCAAAATCAGTACAGTTACAGTAATACAAACACTAAGCTCAACCTTTTCACTCCACTTTTAACACTTTCTTTCTCTGATCTACTGTAAATCTCTTTGGAGCTATGGAGACCCATCTCTCCATGTGCAGATTACCAGCCTGTAATGGAAATGTAATACCAGTTTGTATCTATTGACAAAACAACACTGAGGCCACATTTACAATTCCAGGGGCAAACCCTTGAACCATCAATTATTTCTCTGGCTCAATCTTTAAATGAAGTTGGGAACATCAAAGAACAAACAGTTTCCCATTTAATGTGAAGCAAAATGCAACTCCGTAGGAAGACACTTGACTGCTCTTATCTGAGAGATAGTTTTCTTTTCCTTTAAATGTTTCCCCCATGCTACCTCATCTTGACCTATCTCTTTATACCAAGCACTGTTATTCCTAATGTTTTGGTCAACTAGAGATGAGACTGCCACTTTTTCTGATGCCCATCCACGTCCAGCCATAGTGATCCATCAGCTGTTTGCCATGAACTGGAGCCATTTCTGTTTCTTATTTTAAATAGCCTTATCCATGCAAAAAGGGGAACGTTGCTTGTCTTGTTCTTGTTGCAGTCAGATTTGTAGAAACGTAGAATCTGCTGAGTTGGAAGGGACCACCAGAATCACTGAGTCCAACTCTTGGCCCTGGTCAGGACACCCTGAGAATGCCACCATGTGTCCCAGAGCATTGTCCAAATGTTCCTTGAGCTCTGTCAGGCTGGTGCTGTGACCACTGCCCTGGGGAGACTGTCCCAGTGCCCAGCCACCCTTGGGGTGAAGAACCTTTTCCTGATGTCCAGCCTGAACATTCCCTGACCACTTCATGCCATTTCCTCAAGTTCCTTTGCATATGTATTTTGTATACATAAAGTACATATTTGGATGGTGTGTTAGTTATACTTTATTTCATCAAGGTCTCATGAAATTTGAGCATTTTGAGCTGAAATGGTATTGAGTGCTCAGGGTTTAAAAGCCTTCCCACTTACCAGCAGCTTCTGTCTCCCAGTGCTCAGACCCCTGAGCCCTAGTGTGCCTTGTCAGCTTTCCTTGGCTCTGGGCTTGCCTGCCACCAGCTAAACCACAGAAAAACAGAACACATTTCGTCTACATCTCATCTGTTCTCAGGCTTGGGTTTAACTCATGTTTTTAGGAGCTCTGCTTCTTGTTCATAGTAGTTGTGTATAATCAGGAGGGTTGTTGAGCTGTTAGGCCCCTGCTTCCCCCAGGTTTCAATGGAACTGGCAGCAGTTTTGGGTGTAATACAAGTGTTTGCCTCCATAGCAGTATTTTAGGGCACTCCTCACTATGTCAAGTGATGCTCTTTGGCCCTGCTGCCCTCTCACTACTCAGAGCACTTCACTGCCACCATTGCTGTAAGCCTGATGTCACCAAACCCCTCCTGTACAAACCCAAGGGTCACACATTTCCTTTAACTGCCCCAGCCCCTTTAATGCTCTTCTTATCAGTCACGGCCTGGTTTGGAAAGGACCTTAAAGCTCATGTAGCTCCAAAGCCCTGCTTTGGGCAGGGACACCTTCCACTATCCCAGGCTGCTCAGAGCACCATCCAACCTGGCCTTGAGCACTTCCAGGGATGGGGCACCCACAGCTTCTCTGGGCAGCCTCTGCCAATATCTCACCACTCTCGCAGTAAGGAATTGCTTTCTAACACCTAATCTAAACCTTCTCTCTTCCAGTGGAAGTTGTTACCCCTCATCCTGCCACTACAGCCTCAAGTCTATAATTTTTCTGCTTTTATTTTTCGTGCCTCCTGTGTGTTGCATCCTTTTTTTCACTAAAGCTTCTTCACTAAAACCAGTGAAGAACACTTTCATTGTTAGCTGCTTCCCACCCCACACAGTTCTCTTGCCCCACATCCTATTGCAAGAGACAGGCTATACCAAACACCACCAAGAACAGTGTGGGCCAACTTCAAAGCAGGCTCCTACTGACACACTAATTCCCTGTCACCTCAGAGATTTCATGTGCCAATTTCTTCAATAAGTAGGCTCTGCCAGCAAAGAGGTGAAATTATTGTTTTAATATTAGCCTTCCTTTTATCTTTGAAAAGGAGCATTTGTTTTGGCACTATCAAGACAAACCTTAATAAACTGACTGGCAAACAGTGTGTTTAGCAATGAAAATGATACCTGGACAGGGATTAAAATGTAAGCAATAAAAGGGAATAGAGAGATTTAGGAAAGGATGTGATTTATAATGACTTTAAGGAGGATAAGCTTCTACATCTGTGATTGCTTGATTCTATAATATTTTAATTGATTATCAGAGCTAACAGGTTTATTTTTTCATGTGAATAAAAGCTGCTTTACTCCAGCTTTCATTTGCATTTCTTTTATAGCCTATATTAACATGGCTATTTTTTCATAAATTTTGGCTTCATCATGTTGTACTCATTCCATAGGCTTAGAAACCTAAATTAGCTTGGGCTGGGGGAGGGAGCTAGGAAAGCTTGTGGTTACACCTGTTACTCCGCATAGTAGTGGAGGGGGTTTTTGGGATTTTAGATGAAAAACAGTATCAGTCTGCACTGACTCACCATCCTTTTCTTTATTCTCTCCTGACAGGTCCCCCAGCAATTACCACTCTCTCCTTCAGGCTGGTTTTCAGCCATGCTGACAAATTCAACACAAACCCAAACAATTCAGGAAGGCACCTGAAGCCATCCAATGTACATTTTTTTCACCCCACTGAAGGCAATAGGTACTAAGCTGGTAACTCCCCCTCCAAGCCTTTTCTGAAACAAGTTGGGGTTGGTTGCTATTTATTTCTCTATAAACTAATCATTCTCTCATCAGCTCAAAATCCAGGGAAGCCTTTAGGTGCTGGTAAAAATGTACATTTTTATACAGGTACAGAAACTCACAGTGCTGCTCATATTGGCTTGCTCTCATACCATGGTTTTAACTCACATTTACAAAAAAGGTGGGATTTGACAATATTTTAATAAAACTTCCATTATTTACAGAATATATTATTGATAGATATTTGCTAACAGAGTGCAGGAGTGAGGAGGGAGCACACCCTGAGTTGTACCTGCTGTTTCTGAGGCTTTCAAGGAAATTTTTAGCTTTTGCACAGTCCCCCAGCCTCACTCAGCATTTGGGGATGGAGGCAATACATCAGAACAGTTAAGGTTGGACTCCATGGTCTTTAAGGTCTTTTCCAATCTAAATGACTCCACGACTCTGCAAAGTTTTGGGGCTCCTGAAGGTACCAGTCAGGACAAGATAAAACAAATCCTGGGACAGCCCCTGGGCAAGAGGCAGAAACAGATGAAAGCTCAATGGCTTTAAGCAAAAATAGTAGAAGAATGAATTTTTTGTCACTCAAACAAAAAAAAACCAGAAGCAAAAACCCAAACCAACAAACAACAAAAAACAATTCTATCAGAAAGCTTTTAAATCTAAACAGCAATGACATTTTGAAGAACTGACATTCGAAAGTTCTTACCTCTTACAAAAAATTCAATTCTTCATAGCACTGCATTTTCTTGAAAATCAGGTTATACTACATTAATCCTCTTCATTTCCTGGTTGTATTTTCCAACTAAGATTTTAATAAATTTTTTATTCTCTTATGAAGTTCCAATAAAATTTCAGTGTAGTTTCTCCACAGAAAGCCCTAAAAGCCAAAATTTTAAGTAAAATTTGTCTCACTTGATTCAAGTGACTGTCTAAGAGCGAACTCACTTTGGGAAAATTGCATAAAAATCAAGATCTACTTGTAGATGCTAAACTTACCATGTATATGGTAAATTTTCTCTAAGCAGTGAGCAGTGCAGATATCCTAAATGAATAAGTAAAAATAGGTTCAGGTCAGAAGTGGTCATATTTCCACTGTGAAAGTAAGAAAGCCTGAATATCTAAGTCTAAAAATTATTTCAGTGACATTTGTACATGCAGATCAGCCTTTATATCTGTCAACATTTAACAGAATCATTAAATAGACTCTTAAAATTTAAGATAAAACAAATGCTTCATTTTCTCTCCCTACAAATCTTTCAACAGTAGTTGTTCCATTTCAAAGGAAAGCAAGTAAAGCTTTACTTTTGAAGCATGCATTTGATGTGCATATATGCAAAACATTTCCTTTTATTAGAACTGTTGGGGAAGAAAAAAAAAAACTCAGCTTTTAACTTGCCACTGCAGTGGATATTTTTAAGGGAGTAAACATCAAATTAAAATGAAAACCATCCCATAATTTGTTGTGCAGCTCAGAGTGGAATCTGGCCCTGTGAAGATCAGCAGGGATTTTGCATGTTTGACCTGTGCAGGACACGTGCAGATCACCTTGCTTCTGGCCCAAGGCAGACCTGTATTTTTAGTGTCCTGCCAGTTTTACCTTTCAACACTTGATGGAGCAGTTTCCCTGGATTTCTGTTTTGCCTGGGTCCTTCTCCAACCCATCTTCCTGCTACCTCAATCCACCACAAGCATTTCCTACCAGCTTGGTGCTGTGAAAGAACCAGCCCAAACTGACAGACTTGTAGAAAAGCATTCTACTAAGTGTAACCTTACACAAAAAAAAAGAAAGTCAAGAGCTTAACATTTAATTCCTTATATTCATATTGCTAATTTTTAAAAAATGCTGCAATCCTCTTTGTTTAAGTGAAGCCATTACAATATATTCTGACACAAGGAGAATTAAAAAGTGTTTGGACAATTTCCTCAGGCACATGGTGCAGTTCTTGGGGTGTCCTGTGCAGGGCCAGGGGTTGGACTCAATCCTGATGGGTCCCTTCCAACTCAGCCTACCCTGTGATTAAGCAGGGATTTGGAGAACAGGCCTTAGGACTTTGTTCTGGAACATCTTCCAGAAAAGAAATTAGCTGGCTGGCAGACAGCATCAGGTATGGCCAGCATCCTCCAAAGGGGACTGAAGTTTGCTCTTGTCTCAGTATAAGACCAGACCTCGGTATGGGTTTCCCTACCTGTGTCAACAACCTGCTTCTCTTTCACAGAAAATTTCATAGGGAAAAAAGAGGAAAAAAACCCCAAAACTACACAGACAGCCAAAGGAATGGACCAAACTGATTTGGCAAAAAGGACACCCCACACTTACCTTATTAAATAAGCTGTCCACTTCATTAAAGATATACAGTTACAAGCTAACAGAAAAAAGGATACAGGACATTGTTCTGAAGGCTTTAAAAATCCTCTGTAATCAATATACTGGCAAAATACAACTTCAGCAGCAGCAGTTCAGTATCTGGCTTACTTACCAATCCTTTAATCTTGTCTGCTACAACCAAGCTGAGAGTGCCAACAAATGCCATCCCATAAAAGGTGGGTATTCTCACACACTTTCCTATGCTTTGCATGATTAGAGCTTAATTCTATTAATCACAAACTTCCCGAATGAAAATGGGGTTTGGGCAAATTGTCAAGATTTCATGATGACACTTGGGATTTGTAGTCTTTGGCTGAGAAGCATCCTTTTAAGCACAACATGAGTCAAAGTTGCTTCCTCCCTTTTCTGTTTGTAAATTTCAGCAGTTTCCCTTTGTGAAAAGTGATCCTTACTCTGTATTTCTAATGTAGGTTTTGTACAGCCCTAAAGGTAGAAGGTGATAGAGCTGATGCCATGGGTGACCCCCAGCTTGCAAACCAAGCAGTCCAAGAACTGGGGAGGCACATGTACAAGACTGCAGACTGCTCAGTGAGATCTATTTTAAAGAAAGCTGCTGCAAGTTTCTCATAGTCTTGTGCTGCAAGGTATTGATTACTATTTTGATCAAGAGAAAGACATCCTAAGAACAGATTATTGTCAGTTCACACCTCAGTGGTCAAGCCAAAACTTCTTATATTTCCACTGGAGTAGACAGTCAAAAGGTAAAGAATCGGGGATGAAAAAACCCAAAAAACCAACAACAAATCCCGAACAAACAAACATCAAGAAAACCCACAAACCAAACCCCAAAACCTCTGCTTCGATCCCATTTGATACACTTGTAAAGGTAGAAAAATGTACAAGACCAGAAGGAGAGGAAAGAGGGGGGAAGATAAAGAGGCAACCCTAACATGAATGCAGAGCCGCTGGAGTATTTGAAAATAAAAGTCAGAGAGAGTTCCTCATAGCAGTGTTTTAGGCTGGCCCCTGGAGCAAGTCCCTGACTGGCAGAGATCCCAGCAGCTTTGCTGAAGCTGCCTGCATTTACAGCAGCTGGGAGCTGGCACTGCAGCCCTGCAGGAGCCCAGCCCTGCACATGTGCAGTTCCTGACGAGTGCATGGCCAAGGAGGGCTCACTGCAAACCTCACAGACTGTCCTGCTGCCAAAAGCTGCTTCCTGCTTCTTCCTAAACCACTGTAGTAACCTGGCCAGGCTAATCTGGAGAAAACACATCACTTCTTCTTTGCCTGCTTCTCCTACAGCTCTGGCACTGCAGGTTTGCAAGGACACCTTCTGAGCATTAGCAATGACTCTTGCTCAGGAAGATTGAAGGGTCTCCTCCTTGGTGTGACTAAGACATCAGGAACATTCGATCCCCATCACTCCAGGGCTTGACTGGGCACAGGGTGATCCACCTACTCCCGTTAAGCTGGAAAACACCCTGTAAACTTGCTCAGCCCGTGGGCTTTGTCATTTAGCATAAAAAAAAAAAAAAGAAGAAAAAACCCCAAAACAAACCCCACCCTGTGGGGGAAACAGAGCAGTGAAGATTAAAGCAAGCAAAACTGAATCTATTCCCCCACCAGGACAACACCAACAGAGACCTTTGAAACTACTTGGCTTAAAGGGTTGTAGTGAAACTAAAGCCCAAGGCCACACTCTGGGAGTACACCCTGTCCCAGCCTGTGGCAGGAGGGCACAATGCACAGGCTCCCCTCACACTCTACATCCTAAAATTCCTGCTGCCATAACCCAAACTGAAGTGCTCCCAGCTTCACTTCCTGACTCTTTATGGTACTTTTCCTGTGTTGTTAGTAGATTTCTCCTTTCTAAGTAGAAACCGCTTTCAAGCTCATTGCTGAGCAGACCTTATCTGAAGGGAGCTGCTGTCCCTCAGGAACGTAGTGGAAAATATGAAACCACAATGAAAGTTATATCTGGAAACTTCCCATCTGATGAGCTTAAACTTAATTATGGTAAATATGTTGCTTCTGTTCAGCAATAACCTTGGCTGAGTTACAGTTTTTTTCCCAGAAATCAAGTCCTGTATTGCTATGTGACAAAAGTAAATAATGACTCATTAAATGATCCTAAGAAGAAAAACTGAAGGATTGCTCCTCTCAAAGGTATTTGCACTGGGAAATTTGATAATGTCACCAACCAGAGCAGCAAACATTACTTGAAGGTTTTCTCCCTTCGTTGAGCCAGCCAGGAGCATGCTGAAACCACTGCTCTCTGTGGTTGTGCAGTCACCTTCACAACAAGGCTTTGTTTTTCCATCCTCAAAGACTGAGACAGAAAAAGTTATATGTCAAAAGGGCAGAGTGAAGAATTAGAAGCAGTGTCACAGCTGGTGTTCTCGGTGCCAGGCACACTGTGTTTCAGAGACCAACTCTGCCACTGGAATGCTTATTTCAATCCTACTTGACTTTGGCTAAATGCTCCGAACCCAACTCCTTTAACACCCATTCACAGCCCTTGTGCTAAACTAAAAACTCATGCAAGACTCCCAAAGGCAAGAGGCAGGTTCATTTAACAAGAGCAGGAAACCACAGTGCAGAGAGTGCCATAGGGAAAGTGGATGTGAAAGCCCTGACACTCCACCATGCAGCAGGGACTTGAAGCCAACTCCAAAGGCACGCTTGGATTTAAACAAGTTATTCTTCCCCTCCATTTCACAGCAGCTAAGGCATCAGCACTGGCACAGGCAATTTGTTTATGCCTCTTAAGTTGCCTATCCATAGAACATTGTCTTGGCTGGGGTTTTGATGGGGGAGAGGAAAGAACAAGTTGTGTTTCCTTTGCAACCACCACCTTAGCACTGTAAGGCCCCTGCAGTAATACTCTTCTTAGCAACCTCTCTAGCACAGACAGAAATGGTGCCTTGATCTTTGAAAGAGACTAGAGAAGCAAAAGTCATATCTATTAGATTGAAAACTAGGTAAGTTCCATTTAGGAACAAACGAAACCCTTTTGTGCATTTGAATAGCAAAAAATTGTAGCAAATTCATATTGGAACTTTAGTTTATTAGATGTAGCTGTCTACAGTAATGAGGATATTCATTCATATTTGCAGCTTGACTCTCAACTATTGAGATTTACAATTTTTTTGATACATTTTCATCCAAGTACATATAATTAAATCAGATACAATCTTTCTACAATAATTTCTTCACAGTGTGGGTTTATAACTAAATTCCTTTTTTCTTTTAATGGACATATCTTTCCATGTGCACTCCTTGGGTACCTCTGGGATCACTAGGTACTCCCCAGCAGTGGCTGCCACTGCACACTCCTGGCCACACTCAGTCACAAGCCTGGCTCCTGTCCCAGCTCCAGCTTGTACTCCTGAAATACACCTGGAATGCATCAGCTTTAAGTCAGCACTCATCATCCTTTCCAGTCTTCATCTGACAATAAGCTGGCTGGGTCTGTTTTAGAGGGAAAATACCCACTGAAGAGGAGGATCTATGGGCCCAGAGAGGGATGATGCTCTGTGTGCAACACTGAGCTAGTGGTCATCCTGAAATCAGTGGAAACAGATGGATCCTCTTTAACTGCTTGCCACACACTTCTCTGAGCCTGGATAACTTTCACCAGGTGCAAATCCTCTACCTTTATCCAACTTCCTCAGAATAAACTGGAAATGCTGTGCCATTATCAGCAGGTTAAGATGTTGATTTTATGGCAGTTCCACTGTCTCAGCAATTTAAAAAAAAAATTCTATTAAAAGTACTCAGATATTTTAGTACCCTTTAAGATGAATAAAACCAATACCTTTTTTTTTTCTCCTTAGTTATTTGCTCAGGGTTTTAATACAACTGAGTATTAAATATTCTGGGTACTGCTCAGCTCTGAAATGTCTCTAACTTCACTTTTATTTTCTCTCTTCTGCTCCCCACCTTCCCCACAGATCACATCCTGCTTTCTCACATCCGTATCTGACAATACGCAGGAGACTCTGGAATGGGAAAAGAAAGCAGTAAAGTTTTGAGACACACTAAAAGCTAGAGTGGCATTCTCTCCATGTCTCCAAAGTCAATACATTTTGTGAATATGCATGTCTAGACTACCAGGCTGTGCCCACATCCATATTCATGTCTCATTTCTAACTCAGTTCATCCAGCCAGGTTAGCACAAGCTGAAGGATGCTGTGCTTCCATCCCAGCACGTGGAAAGTAATGCCACATATCTCCAGCCTGCTGTCTTCACTGTGGTCAGTTTGGACCCAGTGCTGAAAATGATCCATATTTGTCAGGTGACAGCCTGTCGAGGGGAATGGAGCAGCTCTCTCCTGCAAGGACAGCAGGTACAGCAGCCCTGCTTAGCCCTTGCCATGTGCAGGACACTGTCCCCTAAAGCAACACCCGCAGCAGCAAAACAAAGCCTCCCTCTGCAGAAATGACTCCAGCCCTGCTGAGGTGCATCAAATGGCGGCAGCTATTTCCACCTGACAACCTGCTCTGGGGACATCCTGCTGTATCAAGTTTTGTCAGCACATGCATTTGAACTCTGGCAATGTGTGCTCACGGCCCAGAAAGCCAAACGTGTTCTGGGCTGCATCCAAAGAAGCGTGGCCAAGGGAGGAGATTCTGCCGCCCTACTCCTTCCGTCCCTCTGTTCCTGCCACCCCACCTGCAGGGCTGCATCCAGCTCTGGGGCCCCCAGGAAGCACAGGAAGGACATGGATCTGCTGGAGCATGCCTGGTAGAGGCCACCAAGGTGATCTGAGGGATGAAGCAGCTCTCATGTGACAAAAGACTGGCAGTGGTCAAGGCCAGGTTGGATGGGGCACTGAGCAACCTGACCTGGTGAAGGTGTCCCTGCCCGTGGCAAGGGGTTGGAATGAGACGACCTTTAAAGTCCTTGCCAACCATTCTATGCCATTCCAGCCATTCTATGATGACTGCGAAGTATTTAAGGAAAAACCTGAAAGAAAACTCAAAATCTCATCAGAGACTGCTTTGGCTAGAAATACCTCATCAGGAAAGGTTAGCCGAAAGCATGGGGCTTTCTCTGCCACAGAACCTGCCAGAGGTGCTATTAAATGTTAGCAACTGATCTTTCTGGTGAGTAATCTCTAAATTTCCTCTGCAATCCCTGACTTTCATCTGCAGATGGCTGTGTGAGTGGATTTTTCCTGAGCAGTCGGGTGTGCCCCTGCACTGCCCTTCTCCTGGCGAGCTGCTGTCCACCATGGCATAAGGGAAACTGCCACCCCACAGCGGGGTGGAACTATTTTGGGTAGTCATGTCTGATACTAGAGGAGCACGAAATTCAGTCCTATCATAGCTGAAATGCCTAACCACCTCCCCCACTAAAAAAATAAAAAGCTATTCCAAAACCCTCCCAGAGGCTTATAAACTGAACTCTGGAAGTCACTCTCAAGTTGTAAGCAAGTAAAAATTGCATATCTTACAATTATCACAAAAATGAAACAAAATACATCTACCCACTGCAACAGTCACACAGAATTTTATCTGTTGCTCCAAGGCTGAGCTGTAGAGATGAGTTTTCAGGCATGCATTCTCAGACCTGTTGTGCACACAAAAGCAGCCCACTCAACAACAACATGCAATCAGCAGCGCTGCCAGAGGGTTTATACATGGCAGAGAAGACACTGAGGAGAAAATGCACTGTCACAAATGCCTGTAAACATACAGCCACACAAAAACTAGGAGTCTCATTGATTTGGCTCCAGCCAAATGCTGAAACATACGGGATTCCATCTAGAGAATTCAAACTCAACCAAACACAGAGAAGGGACGAGTAGGATCTGCAATTGCTCTTCATGTTACATTCATCACCCCACATAAACAGAGAAAAAACCCTGCACTGTGGAATGCTTTAAGCTTTTGTCTGCTGAGTTCCCCACTAACAATTTTCCCTTTGCCAAGAAAGCCACAGACAATGCAATCAAGGGAAGCCTGGGTTAGGCACACCAGGACCGAGAAGGAAAAAGTGATTTGCTCAACGGTGACAAACCCACACTCAACAAGCTTTGAACCCCCTCATCACTGGCATTTCCACAGTGCCTGGAGAGTGGGACGTCTCCTGCCTGCCTAAAGGTGACCAAGGCCCTGACACCCCAAAGGATCCCTTTTCCCTGGGGTAAAGCCAGAGAGGCACCTCTTCCCTAAGCTCCTCTGCACTTTGCTTGTGCCATAAGCTTTAGGAAGAGACCATCTCAAGCCCAAGGCAGGCACAAAATCAGATTGAGTGAGTCTGTTGGGTTTTGATTGTTTGGTTGATTTGGGGTTTTGATTGGTTTTTTTGGGGAGTTTTTTAGTCCTTTTCTCCAGATTCTTGGATCATTTTTCCTGATTTAATACAAAATTTTAGCACTCTGTGTCATGAGTTATTAGTAGACTCAACCCTTGCATAACAGTGTAAGCAGTCTTTACACCAGCCAACTAATTTTCTGAATGGGTGTACTAAAATACCTGATTAACTGCATTTCTTTTTCACCGTAAATAAGTCATAAAAATACAACTGAAGCCTTTTTTTCAGAGCTGGTATTCAGCTGATGTTACTAATCATAATTTGCTGCACCTTTCTGTTGCATGCAGAATGCTTTGTCAAGAGAGGACAGGCCTTTCACTGGGGTAAGTTGTCAGAAATCCACTGGAAAATGAAAAACTGCAGCAGGACACCAGCTGAGCATTTTCCTTTAGATGCAGCTGCAGCCATAAGATGCAAAAGACATTTTGCTGGATTTTATCTCTGCATGATAACATTCCCCATCTCAAAAAAATAATATAAAACAAACAAACAAAAACATCCAAAACCAACCAACCAACCAACCAACAAAAGTGGACTAGGCAAATTTTGATACATTGTTTAGAAGAAGTGACATTGCCATGGCTCAGCAGATATTTGGCAAATATGTTCAGGTACAATTCAGAATAAGAGGGAAAGCTAGTCCCATCTCTCAGTACAGAGTTTTACTCCCATTTAGAACCTGAGTTGTGAACTAGTGAAAGAACAGGCCTGAAAATTATACAGCCACTTCAGAAGGGAAGAACAGCACTTCCTGGGGTGCTTATTCTTCTTCTGAGAAGCTTAAATGATGTCTAACACATTAAGAGACATGTTCAAAAAGGCAGTGGCAGAGGACAAAAGCATTTTTGTAACTCCAGGTTGCTAAAACACTTGTATTTTAGCCAGTGTGAAGATGTGAAGATGTGAAAAAAGTTGTCACACACTTACAACACTGCCTGTCCTGCTCGAATCCAAAATAACTCAGTTTAAAACTTGTATTCCTCTTGGAAATAATTCAGAAAGGCAAAAATACAAGCAATAACCAATGGGAAAGGATTTTTTTTCTACATATTACTCTCCTGAGTTGAGGTCTTTTGCTATCCCACTCATGAAAATAGCAACATGTATGTATTATTACTGACTATAACTGAGGCATAAATTAAACCCAGGTCAAGACAGTGACACACCACCCTGTGTTTTTAAAAAACTTTTTGTCTTTTTTGCCATTTCCTCTCATTTCTCTCTTGTAAGCGCTCAAAGCCTGAACCTGCAAGCAGCTCATTCCTCTAGTGCCCAGTATTTACCCTCCTCACCACATCCAGGTGCCAAAGGCAAATGCACAAATGCTGCCAGCAGGAAAGCCGAGTGCACAGCTCCAAGGACAAATGTTTTGCACAACAAAACTGCTCATTCTGCTGTCCATGTGCTGTGTGGGCTATTTTGGGGACTTCCAAACATCCAATGCTTCATGGAGGAACAATATAAAACTGTTCCTCAGAAAGGATAAAACAAAGTGTATCTAAGTAGTGGTGGCACCTACCTATCCAGTAAGAGGTCAGGGGAATACTTTGTCAGATGCTATACAGACAATATATACCTATATATATATATATAGAGAGAGAGAGTATATATCTATACTCCCCTTACATTACTTATGAACGAATAAGCCCTGGTTCAAAAAGGCAAGAGCAGCTGTTAAGCTGAACACTGGGGTCTTAGAAAGTTATGTGACATCTTTAGAAGGGAAAAACTATAGCTCTAATCACAAAAATGTGTTGCTTATATAAGTGATGAAATAGAGGAAGGAGTTGAAGGATCATTATTTTATTTTTTTTTAAATGACCATGACTAATGCGAGTCCTCTTTGGTTACTTGCCACTGAAACATCAGAGTGTAAAAATATTACCCACCTATTTGGTGCCTGTTGGAATAAGTCACTTTGCTTGTGCCACACTATAAATAATGGTATTAGTGGCAGGGAGTCAAACCATCTAATACAAGTAGATCCCCAGCACTTTACTTGTCTGGGCAAGCAAATGCTTCAGCTCCACACATCTCTTAAAAGAGCAACTGTTGGCCACTAAATCTTACAGTCATACTTTTAGATTGTGCTTTGTCTGGGGCTTTTTACTAATTTATTTTTTTATTTATGACAGTTTCTGCTTTTCAAGAATGCACAGGGAAGCACAATCTCCTTTCAGAGTTAGGGTTTCCTTAACCATTTCCTGCAGGCTACACCCTGGCTTTCTACTTGTGTTTTCTTTCATACTATGCTTGTAACTGGATCATAGGTAGAAATAATTAATATGGGTAGAAATAATTTACTATGCCAACTCCATAATAAGAAAGCCTCTAGGGGCTTGTCACTATAAGCACAACCAGGTCAAGATCTACAAACCCAGGAAATGTTGAAAATCCCACTTTAGAAACTGTCTCTGTTGCTTCTCAGTTTTTCGGCAGTGGGAAGAAGATCAAGGTTTTAAAGGTGTCCTGCATAGCCTATATTTAACTTGGCAGCATGGTTAACTGAGAAATTACCTAAATTGAAATTGATAACATTTTAACCATTTGCAATGTTAACTTGACAATGTTCTTGCCAAGAGCCACAGTAAGGTTTTCCTCTCCATCTGGGAAGATAAGTTCAGTGAGGGCTTTTTGGCCCCTTAGGGCACTGCTCTGAAGTACAGAATACATCCAGAAACTAGGGAGCACTTGGTGGCACTGACAGCACATACAGTCGCATAAAACTCACTTTAATGGCACGCTGCTTGGGTGAAGCTGCATTGCCATGGGCCAGAAGAGCACCCTGCAGCCAGATGTGCTTCACAGACTTTCTCCTCTGGTCCTGCAAGGATTTTTTCTAACTGCATGTGGAGTACAGGCCCAATAAAACCAGGACCTTTGATGGTTTTCTAGTCTGTATTTTATCTTCCCTGCCTCCGTGCCAAGAAGCTGTATGACATAGGACACCATTTTAGTTAAAAACCTTAACAAAACACAAACTCAGACATTTTCACCATGTTGTCTGTTGACTGCTCCTTGGATTGCTTAAACTGATACAATGATCTTTGTCTGAGATCTGTTCAGAAGGGCTAATGTTTTACCACCTGAAGTTTTAATTAAAGAAAAAATAGCAATATTGTTGTGGCTTGTGTATTGATAAAGGATTTTTAGTAATAATATTACAAGGTTAAATATGATTTATTAACATGATTTTATAATACAAAGGATTTGAGTTATTATTTGCCCAGTCCGGAGTATTTGAAGTTTTTGGTTTTAGTTCTGTTTTAGGAATGTTAGAATAGTTTATACAATTAGAGATAACAACTTTTATAGGTTGAAAGAAAGAAAAATTTCTATTTCTTATATTAGGAGACAGGTAGAGAAATTTAAATGTTTTTGAACATAGATTAGAGATTTTGTTTATAGAAACTTGTGTAGAGTAAAAGATTGTAAAAAAATGTTTTCTTATAAAAAAATTTTCTACAAACTTACATGTAAAAAAACTTACAATATGTTTTTACAACACAGCAACTTCTCATTCTTGTTTCACACCTTTCCTTCACGGGCTGAAGGTTGCCATGAGCTGTTTCCAGCCCCATTCTTACACACCAGGGTTCACTGTGAAGCCTTGCTCCAGTGCAAAGACTGCACCCTCTCAGTCATCAGCTCCTCGTGCAGCAGCACTGCTGGCTTTCTGTTTTGCTCAGACCTTCAGAAATGCTTTGGTCCACAGCACTGCCTGAAGCAGCACTGCATGGAACATGCAACATCCAAGTACCGAGGGGATTTTCAAGAATCTAACAAATATGGCAGCTGCAAGGAACTGTTTCTGGGTTCATACCATTGTTTGTTCTCTCATTAACACCTAGAAATAGAAGTGTTTGAAAATAAGATGAAGCATGTGAAGGGAATTCTTCTCATCCATGTGCTGGACCTGCTGTCTGATAGAGTAGTTTTGGGTGGAAGGGACTAGGAAAGGTCATGCAGCCCAATCCCACTGTAATAACCAGGGACATTTTCAACTAGATCAGGCTGCTCAGAGCCCCATCTAACCTGACCTTGAATGTTTCCAGATATGAAGCATCTACCACCTCTCTGGGAAACCTGTTCCAGTGTTTCATCACTGTAAAAAATGTCTTCCTTATATGCAATCTGAGCCTACTCTATTTCAGTTTAAAACCATTACTCCTTGTCCTTTGCCTTAACTTTATCACTTCATCCCAGCACATCAAGCCAGGAGCGTGCAAAGTGTCAGTTCATGAAAAAACACCACCATGGCAACAAATATTATAATTTCCCATAAGCCACATAGAAATTCCAGTATTATTAAAATCAGGTAGCCTTCACAAGCAGTGTAGAACACAGTCTGCATAATCAGGATAGTCACAGTCATAGAAACTCACAGGTTGCTCATGCTGCAGCCATATGGCACAAGGCAGAATATAAGTGTGTGAAAATGGGAGAAGTCACCAAATGTCAGGTATTCCTACCACAGAAAATAATGGAAGGTCATGCTGGCATTAGAAGAGAAACCATAGCCAACTTGTATTTGATAAGGAATATTTATTAGGGCTATACAGGTGAAGCCTTTTGCCATATTGAAAGGCAACGGTTCTAACAACCTTTTTATTTTACATAAATATTTATTTATTTTGAGTTAAGCTTTGATTTTACCTGAACCCTTTTGGATTAAAAGCCTTCAATTGCTCATTTTTCAACAGAACAAGGGGCAACAGGTTTGATTAGTCTAATTTATACTCTCTGCTGTGGGTGAGGATGAACTTCCATTTCAAAGTCTTGAAGTTGTCAACACTCATTGAATAAAGGATAACAGTTTCTTTTCAGGCCTCACTGTTAAGAGTTATTTTTATGTCAGCAAGGATTTCCTTTTCTTTCTATTATAGCAACTCAACTATCTAAAAAGCTATAAAATGGGATGAAGAACATGCTTGAATGACACATGCATCACTCCATCCTTACACTCACCTACCCCACCAGACTCATGTGAACAGGGCACCCAGGGCAGCCTCCACACTGCCCCCAATCCCTCCCCCTCTGCAGTCCCTGCATTCGGCTCCGAACTCCCTGCTGAACAAACTGCCTTCTAATGCAATATAATTAACATTTCACCTCGACCATTGCTCACTATGACAGCAAAAACCAACCCCAAACCAAAACACACCACAAAACACAGAGAAACAAATTTCTAACCAAAAAAGTGACCTAAATTTAGCAGCGATTTACTCAAAACCTCGTAATTTCCAGGTCTTGAGTTGAGATCAGCTTTATAGGTTCATCATTTTAGTTGGTATTAGTATTAAAAAAAAAAAAACAAACCAAACCAAAAGAAAACAGATAAAGAAACATCCACTTTCTTCCTCAAGCAGAAAATCAGTTATGGGAGAAGATTAAAAAGAAATCTGCGTGAGATTCAGTTTGAAACCCAGTTCAGTTTTCATACTGAATTCAAACTGCTGTGTCTGTTGTTTAAGCATAGTTTATGACAATTTTGAGAAGCCCTTTAAAAGACAAACTTAAGGTGAAGTTATGCCATTACACCGTATTATTACCATTAGTCTTCACAAGTGTACATTAATTTTTCCACTACCAAGATTTTAAGCCTGTTGCTCTCTGATGTCCTTAACAATGTAGTAATATTTATAAAGAAATTGAACATATTTTTTTAACTCAAAGGTTGCTTTAAATATCTAAAGGATCATGCAAAAGTGTTTCGGAAAATAGAATGAGAAAATAAATGAGGTTTCTTTTGCCTACTACCAGAAAACACAATCTGGAGTGCCTCCATGCCCACAGGATAAATTGAAAATGAATCCATTGGTTTCAGCCTACAGCCATAGTTCTGGATCTTCTGCAGTTTAGAAGTGCCTTCCCTCAGTCAAGAGGCATTAAGCATTTGCAGGGGTGACGGGGTGTCAGCTCAGCCCCATCTATCTAGCAAAGTGCAACGTCAGTCCATGTCATCCTCTGGAAAAGTAACCAGATCCCTTCACTAGGGCAAGGAGAGATCGTGTTTCGTGGTCCGTGGCTTGTGGAGGTGCTGGCCTTGCCTTGCAGCTGAAGGAGGCTGGCCGATGCTGAATGCCTTATTAAACATGGATGTCTTCTCCCTGCCCCACGTGGGTGGACTTGCAGCAAGCCCACCTCAATGCCTGCTCCAAGGCTGCAGCTCCCTCACAAGGCTGGTATCGAGCTGGGGGAAGGACCAAAGCTTTCCCTGCAACCAGTGCTGCCCTATGCTCCTTCCCAGGAAAGGCAATTCAAGAACATTATTTCAGGTCCCCTTTTTCCCCCTCACCACTGGTGTGAGCTATGGCAGTACAGACTGTGTTCAGAACCACAGCACCTTCCATGGTTTGATTTCACTGCAGGAAAACTTACTCCTCTCTTGCTACAGGACAGGGAGATTGAAGAGAACAGACAAATAATGAAAGAATGAGGCCATGTGATGCTGCTGTTGATTTCCCCTGGATGCTGCTGTCACTCACTCTGGGCAAAGTCACTGCAGGAGCCGCAGCCCCATTTACACAACCAGAGTTACATCTTGGGAGGGAAAGTGCTGAGAACAGGGAACTCTCCAGTCACTCACAAACCATTTCCACCCCTGAACTCTCCAGTCACTCACAAATCATTTCCATCCCCGACCTCTCCAGTCACTCACAAATCATTTCCACCCCCAAACTCTCCAGTCACTCACAAATCATTTCCACCCCCAAACTCTCCAGTCACTCACAAATCATTTCCACTCTTCCACGCTACCTGAGCCCCAGGCTGTGAGATGCTGCCACCCTGGAAGCAGTGTGGGTGTTAATTAGTTTTGCAATGCGGGCATTAATTAGTTCTCCCCATATCCAGAGAGCACCAACAGCTCAGTCTGGCCCCCCTGCACTGGGACCTCCTGCTGCTTTTTATTCAATGCCCATCGGCACTGTCAACTAAGGAAAGGCTCTTTCCACAGACTAGTTTTTAAAAATTTCTGCCTCTTTCAAGTGAAAGTTCCCGTAAAACACTGAAGGAGGGGACAGCTTTTAATTTTATTACTGTCAGGCAGACCATGAACCATCACATAGTCACGTTCTTTCTTGCATTCACAAGTTTGATGTTTCCACTGTACAACAAAGCTCTGGAATGCAACTCTCGCATAGCTGGAGGCATATAAAGAGAGCAATGATCAAATAGACAAATATAAAAATATGTTTGAAGAGTTTAGATTTCAGTCTTGCGTACAACAGGAGCCTGAGACGTGCCCTTGTGTAGATAGCTTAAGTTTCTGTGCTCAACTCTTCACATCTTTTAATCATGCTGGAAGAAATTCTGACAGAGGCATATTCCAGGAGCTAAAGGGATAATAGTGCTAATATTCCTCTGTGTGCTTTTTACTAAGTGAAGGGCACACTAGTATTTCTACATAAATAGTCAAGAAAAGAAGGTACAAAGTTTTAAAATTAATAAACTGATGTCAACAGGTGGAAAATATTACCATTACATTATGACTTCTCTTGGCAGATTAACCTTGAGCCTCGAGGGACCTGAGAGTTCAACAACATCAGCTTTCATTCATGCTCAAAGGTGTAAAAGATTATTCTCAACCTACCTGAACATTTCTATATAAATGTTGAGCAACTTCACATCCCATTTGGGCACAGGAATAATAATAATAATAATAATGATGTAATTCTATAGAATAAAAATAAACACATTATTTCAGCAATTACCTGGACTAGGATAGAAGCAAGAAAGGAAGTTGATGTGAAGGCCTAGGAACCTATTACATTCTTCAGTTTAAAATATTGCAGGCAGATAAGTCTGAATATTTGCTAATAGTCAGTATTGCAATAATGATCTATCATTACTTAAATACAGAACAAGAAAGTTGTTACATGTCAAATTAATACTACTGATTAATACTACTGACTTGCAACATCAACTTAAATTTGCTTCTAATGTACATTTTATTCTCAATACTAAGTGAAACTATAGGCATTTACAAATAATAATAAAATAAAGAAAAATAAACCGCAGAACCAAAACCTCTTCCTTCCTACCTCCAAATCTAGAGCACAAATCATGTTAAGGGCATCAGTGCTGCATCAGCCCCTGATCCAAAAAGCACCAGCTGACCCAAAATAATGAAAAAGTCAAAAGGAAAAACAATGTTATTTCCCCTGTCCACCATTTGTTACTCAAGTTTATCAGGAATAGAAAAAGGGAAAGAGTAGCTTCCCAAATACAGAGCACCTCTAGTTATTTCTCTAACTTGTGTGCTATAAATAATTAGATTTGCTTCTCTATTGATGTTAATCCTTATAATATTGACTACCGTGTATTAATTAAAAATTAAGAAAGTATATTAAATATTAGTTAAGTATTAATTTTCCAACATTAAATTCTGTATTAACCTTAATTTAATTTAGCTAAAATAATAAATACCAGAGAGCCTTATTTTGGCAGTATAGTGTACTTTGGAATAATTTAATTAATCTGGTCTTAGTAAAATTCAGAATCAAAGTACAGCTGTTGAGCTGTAATGATTCTTGAATCCCTGGTATCACGCTGAAAATGTTTCCTTTCTCGCATTACTGCAGGATGGTCTAACATTTGGAAAGTTTAGAAAGGTAGCTTTGCAGTCAATTAATATTTGTCAAAAGTCCTATTTCTTCTAAAAGTGTTGATAATCAGGGCTGAAATGTGCAGCCTTCCCTGGACACACGCTGTGGCGATTGAAGCAGTCCCTGATTTCAGCGTGAGCCCAGGTGGTGATTTGTACTGCAAAAATAAGCATTGAAGGGGTGTTTTAACCAGCAGCCTGAGGTGGTTTCCCCTCCTATTCAACATGCCCAACATCCATGTTTTTGTTTGTGCTGGGGGACTTTGGCCGCACCACTAAGGCGGCACAGCGGAAGCTAAAGGCCACCCGAAAACACACCCCACCAGTGCCCACCTTCGCCTGACACTTCAGGTCTCTCTGCACGAGCGCTGCATGACAACCGCAGGCAGAAATGCATTTCCTTCCTCTGCAGCAGCTTTGAAAGCGCCTTCACAGTTTATCTTTGCGCTTAATTCTGCGCAGCTGTGGGGCCCGGCGGCCGGCCCAGCGCGCGCGGAGCCTCCGCAGGCCGCAGAGGCCTTCGCTCAGCCCGGCCTTTCTCCCCTAATCCCCCGGGCTGGCTGCGGTCCCACAGCGCCTCATGAAAAAACAGATGGCAGTAACTGATCCGGGCTGTAATTGTGGCCAGTTAATAGCAGAGGATAAGAGTGAGATAAGGACCGAGGCTGGTGGCCAGCTGCTGCTGGGTTAACCCTTCCCGGCATCGCCTCAGCGCATAAACCCAGGGCTGCCTTATGGCTCTTTCCAGTTCCCCTTCTCTGCTTTTTTTTTTTTTTTTTCTGTTTCATTAATTTTAGGGCTTTCGTGCCAATCAGAATTGATGCCTCAGGTTTTAGCTTTTATATTTTTCAGATTCTGTGCTGCTTTAGCGTGTGGGTCTTAGCTCCATATTAGAGGATAGTAAGCTCTCTGCACAGAGCAGGGAGACAAAACAATTCCTTCTCTAGCTGGGGACCAAGGACAAATGATCCAAACCTCAGGACCAAGAGCACAAACAACGGTGGACCAAAGAGAGAAAACAAGAGGGATGGGACTTCATGGGTTAAAGCTGGAACTGGACAATTAACTCCAAGATGCAAATGGACCAGAACTTATAAAAGCGACAGACCCCGTGACCAGTCGTCCATTTTGTGACCATTTTAGTTCATCTTGGGTGCAGCCCTGGCTGCGCTCTTGTGCTGCCCAAGGTGGATCCATTGAGGCCTCCTAATAAATACCTACTGTATTCTCGGTGTTGCCTTTATTGCACTTTTCCCAGGAGGATTCAGGTCCACCCACAGCTCCAACTCCTGCTGAGGATCTTGCAGCCCAGAGCAAGTTCCCTCTCAAATCACCACATCCATCTATCCTATCCCAGTTGCTGTTTTGGGAATGGACTTTTACTCTTCAATTTTGACCCCATTGTAAAGTCCATCTAGTCTCTGTTCTAGGTCAGCCTTCACAAGGCATCAGAATAATTAATTTGAAGCCTGATTCTTCCCTTCCACCTTCTAGTCAAGGATCTCACTAGCCACTGTCGTGCTGGAATTTCTTTGTGGAGCAGGTACCCTGGCTCCATTTTAATGAGAGGTCAAAGAAGAGGAGAGAAGTCAAGTGACTTCTCCAAAAGCTCAGGTCCAGATTTATGCTGGTATTCATCCAGCACAACTCAGTTTAAACAAAGGAGTTGCTCTGTATTTCAATCAAATTCAGCCTTGAAAGTAAATAATAAGAGAAGTTCCTTATTCCAAGCGACGAGTGCCAAATTGAAAAAAAACCCCACAAAAATAAACTTCAAACATGAAGCACAACCAATTAATGCAAAAGCAAGCTCTATCCTAAAACAAATGACTGAGATACTGCTTTATCTTCAAGACTTGTATTCCCACACCATAAAAACCAAAATAACACATATGTCACTCCATGAGGTACTTACCATGCACTGCTCACATTGCCAGCTTCTCACTCCAGGAAAAAAATCAACCGTTGCTAAAATTTATTCAAAATAAGTTCATCTTGTCTATCTCCCATTTGAACTCTGGGATATTTTAAAGTCAAGGCTTTTGGGAAAAAACTAAATCTGACAACACAGATTTGGGTTAAGATGGTGAAACTTAATTCACATCAAAATATCTTGTTTTATCTTCCTAAGAAGTTAAGAGGAATACCTAATTTTACTTTGAAATTATATTGGAACTTTCAGTGTCGCTGATGCAGACAGTATGAATAGAAAAAAGGAAACTCAAGGATAAACACTTTGAAGATTTTTTCCAAGAATAAAAGGGTTTAATAACTTACTCAAAGTTTTCCTCAACAGAAAGCTTAATTAATTTTTTCCTCTCTAAACTGAAAGAGTGACTTTTCAAACTCCTAAAATCCTATCCAAAGCCCCAGTATTTTCACTTTTCACAAGATCTGTGACAGCCCTAGCTTGCTTATGCAAAAGACAAGTACTGGCCACATTCAACAAAAAGGCCCCCTATGTACAGTTCAGGGTAGCCACAAACACACACCAGCCCTAGGGATTTGGTAACCTAGTTAAAAATAATCCTGTTTCATAAAAAAGGAAGAAGTAGATATGAAGTAATTTCACTGTATATAAAATACGTCACTATTTTAGTCTAAAGCCTGTGGTTTATCAAACGCTTCCACCTTTTTTTGCGAAAAAAAAAGAGTCTGAATCACCATTGTCAGACAGTCTCTGAGCAGCTGCAGGCTGTATTCCAGTAGCACATTCCCAATCCCACATCAGGCAGTACTCCAATGTAGGTGCAGTCCTTAGGTAGCAAATGCCCTTTCTACAGGTATCTCAGCTCTGAGTAAAGAGCGAAACAGAAAGGAATTAGACTTTTCCTTCCTTTCCCCTCTGGTATGGACACTAACAGAGGAACCATTTCACATCCCCTCATGCAGTCCGTATCTCCCTGCAAACAAAGAATACTTGCTGTTCTTGAGCATCAAGGGTAGGAAAAGCCCAGACATCAACCAGAATGGACTTTCCATTGCTGTTCTCTGGCAGGTATCAGGCAGATCTTCTGCCATCCCAGCAGCAGTGCATGTGGAGACCTGTTCTATCCTCTTACCACCAGCATTCAGAAAGAAAACCAGCCACAGTTCAATTACAAAAGACACTGTGTTACAATATAGACATCACCAAAACAACACGAGTAAATGCAGCAGCAAGAAGTCATCATCAGGTCAAACCCTGTATGACAACACAGACAGCGCATGCTACTGTGAGAAGCATCAGCTCCTCTTACATCCATCATTTGCCTACTCCAATATTTCACCAAAGATTTTCATTCATCTCAAAAAAACCCTCTGAAACTATTTTAGAGACTTAGTAGGAAATTCTTTGAGGGCTTCTCTCCACTGAGTCTGCTTGGGAGGAAGAAATGTGATTTTTGCTGATGTAGACCTCTGTATCCTGTGCACCTCCTGTGCAAAGAGAGTCTGTCAGACTCACAGTTCATCCAGCAAGGCAAGTGAAGTGGCAGAAATCTAAACCCTTATATTTAGGGCAACATATAATCCAAATACAGAAGTTGTGCATCTCTTAAGAGGTGTCAAAAATTCCAGCAGACTTGGATATCTCCACTGTTTTGTCTGTCAATTAGTAAGGAATTGAAGGTGTGGCTGTATATACTATTTACCCCTCAACCTTCTTCAGGCCTCTCAAGCTTCTGAAAAATGCAACTTCTCCTTCAGCTCAGTTTGATCAGGAGCAAGTTTGGCCTCTAGCTGTTAGCAACAGTCTTATCTGCTTTTACTTTCACTTCTTTTTAGATAAAAGATAACTATTCCAGAGAACTGGATTCTTCTTCTCTTGATTAGCTACATTTTTGTTAACAGTTCTATTGGGAACGAGTTCCCAGATGGTAATTTTTAAACGTGCCACTTTCAGTGTGGGGGTGTCCACAGCAGCACAACAGAGAAAGCATCTCCTTGGAAATCTTGAGGCAAATTCTGCAATGCCATAGAGGCATTTCTTGGCTAAAACACAGGAATGGCTATGGCTTGAACCACATGGAGCAGAAGAAGATTTCACCCAAGTACAGACTTCATTGGGATTAAGCCAAGTATGAGCCACACCAGCAACGGGAGAGCAACAGTCACTTGATGCTGTATAGTGCAGGGATTGTAATGATTATACATTTTCTAATCCTGCTTCCTTCTGGCAAAACAATAGATTTACTATGACTTTATGGCCACTGTATGTCAGTCAGTTGGGTTTCCATGGCCAGCATTCCTCCCTCACCACTGACACGTTGCTCCCACTTGGCCGTAAGCCGCGCTCCAAAGCCCTTCGTGCCGTGGAGTTTGATTCCGGCCGGAGCAGCAGCCCAGCTCACGTGCCCCTCTTGGAAGTGCAGGAGGCTGCGGTTGAACATCTTGTTTTTTCATTTGCTAGAGACATTTGTTCTTGCAGCTGACCATGTGCAGGAGAATTTGCTCATGTTCCAGGAAAGGACAGCTGCACCACAAATTACCTTAAACCTCCTTGCTGCAGGGATTATCTGGGTACAGTGAAGTGTGTGTATCCTAGGGCAGGGGTCTTTTCTTACTATAAACAGAGTTATTAACCTCTTATTTACCAAAAGTGTTTATAAACTCAGTAATGGAGACAGGTTGGATATCAGTAGTGACTCCTTCCTGGAGTTCATCCATTTGCACCCACAGGCTGGTTTTCTCAACTACTTTTTTTTTTTTACATGAATTACATCTGTCACTAGCTACCCGTCCTTGGGGACAACATGCACCTGATGGGGATGACTGCACGAAGGACTGATGGTTTCAGCCCCTCTTTGCCATGTTCCATTCTTGGATCCTGCTGCAGTGAGCTCCCAGAAGTTTTCCAGCACCCTAACTCTAACAGTAATTATGCCAAGCATGTCTTGGCTGTCAGCATAACTTACCCTGGCATTTACAGGAGATGAAGGAGCATCATTAAAGCCAAAGACAATCCAAAGAAACATTTCACTCTAAATTTTTAAGCACCACTGCAGCTACAGAAATAAATCTAAGTGCAGACAGCAAGCACTGTCATCAGCTGACTGCGGACTGTTCAGCACCAGGTGAGGAACCAGCCAAGGGAAAGGCAAAGACAAAGCTGTGGATACAGGTCCAACGAGATTGCCAACTTTTCACCAATCTAAGTTATAATGAAGATATAGCTCTATGGACCTTCAAGAGCTACAATCCAGCTATTTGAAATAAATTCCTTTAGTCTTCTGTTTTTCTCCTTTCATGTTTTCCTTTAATGCAGGCATTTTCAATGTAAAGAGGCGTTTTAGCTCATGTAAAACTGTTTTGCCTGCCTCTGGCTGAGACCCATGTACTACCTTTTCACTCCTGCTCTAAACCCAGTTCCTGCATTTTGACACTGCAGAAAAACCTCTGCTAATACAAACAGCCCTACCCATTTTCAAGAGCAGAGGTCCTGGCTCACCCCCCTCTAAGTTCTTCTCCTCTCTATTTAAAGCATCACAATAAATGAGAAGCTGACATATCTAACTCATGCACAAACATGCTCTTTATACAAAACATGCATCTACAAGTAAAAAAGATAAACCAAGAATTAAAATAATAGAAAGGGACCTTAATGGGACCCCACCACAGAGAGTTCCCTGTTCTAACTTCAAAAATGCATTTGTGCAACTAAAATATTTATCTTCAGTCTAACTTTAAATAGAACTTGAGGGGAAATTTCATGCATTCTCCAGCTCTTCATTTGTAACTCGATGCCAATAAAAAGGTCTGGACACACATGTCAATTGAAAACCTGAGCCATAAGAGATATCATGCAAATAAAAAAAAAAATACACTAAATTGAATATACATTCATATCTCTTCATAGGCATCCCTCTTAGTGTGCCTATTAATCAGTCTCATAATTTTTTTAAAGACAGCTAAAATCTTATTTGTAGATACCAATGGACAGCCAAATAAAGGATAGATTTAGGAAGACATTTTTAAATGCAGAAAGCATACTAGCAATATCGTCCTCAAGGTTAGAAATTAGATTCTAGCTGTCAAGACAAAAACTAATGACAGCTTCTTTTTAAAGAAACAAACAAGCAAACAGACAAAAAAATAAATTATAAAACAAGTCCCAAAACAATCCTACTCAGCTTCTTACCAATGGAAAAAAATAATCTAAAATGGCTTTCAACATTTTTTAATCATAAGCTACCCTGATAAAAGCACTTGTGACCCTCCATGTTCAGTGCCACAATGTGATTTGGCAACACTGTCCTGTGTGGAGCTTCCTACGCCCAGATAATCCTGTATTTAACATTTAGGCCACTTTTCCATTCATAATACTCATTAGCTATAACTTTGAGCTATTTGCATATGTCTCACAGTATCAAGATCTTACCTAATGAAAGTAAGGATATCACTACACATTAATTCATCAAAGCTTTTGCAGGTAAAAGCTGTAGCATCTTTCTAGGAAGTGTTTCCATTTGTTCCATAACTTTCACTCTCATTCCAGCCTGCATTATCACTGTGATGTTTTTATCTAGGATGTATATTGTATTGCACTCCTAGGAGTCAAGGGTTAGATATTGCTGGGAAAACTATGCAACACAAATTCCTGAAGTGTACTGGCAGCCCACAGCCACATCAAAACCAGTCTAAAAATAAGCCAATTTGCTTTGGTCCAGAAAGCAAAGTACCAACACCAGCTCCTCGAAACAATCTTCTTTCCCTGATGCCAAACAAGCCAGAATCACTGTCTGCCGAAGAAGAAAGCACAAATCCTTGCTCTCTGGTAGAGCAGTAACTTATGAACTTAAAAGCATATTTGAAAATAAAATGTCAGTTGTGCCTCTGACGTTAGAGTCTCAGTCTGTTTTTATGTCGTCACAGAGTCCTGCCTCTCAGTGTCTGAGGCTGTCTGTAGTGCCTGTGGGCTACATACAAATTTCTCTCTCAAGAGATCACAAAAACCAATCTGGAAACCAGTAGACCAGACCATTTCTTGGTCTCTTAAAAAAATCCCAAGCAAAACTAAAACCAAACCCGACCCCCCCCCCAAAAAACCAACCACCCAAAACAAACCACATTTGTACTAGTATTCTTCTGTAGCATATGAGCTAGAGAAAATTCAATTTTTCTCACCACTGCTTTCCACTATTTAGAGAAGCCCAAGACACTGGGAGGCACTAGCCCTTTTAGCATTGCTTTGGAACAGTTTCCTTTTCACTGGGAAGTATGGAACAGGGAATATCTTCTGACCTGGAGCAGATGTACTCACCACCCTTGCCAAAACTGCCAACTCCATCCTTCTGCCACCAGAGCAGAACATCTGCAAGGAGACCAAGCTGTATCTATTCTGCCTTTTACCTTTTAAAGCCTTTTTCTCCTTAGTTGAGTTGCACTAGTCTAATAGGGATCAGCCAGTGTTTTAAAAAAAAAATTTATCCTTACTGATTCAATAAACACCATCATCTGGAGATGAGGAAGAAGTATCTGCAATCTGGCAATCCTTTCATGGTGGATCAGATGATTCAGAAAAGAAGTATCTATAATGGATACATTTGAATTGGAATTAGTCTTTGTACAGTCTTAAAGAAGATACTTAAACCATATATTCTCAGACTAAGCTTTTCTGGATGCTGCATTTGTGAAAACACATATTTCCACTTGTGCTGGAAATATTCATTGATCAGTCCTCAGTTTCCCACAAACCTCCATGCTATAAAAAGCCTACATCTCATTCTGTCAGTCTCAGTTTCCCTTTCCCTCTATACAAGAAAGGGCCCCCCAAACAGCTGGCACAGACTCTCATTTCCAGATACTGTATTTCCATACAAAGTCCCAAAAGCAGGGAGAGGGACAGAATGTCCTCAAGCTCCTGCAGGAAGGGAAAAGGCTGTATTTCATCAAGCAACGTATGTCCTCCACCCAAGGCAGAAAGGGACAGGAGACTTCAGCAGCTGGGGGGAAATCACTGTGCCTGAATGAGACTGGAAACCTAATGGAGAGGGTTTCACTTCCTAAGGAAGTCTTCTGGGGTGAGGAAGAGGGAAGAGATGGAGATTAATTTATTTTTTCCTCTCCTAGAGACTTCGGAGTTAAGAAGAAAACATTTGCTCAACTGGGATGACAAAGAGCCTGAAGTGCATGCTTTTGTGCATTTGGTCCATTAACAGGCAGTTTCATATTTAAGAAGCAGAAGCTATAGAATGTAAAATGACTTTTATTCCCAGGAAGGAGCATCAGGATGCCAGTGACCTTCCCAGACAGCTCTGGTGGAAAGCAGTGGGAGAGGCTCCGCACACGCACATCCTCAGGGAGCAGGGCCCCCACACTCCAGCTGGGGCAGCCAAGGGCAGAATTCACCTTTCTGATACCCCTGTGGTTATCTCCTGCACGTGATGCAGCAAAGCAGAAAAGGTGCCACTTACAACTTCCAGAAGACCCGTCTGAGGACAGCCTGAAGCACATCCCAGAGCCCATTTTGAAATGTTCACCTTTGGATTCACCAGCATCTGACAAGACCCCCTTAACCAGGGGAGCTCTGTGCAGGGCACACGAGATGCCACCAGGCTGTTCAATGACAACACAGCATCCAAACCTTCACAGCACCCTCTACATTTCAGCAAGACAGACTGACTGGGGCTGCTTCTCCACATCTCTCAAAGAGTTAAACAAATCAAAGCTCAAAAATTCCATAGCGTTAATTATATTGTTCTCTATTAAAACAATAAAATGTGCTCCACTTGGTTTTTACTTCCTTTTAGTCTTGCTTAACATGCATTAGTTAAGGAAAGAAGGGACAGTCCCACTTCAAAGCATCTGAAATTCCTATCAAAAGTACAAAAGAAAATTCCTATCAAAGGAAAAAGAAATTCCTATCAAAATAGCATCTCTCAGCTTTTATCTCCTTGCCATCACTAGGTCTACAACAAAGATCCATTTTCAAGTGCTTAGAGTCTCTGAAGAGAAAAAAAATAGGGCTGAAAGAGTTAAAGTGTTTATTGTGCTTTTACACATTTTAAGATATCATCTTTCTACAATGGCAGTAAAATCAGCATGTAGCCTTAATTTTCTATGGTTGAACCTTGAACGTGAATCATTATATTACAATGTACTTATTGATTTCAACAGGAAGAGGATTAAGCCCAGAAAATCAGGTTAGGAACCTGAAACTGGACTGAGGAAAATGGAATTTTTCTGGTACTAAAAACTTCTTATGTTATGTAAAATACATTAGAATTTTAAATATGAGATTTGGCCATTTGGAAAATATTCTTAACATCTTGAACTTAGCAGAGATGTGACAAGGTCAGTGAACTGAAAATCCAATTAGTAACCAGTGCTTTGAATAAATAACCTATTACTACGTATATTAGACATCAATATCTGATTTCACCTACTTGCACAAACATACATATATAAAACAAATGGTGCTTAAATGGAATATTGAACAGGTATAATGGAAAACATTTGTGAACACTGGGTGCTGTTTGTTGGCCACCAGTATCACATATACCATTGGATGCATGTATATAATATATATGTACACAGAATACACACAGTGTAGATACACTTCAAGTACAACCAGGACATCAAATTGAAATTTGTTTTTCAGATTCCCTGTTTTCGGGAGCCTTTTCAGTCAGCTGTTATTGGAAGCACCAGGCTATCTTAGCCATAGGTGCTTAATTTATGGGAGGGGAAGTAACACAAATTTCAGATGCACATCCATTAACCCTCCATGGATTACTATTTGCTAGAGCTGGTGGCAGCAGCCCACCCCCCACATAACTTACCCAGAAGCCTCCCTTGTGAAAATTCTTATTTTGAAAGTTTACAGTTTAGACGAACAAATAATTTAGACAGAAATTTTCCATAATGGACGCAATGGACACTCTCCTCCCTAAGTCTGCAGTGTGTGCTACCAAAGATTCCACATTCAAAAAACATTTCTCAGTTTCTCTGGCTAAGGCTTTTCTTGCACAGAGAACAGCAGTATCTCAAGGATTGCTGCAAAGATCTTCAACTGCTTTGAACTTCAAGTGACCTGGTAACAAAAACAAGCTCTGTAAGCACTGAGCAAGTCACATACTTCGGTGAGTAAGCACACAACTCACTGAAATTTCCAGCTTATTACAAATACTTCAATCAGAATAAGCTATGCCAGAGAAGAGGAAAAATAATTTGTTAAACTTTAGCAGGAAGACAAAGATGCTGGTAGCACATTGATGCAAATCACTCCTGTGGTACTTCCTCATTCTTATTTGAAGCAATTTGGGGCACACATAAAAGGCTGATAAAATATTTTGAGCTATACAAGGAGATTTGAACCAGAATATGAAAGTACTGGAAGTGGTAAACCTTTCATCAGGCAAGAGAGAAAAATGCAGCAAGGATAGGAAATTAATCCAAATGCACCATCACAAGGCATCTCTGCCTATGCTCCCCTTCCCAGACAGCCCCCAGCTACCTGAACACTGGTGCAGTTTTCACTGAATCATAGAATTACAGAATGGTTTGGGTTGGAAGGGATCATCCT
>VXAX01001520.1:3569-95239 GCA_013399835.1 Leptocoma aspasia | reverse complement strand
TTTAATAGATAAACTATTATAAAATTATGCTGTGAACAGCTGGGCTTGCTGTTTTCTTTCACTTTTTTTAAGACCATTGGCAAGAGCAATCTGTGGGCTCCTGGATGGAGTAGCTGACCCAGGTGGAGTTGCTGGTGCAGTAGAGCTGCACAGACCTCCTCTGCAGCCCCAGCTCCCTGCAGCACTTGCAGAACCTGGCGTAGGTGTTGATGTTGTAGTTGTAAATGCTGGCCGAGGGACACTTCCCGTCACACGAGACGATGTTCACCTGCAGCACACACGGCAAGAATTAACGCCTGCCAGCACCGGGGACAGCTGGGGGTGCTCAAGGAATCCCATCAGGCACCCAAATCCAGCAGCAAAGCAGTGACAAACGTGGGCGTCTTTCCTCTACCCCCTTATGAAATCCCACTGCATCTGGAAATAACCTCTGAAGTGCCCTGCCCAGACAGGCCTCAATTTTAATGTTACTGATGTTAATGAGGACTTTTCTGTCCATTTCAGTAACAGATTTGCACTATTTTAACAGACACAAAGAAGCAATTTCTTGCAAAAAGCAAAACTTGCTTTAAATTCAAAAGCAAGTTTTGAATTTAAAGTATTCATAACAACCTTGGCTTGAACACAGCACCAAATGTTCTCTCCACAACTCGCTGCAGTATTAATTTCAGTGATACACTGATGCAGTGTTGCTATACTGCGTATCAGCAAGGAGAATAAAAGAACCAATCCTTTGGAAAGCCGAGGGGAATTACTACTAACGACACCAAATGTGCAACACAGACTGTAAGACAAATAGGCTTAAGAAACTGATAATTTTTTTCAAATTTAATAGTCAGGATTTGTGTTTCTGTTCAATGAAACACGAACAATAAATTTCCTGGCTGCTCAACAGCTTACTCTACTAAATGTACTCTTGGAGTCATTTTAGAGGCTACAGCTGTTTCCCTACTCTCTTTTATTACAGCTTTTCCAGGCGCTCTTACACATCTCACATGAGACGTCTGTCTGCACCCTGGCTGCTGCTCTCAGCCTCACTGCTCAGCAGGACAGGGCTGGTGTCCTCCAACACTAAATCCTTTGATAGACACACTGATAGTGCCTCATTCTTCCTTCACATTTCACAGTGTGCACACGCTGCTGCCTAAAAAAAGCTTGCAGGGCCCAGGATTCCTTTCTTCATGGAGCTGGCATTTAAACGTCGTCCCTGGGCAGATGAAAAATTACACACATCTGCAGCCCTTTCAGCTGTAGAGTATCAGGGCAAGGCTCAGTTAGAATAGTTAATTTGCATAGAATAATTGCAGTATAGGGTGAAATGAGACTAAACTGGCATGCACCTAAATGCACATAAAAAGAAGTAACAGCCTCCTTTTTTATTATTAAGAAGATGACTGCTGAGAACAGAGGGAAGCATTAAAACAGCTCTGTGAAACACAAAAACCTCTTGTCTCTGTGACAGTGATGGAGACAATGGCCTTGTGGAATCTGACTTCCCTTTCTTCCTTCTTTTTAATACCTCAAAAGTTTTCTCTTCTATTGAAAGGAGTCCCAATGGCTATCTACTTACTGGTGTGTTACTCCTGCAGTCGTTCTTGCGGATGGTCATCCTAACAGTCACCTTCTTACAGAATTTACCATCTTCCTTACCTGAAAAATGGGCATAGATTTAAAAATATCAGCTCAAATTTCTAACATTTCAGAGACAAGAACACTCCTGACCATTTAATGGCCAGGAGACACAAAGAAGAAAATACCCAGTGTATCACTGCACATGCAAAACTTTGGTGAAGTGACATTAGCTGCACACTGAAGCAATTCTAAAATTATTTCAGTCAATAAAGTATCTGTCTCTTCTTATCTTTAATAACAACTATAAAAGGTTTATTCTTCACTCAGAAGCCTTTTATGAGTAAGTCCATTGTTTCAAAAACTTTTGTAAAATTGATCAAACTCTCCTATGAGAAAACTTGTTAATTAATTTAACTTGTTAACGATATCAAACAGTACCATTATCAAAAGGTAAATTTGTTAATAAATTGAAGCGCGTTTCAATGAAATAAATACAACAAACCTTAACAGCAGCACTTGCATTCCAGTGGTATAAACAAAATTTAAAATAAATACGTAACAGAACCTGATGAAGAACAGGGCTTCGGGGGACTTTACATTTCTATATGTTTTTATTAAATCAAAGACCACCAGCAAACAAACAAAACTTTTTATTTTCATTTTCATTATTTCCACAATTTTTCTCATAGAAGTATGTACAAGGCACATGGATGAAATAAAAGAGATCACAAGAAATCATGAAAATTAAACGATGAGTTAAATTTAATTTAACAAGGGAATGCCGAACACTGGAAGAAAAACAAAGATATTCAGTGTAAAGTTCAGTTGTAAGAGAGCAGGAAGAACAGTATCTTCTGAGGATGAGCCTCTCTGTGCTGATAAACCCCATCACGTTGCAGATCTGTAAGAGAATGAACAGCCCATTCCATTAGAAGAGTTCCCACTGTTTCACACCAGATTTTACATGCCATGATGCAGCCCAAAAAAAATCTCCCCTTACAGAGCTGCACTTTCTTTGAGCCAAGAAATCCAAAGGTGTTGACAAAACGGGAATATGTTAGCGCCAGAAAAGCAAGGGCAATAAAGGATTCACTGGTTCAAACAATACCCAGTATTGAACTGTGACACAATTTAATTACATCTTGATGCACAACGTCCAGTTCCCTGCTCTAATCACTGTCAAACTAGTAATACTGCTTCTTGGAGAAACAGTTTTTAAATGTTGTTTGCTTGGGGATTTTTATTTAGATTTTTGGTTTGGGGGTTTTCTTGCCTTTTTTATTTTTTTCTTTTTCTCATTATATAAGCCTGTTACTCTTTCTAGACATAGCAGAGTTTTCTACAACATGACAGAAAGGAGAGCAATAAATCTTCTTGGAAACAAATAAAAACCTACAGAGAGGAATGTCTGGCTACTGCTTGACTGTTACTGAATTATGTTTGCTTAGGGAAAAAGTAAATTGAGAAACGAAGAAAAAAAAAATTGTTTTTAAAAAAACCCAACTCACCGTTATTTCGTGTTTTTCACAGTTCTTTTCATGGTTCTTTCTTCTTTTACATTATACATGGTGTGTAGGGTGGAGAATTCAGTGCAGCTGTGACTATGACTTCATCCAGGCTATGGTGAAAGTACATCGTATCTCATACAAAATAAATATATAATGTATTTCCATGCATGTATTTTAATATCCAGTGCTTTTTTAATGAGCTTTACAACAAATATATGTTTACATGAAGAACCTTACAAAACATGGGAGCATTTTTTGTGTCATAATATAATGAGATTCTTTTGCATCATCTGTACGGTTGAAAATCCTTGCTTGGTTTTTGGGTTGACTCATAACAATCAGGTCACTTAAAGTGACAGCAATATGAAAGAGAAATACAGATTTTGTTTTAGTAGTCCTGGAGCCATAAGTGTAGTTTAATGTAGGATGTATCACTCAGTGGTGCACAAAATTACAGTCAATGTAACTTCTCTTACAGAAATTTGGAGTTTTCACAAAATAAATGCCAAAACAAGCATGTTACAATTCAAAGAATTAACATGCTTTATGGAAAAGAACAAAGATAATCTCCAATTTTCATGGACTAAACACAGGCTTGCTGTTTTCAGTATATTGTCCTAGCTATGGACAGGAAAACAATTACTTGCTTCTACTGTACACGGCACTGGAAGCAAAACTGTATGACACATCATCTGCAAAAACGTGGCTGACACAACAAGCTTTAACAAGCAAAGCAATTAGTCTCTATGTTCTAGTGCACTGCAAACACGATGGAATTAGTTTACCCTTTTAAACACAGCAATTTTACACATGCAGCAAGCTAAAGACTATGCAAGTGCTTACTACCAACAGTACATTGTTGGCTGACAACAATGCACCGCCCACACAGTGCAAAGTGGAAACCAAACCAAAATGGGAGCCACTCTGAGCAACCATGAGCAGCTGTGCTACACTGCAGCTTTGGCTACAATTGGGTAAGGAGAGGTCTGGAGCTCCTATCAGGGAGTACATTGTTGGAAATCAACAATGAGGCTGTTTGGGTTGGTCCTACTTATTTCAGGAAAAGGTACCTGTGTGACAGCCAACATAGGCTGTAGGAGTGACTGGGCTAACAAGGAATGGGAGGAGCACTGACACTGAAGAACCTGGTAAGAATATTACACATTTAACAGAGCACGTGTTACAGAGGGTTTCTGGTGGTATGAAAACATTTGGGAGTTACTCGATTTTGGAAAACAGAATTAAACTTTAAAATGGCTGTATATTACAGGATCACAGAATGGCTGAGGCTGGAAGAGACCTCTGGAGGTCATCTGGTCCTGTTCCCCTGCTCAGGCAGGGTTTATGGTCCCAGCAGCTGAGCACCACGTCCAGGCATTGTTTGCATTGCTAAACCTCATGTGCAAAGCAGGAAGGATCTGGTCTACGTTGGTATAGCCAAGCCCATCTGGCATCCTGAGTTCAATGTGTCCTTTGGGGCTTCAACAGAGAAATACTGTCATTTCTTCCCTAGGTTTTGATGGAGCTCCTGGCTCCTCATTTTCAAGACCAATTAAAACTGAAAATAAAAATCACAACTGTTTCTAATGGCAAAGTACTTCAAAAGAAAACAAAACACTCTGATAATCCTTCTCATAAAACGTCTCCCACAATTACAACTGACTGACAGCTCTCGTGGCAGTTTTGCTTTTGAGGAGAATGAGCTACATGATTCACAGAGGTTCTGTGTGGTACACAAACAGCTGTGGAATCAAAACTCTAGGAATGTACTTATAAATGCATCCCAGAAATCACTGGGTTCTTCAAGGGTTTAATTTTACTTTGTGAGGCATGCCCCAGGTTAATTTACTTTTAACAACTAAGCAGCGTGGTTATAACCTTTCTCTAAGCATAGCAGCAAGATCTTCTGCCCTGTTGAAAAGTAGCTTAATGCATGTTTAACTGTCTTACTGACTCGTTCAGAACTGGCTTATTTGGCTGCTTAGGCATTGAAGGGCAACGTCTGATAATCAAAAACTTATCTCAGAGTGCCTATGGAGAATTTGCCACAGAACTAGGTAGGACAAGTACTTGAAACACATGTCCACCAGAGAGAAAAGAACTTGGGTATTATCATTCCCTTACAGAGGGAGCAGACAAAAAGCCCCAGATAAATCTTGCACAGATTGCATGAAGTTTCCAGTACAAGCTGCAGCAGAAGTCAGTGGCACCAAAAGGCACCTCCCAGCTGGCAGCACGTAACCCACTGCAGTAACCGTGGTACCGTGCCAGGTGCCCAGGGATGGGCAAGCTCCATCCCACCCCGCAGGGAACACCTGCTGCAGCTTTTCTCCAGCTCTCTCCCACACTTCCAGGTCAGTGTTCCAGCCACCTATACAAATTAAGTCAGATTTTTGCATTTTTAAATATTATTCTACAGCCCAGTATAAAAATCTCCTTTTCAGTTGCTTCTGATAGTATCAAATTTCAGCCTAAGGCCTTCATGAAATCAGCCAAAATGTTTCAGATGTTTACTAATGTGTTAAGAAAAATCATTATTCGTATTTTCTTGATTTCTATTAAGGCATAGTATCTTTCAGACCTATTCTGTAGAGAATTTTTATTCTGGGGTTTTTTTTTAATCCCAGAGAATCTTTAATTGCTCTCACAGACAATCAAGAAAGGGAGAATTTTTAAATTGTAGAATCTTTTAGAAGATACTGCCTGAAGGTTTCTCAACTGTCTATTGATTACTATATTCATTATTTACAAAATTAACTCGCAAACCACATAGATCAATCTTCATTTTTACAAAATATGAAGACATTAATGTGGATGAAGCACTGTTTTAAGGTGCCTTCTAAAATACAGTACCTTTTATTTTACTAAATGCAGTACCTAAAATTTTGAGGAGTTTTACACAAGAACTACAAAATATTCAAGGTAGAAATTTAAAATATTCGAGGTAGAAATAGAAACCTTAACAGCTACAATCGCTATCAGTGGAGTAAATGATTTCATGTTCAAGTGTTTTCTTCTGATTTAACTGCACTATCTGCAGTGTTATGTACATGAGTAAGCCTGGGAAAAGCACAGCCTTTGAGATGTGAATCAAGCTTTCATATGGGAAATAATCCACTTTATTCATAAGGTAACAGATCAGAGAGACTTGTGAGGCAGGAATTGTCAATAATCACTTACATGTTTTGCAGCATCCTTCTAAGAATGGCACAACATAGCCTCCAACCTGACCAAGAGAAAAAACAAAGAGGAACAACTTGATTCCTTTTCAAGAATTCATTCCCATGTACCTGCATTATTAGAAATATCTTTCAGATAAAGCTCTGCATCATTGTTCAGGCAAATGCAACACTCTGGTGAATGGATGAAGGTTTGGCTACGAAACTGAGACAGTTCTGAAACACCAACCCACTGCTACTTGTGAGGAAGAACTACATCCATTCAGCTCTTTCAGGAATGTTCCCTGCTTGTGTAACATCATCCACCAAGGACAGTATCTTTCTATCCACATGTAAAAGTACAATTACAGAGAGCAGTAAGAACATTCTCCTTGCCCCCATTTCCTGGCACTTAGTATAATCTCGTTTTGCAAATTCAAATAGAACTTTTTTTCTTGCTCCAAAACTAGTTCACAAAGCTTTATGTGCCACTGTAGAAAAGATGCTCCTGATTTTCAGACAATCTTGCCTTTTTTTCAATGTTTTTGATCACATTGCTATACACAGAAAATGTTAGAAACAGGAGGTCCAGCCCAGAAAAGCATCCAAGTACAGACAGTTTTATGAAGACTAATTTGATATTACAAACCCCAATTAAAAAAAGCCCTCTAAGAATCAGAAGAGGTGTGTCCAGCTGTGTTACTCAGCAGCCTGGGGGCACAGTAGTCTGTGTGTGTGGTTACACCTGTTACCTTTAAATGTCTGGGAAAAAATGCAGGCACTACAAAAATTCATAATTACAAAAATTTATTAATTAATTATTAATTAATAAATTCTTGCGGTAAAAGCATCTATTGTCAGAGTTAAATCTTTTCATGCAAACATAAATCACAGCTGGAATGCAAACAGTGCCTTGCACACTGACCTTCACACATTCAGTTTCATTAAAGGGTGGGCACCCAACTGCAGAGGACACCAGAACTGCTCCTATTGCTGTGTTGGTGCATTCATACCTGATGCAGCTTGAAATCCAAACAGCACCGGGCTGCCAAAAATTTTAAAACAGAAACTTTACTCAGCAAAAACTGTATTTCAAGTATTAATTAAACAATTGCATTGAATGAGATCTCACTTGAGTCAACAGTAATACAGCAAAATATAATTTAGATGCATATTCTGTTTTAGTACTGCATTTGAAAGTCCAATAAAAATACATAATGTTAATCAGGTTCTAAAATAGTTGAGTTGATAGTAATTCTCTCATCTATATCAGAATCTTCTAACTTTTGTTGACAGTTATATGGTTGACTCTCCAAGAAATTAATATCATTTACATGCAAAACTATTCTTGGTACTTGGCCAAATAAAACTATTTTCTGCACATTTTATATGGCAAGATATGTACAATATTTCATAATTTTTTGCTTCTACATATTTTGAGGGAATGAAATATGCAAACTCACCTTAAAACTGGTAACTGTGCCATTGCTGAAAGTGTGGAGACAAGACAAGTTCTTGCAGCTACCACAGCAAGTTGTTAAATCTTTTGGAGGCTGATAGACTTGGTTCTGCCAAAATCAAACAGATTATTCCTTGTATGAGACCACTTGCAGTTCAACATTTTACTGCTGTAGCAGGCAGATTTTTTTTTCAGGTATCTGATTTTAGGGCTATTTTTAAAATAACTTTCAAAACAACATAGCTTACATTGGCACACTGCACACCCATGAGGCTTTTATAAAATACCTTTGATCTTAATTGAAGTAAGGGGGGAGGAGTTCCAAATCTGAGAAAATTAACTGGTCTTTCTACCATTTTCAAATGTACCATCTTACTTCAAGAGCCACTGACATTTTAACTTTTTACACATTAGACATTAAGTAATATAAAATTAGAAAAAAATTCTGTATAATATTCTCATGGTAACATATCATAGCTTGTAAAAAGACAACGTAACATTTGCTTATTTTATAAAGCTGTTTTCACCACATTTAGAATTATTCTTCTATTCATAATTATTCTCTTTCTGATTCTTATTCAGCTAATGTCTGCCAGGAATTTGTACCAGTTTGCACATAATGCAGTTGAAGCCCTGCAGGAGTGCAAGGGGGCAGCATGCCATTAATCCAAGGAGGCACTATATACTTTATACTTTCACTATATACTTTAGTTTGGGTAAGATTTATGCAGCAGAGCAAACAGTGGAGGGAGGGAGACTGTTAAAACTTCCATCAGAACTCTGGTAGCACGTCATTAGAGGGAGATATCCTAATGACTCTTTCCAGCTTGCTCTATGACTGCCACCTGCTCAACAGAGCCCATCACCAAGAAATTCAGGCCACCAGACAGAACAGCCAGGTGTCAATTGCTGAATTTCTTACAGCTTTGCACTTGGCAGCGCAGTCCATCGCAGATGTGTTTATCTGGTAGTATTTAGTGGAGGGATCAATCACATCTGTACAATAGGAAACATGGCAAATGCCATCTGCACTGTGCTCCACCACTCTCTGCCCAGGAAGCAGCACGCCTCTCTCACTGCTCAGGCAAACTTTGTCTCTCACTGCAAGAAAACACAAACAGCATCCTCAGGACAAGCAGCCTGGCATCAAAACTCCACCAAAAACCTTTCAAACAGTGGAACAGAAATGGAAAAAGCTACTCTTCCTATTTTAGAATTATGGGCCACGTTTTCAAACAAATCACTAATAGTAATTTAATGTTTCACTGCAGTCACCAAATAGTTTCAAATACAGCCATGCATGAAATCTAAATAAGTATATAATATTCTGTTAGCTGCACCCAAGTGACAGTGCAGGCTGCTTCAACTGTTTTATTTTGGAAGACTATTTCAGGATAAGAAATGTACCTGTGAAATGTTTATTTCTCCCCACTAATTACAGAGGACACAGAGGAGAATTAGCCCTAATTGTGAATTAAGTAAATTAATCCTGCTCTCTTCAGTGCCACGTTTGAAGTGAATGCCTGATTTTTAATTCCTAATTTCCCTTAGCACTTGAAAGGCTATTTCTTTGAATTAAATTATTTTCTGACTTACCACATTTGTACTTCACACAGTTACAGATATTTTCTGTACTGTTCTGAAACAGTTCATCTATCTGAAGTTTCTGCCCCTACAGGTATAAACACAGAAAAAAAAATTACACATGAAACAACAGCATGTTTTCTTATTTATATGATCTTTTTCTTATAAACAACTTTCCTTCAGAATTTGGGTAGCAGTGTCTCTTGAAGGTTCTGCTTAGTCAGCAGCCTGAGTGCATGATGTACGTTAACATACTCACCATAACAAATAATATTAGCTGTGATGCTTGAAGGCTTTTAGTTCAACACTTTAAACCCAAAGCTTTATCCTGACTTATGCTGTGTGCATGAAAGCAGTCCAACTCTACCAATATATTGGGGCAGAATATGGTAATAAAAAGCTCTGGAAATACCAGGGCTGTAGAGTCATTTTATTCTGCAAGGTATTTAGACTTAGGTGGCTTCTTGAAAATGTGTATATCTTACTCTAAAGCAATTTTTAAATAAAGAGGTGATGATGTGCCATTTCATATTTCACTGATAAAACTATTATTCAGATACTGATAAATAGATTCATTAAGAAATTAACAAACAGTGACAAGATAAATTTCATACCAATTTGCACTGAGGTTTGGGGATTGTTTCGCACGCACATTCTGAAACAGAATACAACACCAGAAACAGTAGTTTATATAGCAATTTATATGCCATTTGCTTACAACAGAGCAACAGTGAGAAGAAAAATTCCAGATATGAAAGTCAGCAAACCCAATACAATAACTCTTACAACACTTTCAAGATGGTAAATAACCCAGTTTGAATGGACAAATTCTACAGGATGGAAGAGAAGCAAAACAGGCAGATTAGAAAGTTCTGCAGCATGAAATGACTTCCCTGTGTCATTTGCTCAAGAGCAGGTCCCAATGGTGTAGCTGGCTGAAACCAAGGGGCCAAAGCTGGTGTCACTCCTCATTGTCTAAGGCAACTTTAGTGAAAATCAGTGATTTTACCACAGGTCCGGAAGGGACAGCACTTCTCCGGGCTCCACACCTCCACCAGAGACATGCCCAGCATGCACCTGAACTCAGGACAACGATGGACTTCACAGACTAAAATCAGAGGAAAGCAAGTACAGTAAACACAATGTTGTCATCTTTGGATGAGTGGAAATATTAATCAAGAGAGAGTAAATAACTTAGAATACACACATCTGTATAACATCTTTGTTTGCAAGACTAATAGTGAAAATTTGACCTTTAGCTATTGGGTAATAACAATATGGAGTACAAAATACTATAGACAAGTATTTAAATAATTTTAAATATCTGGAATTTGAGCTCTGAAACTACTCACTTGTCTCCACCATACAGATATCAGAAAATGCTTTACACACATGAAGTTTTAAAAGTGAAGATTATTTGTTCAGGACTACAGATAATAGCTTGCTTATACAGCAAAGTGGAGCTCTATCCCTAATCCACCACTTTGACACTGACCATCCACACCACAAAATTTCCCATGTTCTCTGTTATTTAAAATATTAAAATCAAGTCAAACTTACTGCACTGATATGTAGGGCAACACCTGCCAGTAGTGTTGCCATCCACAATGAGAACTTCTCCTTCTTGACATTTGGGAGTTTGATCCGAGCAAGCCCCGCATGCTGGAGAAAACAATTATTTAAATCTAAAACACTGGAAGAAGTCTTACTACTGCCTAGAAAATTTGCTGTAAGTTTGTCCCAGACTCATATGAGAGAGAGCAGAGGTGCTCTGCATTCACTGCTTACAGACTCTATACAAAAGGCTAATTCTCAGTGCATCTTGCCCCTCTTTCCTTTGTTCCCTGCTAGAAGGAATTAATACATTTTTTGTGAGCAAACATGATTTTCCCTCCTTCTCCTGTTATGAAAAATTTTGCCAGGTCTTCTCTCCTACTAAGTCATGCTGTTGTTTTTTTCAGGAGTCTTCGATCCTCAATAAAATGCATCCCCTGTGATCCCAGTGTTATCCTCCCACTTGCACACATATGACAACCACAACAGGAACTTTTAATATGCACAGTGCAAAGACTTGTTTTATCAAAAAAAGAGTCAAAAGGAAACTCTGCAGACAGTGAGAAGAGCCAAATGCTGCCCATTGCTAACATATGATCAAAGCAATCTGATTACAGTAAAAAACAGATTTATAATTCACATTTCCAATTAACACTCAAATTTTTGCATGTGGAAGGTCCTTTCCTTCCCAGATATCTGTTCAAAAATAAAATAAACGCAACAGCACCTCACAGTCAGATTATTATCAAACAGAAAACAACTGCATGGTAAGACTGGAGCTCATATACTAATGGCAAAAGTGTAATTCTATTACTGAATTAAGTCATTAAAGGCTAAACCCCAAAAGAACTGAATAAATACACATAATACTCTAATATGAGGTATTTGTCATCAGTTAAGATGGGCCATAACTGAGACAGCAGGATACAGGGGATAAAAGCCTATATAACTTCAGTTTTCTTTCAGATAAAATATTGGTGCATCTAGTTCACACTCTGCATATGGACAATCTCAAAAGCCCTGAATTCCTTCATCCATGGACTACACCACCACTCCTTTACTGGACCAAGGAATACTCAGTTGCACAAAGCTGTTCTGTGATTCTTGATGGTTGTCACCACTTCTTATATTTTAGAAAATTAATGCCAATTTTTTAAACCACTTTTAAGGTTGATCTTACAAGGTTGGGAGACCTAAAGGAAATACAAGGAGTCTTAATTGTCAAGATAATAACAGACATAATTGCATATGCAAAACCACACTGATAATCTCAACCAGTCAGGCTACTGTACCACATATATAGGAAATACAGCAGGTATTCTCCACCCGAGCAGCAATTAGTGTTTGATCATCCTGACAGCTTGGCATCTGCTCCAATGGTCCACATTTTCCTGGATCACATTCTGACAAAAAGGCAACAGATATATTCCTTCAGATGAAGCTCAGCATTCCTCCTTTGGTATGCTATATCCCAAGGAAAGGCAGTGTGGAGAAGAGAGGTACTACAAGCTGCTTTAGAAAAACTTTTACTTTATATCCCAAGACCATGCCTGATCATTTAACACAAGATTGCATCAAATCTGCTCAAACTGAGGCACAGACCAACCCTGAGCTACTGACAAGAGTGAATTTTGTAAATGGCCATACTAACAATGGCATCAACACTATCCTTATCCTTCTGAGTTGATCTATTTAGTTTACTGAATGTCTTTTTTGTAAAAAAGAGTGCCCTTTTTTACCTTTCAAAAGAAACCTACCACAAACGTAGCTGGGACAACAGGATTCTTCACTGTAGTAGGTGACCAACTTTTCCAAGCTGCTGCACTCAGGGATTAGGAGTTCACAGAGACTCTGATTGCAAACTGTCACAGAAAGGGGAAAAAAAACCAAGCAACTTCAATCAACTTCTAAACTATGCATTTATAAGTTGAGTAAGGCAGTGGCAAGCAGTATTTGCAGTTAGATACCCCCAAACTCCAAATTACAGGCATATGAAAAGCACAGTGGAGCAGCAAAAAACTCCCACGAGGCAGGATTCAGAAGTGCTCATCATTTGCAACACTATTCATGGAGGCAATATTAAACTGCTGAGTCCTTCTGGGAATTAAAAAATGAAACCTCCTCTGGAAAACTCACTGCAACACCATACCAGGTGGTCAAAACATGAAAATTGCTTGCCGTTTCTTTTTGAAACTTTCTAAGCTAAGCAAGAATTAAGTGGGGAAAAAAAAAAAAAGCTTTTCTACCATTTTTACTTCTCACTTTATAAATTAGATAAACAATCATCTGATTTCTTTTTCCTCAGAATTATCCAGATCATTTGTTTGTATTTGGATATTAAAAATAAAACAGTAATCTCCAAACCTGACAGAAACACAATTCATATTCAAATAAACACAGCACTATTTCAGTCCTCCTCCTATCCTGTACCCCAAAACCTATTGAATGTTGAGCCAAAGAGTTTCTACAGTTTTCTACATAATCTGTAAATTCAAACCAAAGTAATTTCCATTTTCTTCAGAAGTAGCATGTGTAACAGGAAAGCACAGCTCAGAGGAAGGACATCTGCATATTCCAGCGGGCAGTACTCACAACCACGAAGGAATACTTACTGCAGATCTTCTGAGGACAGCAGGTCTGATCATCAGGAACGAGCAAGGCCACTTCTGCAAATCGCTGACACTCCAGATGGTGGATCTCTGAGCAGCTGTGCTCCACTGGAACAATGGTCTCGCTGTCAACACATTTCTGCATACAGCATCCGCCCAAAGAAGCTCTCCAGATCTCACCCACAGCACGAGGTGTTCCTGAGCTGTCTGTACAAGCTACATCAGGACAACAGGAAACACAGGTAACTCCTTTTAAACTCCAATTTTGAGCACCATTTTTTCCATAGTGGATGTGGATCTATGAAGCATAAAGATCACAGAGTTTTAAAGGCTTGATTATGTCCATCACCCCACAAAAAAAGTGAAGTTGCTTTTGTATTTCACAAATATCAAAACTACCATTAATTTACAGTGCTTTAGTAGTCTGATTTATCACAAACTGAATCGTTAAGGTTCACGTTGTTAGGGAGAAGAATTGCTCCATTATTTGGTGTGGTGAGGCAGAATTGCAATGAAAATAAACATGAATGCTGGCAGGACACGCACATGTGTTATCCAAAATGTGTAATTAACTGCTGCTGCATGTCATTTGAATGCCATTGGGTATCAAGAGGCTGAACCCTTGGCAAAGGACTTGGATGAAAAGGAGGCCAAGACTAACATGCTTACAATAATTGAATACATAAACTTAAGCAAAGACTTTGAAGAGCATCCTCCAGCTGAAAGTGAGCAAAATTGTGCATCACAAGGACATCTCCTGCTTGCTCACTTGCACAGTTAATGTTTACTGAATAGAATCCTCAAATGAATATTCAGAACTCACACAACACCGAACCAGAACTCAACTTATGAATAATGAAGTATCTGACCACCAACTTGCAGATAATAAAGAAGAAAATCACATCCAAATATACCACATTTTTCTTCAGGAATACAGACAGCAGTGTGAGCCCGGTGCAGGACGGTCCCTCCAGCACAGACACAGCCTTCTGTCAGCACTGAGCAGGAGCCCGAGTCCAGAGGAGCCACCTCGTTACTCTGACAGCTCTCTGGAACCTCACAGGCACCTATGCAAGCCTGGTAGGAGAAGCTTTCGGAGCAGGGGAAGGCTGGGAAGGGAAGAAATAAATCAGACATTGTTCTAGTTGTAATCCCACGAGGCAACACCTAAGAGAACACATTATTGTCTTCTTGTCAACTTCCTGTGCTCACCAGTTCAGTTGAATCTACCAGCCTGAAACACCAACACAGACCAGTTATCTACATAACAAATTCAAACATAAGGAACCTGCAAGCCCTTCTCTTCTTCTTGTAATAACATTTCCATCAAGCTTCAGTTTGCAGTTTTCATTTTGGCAGCAGAGATAAACCACGCAACAGTGTTTACACAAAATAATTCAGATTTCAAAAACATTTTCAAATACTACACAGATCAATCATAGAGTGTTCTGAATTGACTTGCACTGACTTGCAGTGGTCAAAGAAAATGCACCACTGTGGTATAAAAAGTGTGATGTGTCCCTTCATGATGGATAGAATACATATTTACAGCTATATTCTGCAAGAGCTCCTTTTAACAGTTACTTGCTAGTAAAATCCATACGAACTGAGGAATTAAAAAATAAATTGGCCCAAAACCACAGACCTTTTTATGTTATCACTGAAGGGGGCTTTTCCTAGGTGATCATGGACAGCATAAGGAGATGCCAGCTCCAGCTAGCAATGTGATTCAGCTACAGATCCCATTTGGCCTTACATTTTCGTGTTGCCATGGGGTAATTCTGCTGCCAGGATGCACTAGGATCTCAGGTTTTACCTCTTACACTCCACCTAATCTCAAAGGTGTTTTATTTCCCTAAACCCTTCTCCAAAGGCACAGCTTTCTGCAGCAGCATCCAAGTACATGAAGACTCAAGAAGCATTGGTATTTTCAACTTATAATAACTCTTAAATTAGGCAAATTTTGTCTCTGTGAACACCAGAGGTGGGCATACATGCAGGTACTTACGGCAGTAATCAGAGCTCCTCCACTCTATGCAAATATTGAATTTGTTGCACATTGCCACATAGGCAGCTAGTGAAATGCATGGATTTCGAATGTACTCAGTGTCTCCAGCCCATATGTCACAGAACTGCTCAGGTGGAATCTAACAAAGGAAAAAAACAGAGATGGCACCTTCATAGAGGCTATGCTAGGTAGGAAAGACTGAGCTTTAAAAGTATCCACTACAAAGAAGCCAAGAGTTCTTGGTTCATGGCAAGCCTTCATTGATGTACAAAGACAATCTACTAGTATTTAAAAGTAAGACTTCCTGAACACTGACATGATTATACTCCTTAGTTTCAGCTCTTTTAAGTGCCAAGGTAAGAGGTAATACAGTTTTTCTAGTAGAAGGCACAATTACTTTGTTCCTTCTTACCTCTACGTTTTTTTTGTCTTTTTTGGACCATTTTTGGTCTCCTCTTCATCAAAATCAGCTATATACAAAAGGTCAAATGGCAAATGTACTCATATGACCACAAATAATTTATTTGCACACCAGGAGTTTGTTATTTGCTTTAGGCTTGCTTTCAAGGGTCTGTTCTGCCCTCTCACATCTCCAAGCTGGAACTCTGTCTCTGGAGCCTTTGAGAATGCAGGTTCTCAGATTACCTACTGCAATTTTGGACTTGTTAAATTACTGAAGGCTTAAGAATTAATTAAATCCTAAAACTATTTTCTCTTATGTTTTTCTACATTTTATTGAAACAGTTGAATTATCTGTGACTGGTTTATGAATTGTGTGGTATTTCAAAACTAACAGAGGCAAAATTCTGAAAGTTGCTTATTGCAACTCTCCTATCAAGCTGCCACACTCTTCAATTACATTTACCTTACAACTGTAAGCACACAGAGAAATATACATCTCATTCAACGGATATGGTTACTTGTAGTCTCACGTTAGTGAAATTACCAAGTATACAAAATTGCATCTGAACTGCAGCTCTCTCAAAATGTAAGCTTTGGAATAGTTAACATACATAAGGGTGACAGCTGCTGAAGGTCTGGTTCAACACCATTCTTAAGCACTCTGAGCAGTCCATGACTGAGCAATTAGTTTCCTGATGCCTGTCTTCTCCAACATACTTTAACGAGTCTGGCACTTGCCAGCTGTCTATAAAAGTCGAGGGTGAACTGCTTTGGCTTAAAACTGTCCTGTTGGGTAGCATCAAATCGTTTTCCAAGCTTCCATCACAAAACCCTATGAATAACCAGAAGGAAAAACAAAAAAGCAGGTTAACACACGTGAAATATGTTTGAAGTAGCATATTCGAGAAAGTAAACACATTTTCAAAATCATATACAACATGACAGAATCACAACCTACAACAGATGTAAAAAGTCTCTGTTAGGATCAAAATACACAAAATGCAGAAAAATGAAGGAAAGCAAAAGTAAAGAGGCATCTCTGAATGGAAATCTACTGCATATCAAAGAGTTGCTCAGAAAGCCCAGCTAAGAAACTGGAAGTTTGCCCCTCAGCTGCACAACCACTAAACAAAAATGCATTTAAAAAACAGACTGCAAAGCACCTCCATGTATAGCAACAAATTAAAACTGTAAATTTTATCAGAAAAGGCAACAACCATAAAATGCCAGGATGCTTATCTGATACCAGAAGGCAGCATCACATTTTTCTGTTTTAACTAAGACAGTCAGCAATTTTGAAACACTTTGGAGCAAAAGGAGAATGTAACATGGACAGGGACTGTGGTCAGCAAATATCTTTTAAAAACCAGCAGGTAGAAAAAAGCAGAATGATGGATCAGTCCCCCATTCCTTCTTCCTAATCAGTTTCTGAGACTTTTGCATCAGGCTTCTAGAATGTTTTCTTCTAGCGTCTCCACAAGAACAATCCTAATTCTCTGTATCTTGAAAAAAAGTATTTGTGGATTCCACCCCTTTCTAAAGAACTGGTTTGTTTTCCATTTTTAGCAATTCCTGATGACAATCAGTGATACAACAACAGGCACTCAGAGAGTAAAACAGCTTTCCAAACTGTTTCTGACTGAACCTTTTGAGTCAGTATTTGCAACACAGATAGGAAGTACATGATGGCTCTGAAAGACTTCAAAGGATTGCTGTCATGTCAGGGACACCTTTTCTCCTCCTCTTACACATTGAAAAGGAGACTTAAAACAGCAAAACTAAAACTTCACACTTTTCTTGGCAAGAACTGACGTGCTTTAAATCTTTTTCACCGGTTTTGCTATAGAGATGTCCATGTTCCCCTCCCACATCCCTCCTCTCCCACCCCAGCTCTTCACCAGCTGCCACATTTGCCCAATTCTTGCACTGTAAAAAACACCATTGCTTCTGAATTCTTCCAAAGGATGCTTGTGCTACAAATCTGTAATGGTCTTCTCAGTTTTAGCATTTCCATGAAGCTGAGAAATCAAGACCTACCAATGCTGCAGTTCAGCTCAAAGATACCTGAGAAAGTATGCTGCTTGTGTTTGCACTAACACAGAAAGCACAGAAAGGAGTTTAGGCTGGACTAATTCACCCTGAAAAGATGCAGCACAACGAGCTCACTTGAGGCAGGCTCTGTAAGTGCCACCAGGCAGCACTCTGCAGGCAGGCTTATGCACAGAACCTCCCAGTCAGAGGAGAACACCAGGAACACACAGCACATGCCCTGAAGAAGTTGTACTTGCAACACCATCCACAGAAGTGTTGTCATCCAGTCAAAATGCCTTGTAATCCAGGAATGTAATGTTCCCAATCCTCCCCACCACAGCCATCAAACAGGTAAAGGCAAAAGAGAATCTCTGGATAACCTGAATCAGGCTTACTATAAATACCCACTGGCTTTATTGTCTTGTTTCTGTTTGATCTAATTACAGTGACAATGAGCCAAACAGAGTGAGAACAATACTGAAAACAGAAGTTAGGGCAAATAAGAGATAATAATCAAATTTCAAAATGGCATAAATTCAAACTCTCTTTGTGAGAAGCACATTTCTGTCAGCAGAACTGGAACCTGGACTGAGCTATTCCTGGTATTTGATACTGAGCTACAGGCATTTGCCCTTTCTGAAACTGGAAAGATACCCACTGTAATTATATGATCTCCTTAATCCTGACTTCCAGCTTCAATTTACAGCATAAATTTACAGATGAATTTACAGATGCAGCTACCACAGTGGAGATTTACATCAGCAAATGCATACTTGCAAAAGCTGTAACACCACCAGGTACCTTTTAGAAAAAAATAAAGCAGGGGAAACTATTGAACAGACCTAACACAGTGCAACGTTATCAAGAAATTCCCTCTAAAGTATTTTCTCCAACAGTTAAACTAAGATTACTTCTCTGAAGTTGACATTTCCTGGGAATTCTGACCTTTAGAAACTGAAAATAGCACATACCACTTCTTATCAGATGGCTATCAAACGCTAAATCTGTAAATGACCATATTTGAAATTATGGACTTAGACCTGTCTTACTTATTTGGGTTTGGTAACTGCAATCATGCCTGAGGTTCAAACAGCTGAGGTACAGACAGAAGCAACACTGTGGGCAAAGAGTGACGAGAGGGATAAATACAAATATGATTTCAACAATAAACAAAATTAGTAGTATCTTAAAATTAGTATCTTAAAATTTGCAGTGATCTAGAATAAATTTTTGGGACAGACCCTGCAATAAATAGTTTATATAATTAGGAAAATGTGTCTTCCTAGCAAGCCATCTGAAAGCCTTTATTTTTTGCAGTGCTCTACACTTACCACACAGTCCCAAAGCTCTTGGTTCTCTGGTTCTATTCAACTCAATAACCATCACACCTGTGTTGTGAAACCACTCAATTCTGATTTTTGTTGGAGTCTCCACTGCATACTTGATGCCTGAATCTTCAACTTTGTATCCATATTTTCTAACAGTAGGCCAAGCAGATCTTGAATTTACTGTTATCTAAAAGACACACAGAAGAGAGGTTAATTGTCAGGTAGAAGAACTAAGGCTAGATTTTTGACAGCTTAGGAAGCTAAGTCCTAAGTAATTCCAGAAGCAGTCAGGCTTTCCTCCATAAAGATAATAGATGTACCAAAGGTACTAACAATTTATGAGCCTTGCTCCAAGTCTTACCTTGTTAACTGGGGGTTAACAAGGTTGGGTCACAGTTTGGCCCTTTGAATTTACCAGGAGAAATGCACTCAATTGCAAAATTGGAACAATGAATCATATAACCTATGGTGCTCTACTCTATTCCTCAGTATCCATGTGAGGAGGCAGCTGACTGCAGAAATAAGGTGTTACCTCAAGGAAAATAAAACCCCTCAAAATACTTACTTTTCTGCTTAAACGATTGATAATAATTTGATTTGATACATAAGTTAGGTTCAACATTGCCAGGCACAAAGAAGTTGAATTTGAATTACTCTGTGGAGAAAGCAAAAATACATCACCCATAGCCACGATGTGCAAAATCTGAATACATTGGTTGCTTACTGGTTTTAGGTACTGGGATATTAAGGATTTTGGGGGATTATACTATTAAGAGAGGAAAACCATTGGCGATTGCAGTTTCAAGTCAAGACTACAGAGATTATCTGGATAAAAATACTATGATCTCATTGTTTTCAGCAACTCTGCCATATCATACAGTCTTGGAATTACAACAGAAATGCAGGTTTTCAGGGAAAAAAAATATGGTGGGCTAGCTGTTTGGACAAAAAAATACTAACTACATATCTGAAGGTCAGCAAGAATGAGACTGGGAGTGGTGAATCTGTATGATATGCACAGCACAGAAGTAATGGATCAGGAATAATTGCATACTTTCTGAGCTACATAAAGGTGACTAAAACTGAAAATATCGAAGAGGAAAACAAATCTGAAAGTCACAAACACATCGTCTCCGTATCAGTCATATTGAGCTTCTGAAATTAACTTCCATAAGGTGAAACTTGGAACCAAACTTTGCAATGGACATTTATATAGACATCAAATTACCTAGCTTTCACAGGAGAGACTGGAGCTAAGAGGAGTTTTGAAAAGGCTCACAAGAAATGAACTTTTCATGACAAAAGCCAACCCACACGACCCATTACACAGGATCCCCATCAGGCTTTTTCTCACTCCTGTGTCAGAAACTTGGAATGCACAGGGTGGTCCCATTCAGTCTGGCATTCCTACAGTCTTTTATGGCTCTGAAGATGGGTGTTTCCAGCCCAATCTATGAACATAGATAAAAATTCTGCATTGAAAGAGACTGGTGGTATACTGGCACAACTGTGGTGGTATTTGTAATAAGACAACACTCACAGAAGTGACTCATGATGTAAATCCACTTAACCTCTCATCATCTTGTCCATATTACACACACCACAGGATAACATGGACCTACCTCTCACCTTCCAGCTGTTTCACAAGGAACTGTGCACGTACAGTCAGGTGTTAGAGTGTTACAAAATTCCTAAGTATTGCGAAATGCAAGCACAATTCATAGACATTGCACAGAAGTGAATAATAACCACAATATAAAGTATTATCACGCTCTTGCCTTTCAGATACATCTTATGAGCAGTACCAAACACCTTTTGTTAGCTGATAAATGTTAGTTACCATTCTACAGTCAAGGACATGGATGGTTATAGTTTCATCTGGAGTTTGACTAACAATGTAGGACGCTTCTTTGAATAAAGCCAAATGATTCCCATCATAGGTCACAATGCTCAGATCAGAGAAAATGGTGCAACGACCTAAGGCAAAAAAAAAAAGTAAATGTATTTTCCAACTTACTTTAGAATTCCATAATTTAGAATTCTTACCTTAAATCTTACAAAATATGAAGATAAACCAATAAATTTTACAAGAGGAACTAGCTTACTAAGAGGCTCATATATTCAGCGCATATTTTCACATATTTGATACTGGTGCATCTTTGTAAATGCACAGCAGAATCAAATCCTGCAGATTTGCAAAGGGACAACCTGCAGACTTCTGCAATTAGTTATTTCCTTAAAGTACTTGCCAACAAATGTTTGCAACTTTTAGAAACCCCAAACTAAGAAAAATCATGAGTGACAGCAGATCATGCCAGATCCATAGTTCCTCTGTAGTCCTATTCCTGAGGTGAAAAATTTGATTTTAATCAGTCTTATTGCTAAAGTTTTTGTGTTTCAGTGGGCTTGGAGTTCTACTCCCAGTTATTTCAAACTCCAAAGCCTAAGCAGAAGTTACGATTGCTTATCTCTGCATACTTGATTTGCTATGATGAAATGGAATTTTCTTTAAGGTTTGGATTCATTCTGCACAATTCCAGGTAATTGATGGGAGTGACTACAGCACAGAGTCCTCAAACTGCTAACTGAAGTAGTTAACAGCCTAGGGAACCTTTTCATCCTGAAGTAGTTAAAAAATGAACCAAAAACTCTGTATTGACTGGGTGTCCCCTGATTATATGATGACAACACATGTCTAAGATCTAAACACATCCACTGCAAATACCTAATACTGAGTATGTTAAAGAAGCATTCTTATTTTATTTCCCTGTATGTAAAACTACAGTTATAAATTTCCTTAGATAATGAGCAACCCAAAAAATGTGCATATTATACTTCTGTGCTATGGAATAGATGTGCCAGTTCTTACCCTCCTTATACATGCATTAAATTGTTACTTGAATGCACTTCAAAAGTACTGCAGAATTAAAACTTACATGCACATTCCCACTTTGGGCAGCATTTGTCACCATTTGTTTGAGTAGCAAATCCTAAAACTCCACAGCTGGGCTGAGTAGCATTGTATGGGCAGTTCTGTGACTTATTAACCTGGATCAGTTGTCCATCCAAGCAAATGTGTTTTATGCACTCACTCTCTGTGATTGGCTAAGGCAGATTCAATAAAAGACAGAGGTTACCATTCGTATCAAGTCAGTATCACAATATTGTACAGTTTTTGTCGAAAAAGGGGTTCACATTGTTCAGGCACAGAATACTTGTTGATCCCCATGGTGCTGATGGAAGCTACAAGCAAGCACCTTTGTAAACCTGACCATTCTGAGGATAGATTAATGCTGTTGTTATAGTAAAGATGAGAAGAGCACTACTGAGCTTTTAATTTTACAGTGAAAAAAGTTGAGAAGGGAAAATATGGAAGGAAACAAGCAGGAATGATAACAGGGGTGTCGGGAAAGATCTGCTTTAAAGAGGGCAATGTAAACACTGACATTGGACAATACGAAACACTGTATTTTGCCAAAAAACCCATTCTTGTTACAGTCACACTCAGAAAACTGAGGCCTGAAACCCAGTGCAGTATAACATTTCGAAAAAAACATTATGCATAATGAAGTTATCCAAGGTTTCAGATATAATGCATAACATAATAATGCTCCCTTGTTTGATACAGATAGTTTAAATCCTAAAGATAAAGGCATGGCTCACAATTTTATTTTTTAATCGGTGTGTAGAAGTAACTAAGGCATATTCCAAAGCAGGCAAGTAATTACTTGTATCTACTCACTGTACAAGTTTGAGGAGTTGCTGTTTCTTGAGGCAACATAAAAGGTGATGCTGCAGCCCCTGCCATAGCTTCAGCTATTGCCAGTCCATCAGAAAATGTTGTAGTCAAGCCATGAAGTGGTTTGGTAGATGAAGTAAATGAGGAAACTGATGGAGCTGCTGTGTCATTTGGATGATCAGATATCATTGGCAGTGAACTCACAGAAGGTGTTTGCATCTCAGATGTTATTTCAAATGTTGAAGTTTGAGTAGTACTGACTGACGGTGGAGCCATGGAAGAAAACTCTTTTGATTCAGCAGGTGAACGCAGCGTGGACAGAACTGAAGCTGTGTTTGTGAAATATGGAGGGTAAAATGTCTGAGGTGTAACAGTAACACCCTGAGTAAGGACAGACTGGAATCCTGTGGTTAATTCTGACTGTTCAGGCTTGGCTGTGTCGAGGGTCATGGCTCCTTTTGCTCCTGAAGCAACAGAAGGAGAGCTGGGCTCTGTGGCTGCTGCTGCAGTGCTGAGGTTTAGCCCAGCACTGCTTATTACTGGGGAGGCTGAAGCTGCACCTGATGAAGGGGACTCAGGGGACAAGGCTGTCCTTGGTAGCATCATGGAACTGTAGGTGGTGGCTGAAGGTGTGACCTGCTTAGGCAGCACCACAGCTTCCTCTGTGCCACTCTTCCTTGGTGTGGATCCCAACGCAGCAGGAATTTCTGTTGTTCCTGGTAGCAAAACCATTGAGGATGTTGACTCGGAATCTGGTGATGCTTCCAGTGGTTGTCTTGAGTCAAGGGATTTAGTGAACAAGGCCTGATGTGTGAATTTTAGATCTGCAGCTGCCTTTTGCGTGGAAAATGAAGGGAACAATTCTTTTTTAATCGTTGTTAAGGAAGAGGAAGCAGCAAGCGCTTCTGGTGAGAAAGGGGGAAATTTGGTGCCAAAAATCAACTCAGCTGTTGTTCTAGCTGGGACTGTAGGCTGCAAAACAGAAGTTCTTGATACAAGCGGCTGTGTGACTGCATCAGTTAAATGCAAGTATTTTTGAGTTGGTAGAACAACTTGGGTAGGACCTACTGAGGTAGGTAACATACTCGAGTGAGTGCCTTCAGGTAGTGGGGTCTTTAAGGAAGTCAGTTCCACTGTAGCTTTGGCTGTGCTGAAGAGGGGCTGTGGCTGACCAGGGGATTCTGTTAGAGATTCTGCAGGATACTGCTGAACTTGGCTGGTCAGCGAAGGTTCAGAGGTCTGAACACCAAGTTCTGGAGTCTTCTGAGTAGAAGAAGGTGGTATAACAGTGGTCCCTGTGGTCTGCACTGGAAGTTTAGCTCCTGAAGGTGTCTGCAAGGGGAAGGGGCCTGCTGAAGATGAGGGCAGGGATGGGTGAGCTGCAGCTGCTGGAAGTTTCACTGCTTCTGTTATACTTTGGGCTGCAGGTTTTAATGTTGTAGAAACCATTTCAGTTTCTACTGAATATTTTGGTGTGGTTGTTACTTCTGGTAGCAGTTGTGTTAAAGAAGGTGAAGAAACTAATTTATCTCCTAGATACTGAGAGGTGGAGAACGTGTAAGAAGCCTTTGTTACTGGAAGTACAACAGAAGGGGACAGAGAGGATTTTTCTTTGCTTGTCATTATTATTTTGGTTGTTATGAGCTGACTGCTGAATTCAGAGGTTGGGGAGAATGTGGCATCAGTGATATTCACTAGTGATTTTTCATCTGTTACTGTTGTTATTGAACTTGATTGTTCTAATATAGAAGATAAAATAGACAAAGTTGGGACTGGAGAGGTCTTTTCTGTTGTTAACATAGATTTTTGTACAGTTGTTCTAGGATATAAAGAGATTGTTTCATGGGATGTACGCATGGGACTGAGAGCTGTCAGCAACGCTTCCTTTCCACCTGAGGGTAGTGAAGGAAGAGAAATGGTTAAAGAAAGTAGAGAACCTGATGGTGAAAAAGACAAAGCAGATGGCTTTCCAGTAGAGATGGTAGTAATACTTTCTACTTGTGATTTATCAGGCCGTGTTGTCAACAATGTGGTTTCAGTCCCACTAAGGAGAGCAAGTGGAGATCCAGTGATGGATGTTCTTTGAGGTGATTCTCTTTCTGTAGCTACAACAGGAGCTGTGGTGGTTTCTTTGGTTTTCACTGCTGATGTCATAACACTACCTGAATATGCTGGAGTGCTTGTCTTCACTGTACTTGAAACCAGAGCTGGCTTGTATTCAGTAGATACTTCTCCAGAAAACAAAGTTGACTTGGTTGCTATTTCAAGAGGGGATGTAATTTTGGATGTTGCCTTAACAGACAAAGGTGTCACACTGATAGTCTCAGCCATGACAGGATATTTAGTGTATGATGTAGTCAGGAACTCAGTTGTGTTTAGAACTGTGTGTAAGGGATATCCTGTAGTTGAAACAGTTTTAAATGTTTTTTTAAATTCACCTGAAGCTGGAGAAGCAGGAGTAGGAGCAGACACTGCAGGTCTCTTTGAAGAAAGAATGAAGGATTTTTCAGTACTAGAAGTAGGATGTGGTGGATAGGAAGGGAAATAGGAACTTGATGTATGCTCCACATGAGATGTTATTTTTGGGATTTCCTTTTTATGAGTTGTAAATGATAACAAAGCTGTTTCTGATGATCTCTCTTGGGTTTGTAGAGCTGTCATCTTTGGACCTAGAGCTGTAGTGAAAAGAAGCTCTGGAGTACCAGTCACGTGCTGAACCATTCCAAGAGGAGGTTCTGTAGCTGTCTTTCCTAATGGAATAGGTGGTGTGGATGTTGGTGAAAATGTAGTCTGCACACTCTGTTGGGTTAAAACAGCTTTTGCTTCTGTTGTTGCTGAAGACACTGGCTTTAACAAAGATGAAGTAGAGAGTATAGGAGAAAATGGTGCCACTGTAACATTAGTTACTGTGGTAAAAGACTGTTCTGTGCTTGGTTTTGTCCCTTCTGAAGCTCCTGTTACGTTTACTGGTGGTGTATATGAAGACACATCCAGAGGTGATGTAGAAAGCTGTGGCACATATACAGTAGTTTTTTCTGTTATTGGTTCAAATGAACTGGGAGTAAACGCTGTCAGCCCTTCTGGCTTTGCCTGTGCTTCTTTCGTGGGAAGTGTTCTGGCCATTTCTGACAACTCCATTATTTTAGTTTTGACTGGCGTTTCTGTTGTGCTAAGTGTAAGCGGTGCCCCAGTAAAAACAGAAGTAGCAGTTGGTTTGCTCTCTAATTCTGTCCTTGTGGTCACTGCACGTGTAGCAGTTGCTGTCTGAGGTTCTGTAGCCCCCAGCAGTTTAGTGGAGCCACTACTCATCAGTTGTATCCTTGTGGAAGTTTCTGAACTGACAGTAGATGGAAACAAAGGAGGAATGTCAACAGAAGCAGACAAGCTTACATCAGATTTTGCTGTCCCAGTCATTGCTATAGTGCTTCTCCCAGATGTAATTTCTGTTGACTGTGAAGAAGTATTTGGCAATAAAGTTACGGCTGGAAGTGTTTTATTGGATGTAATAGCCAAAAATTCCAGTTTCCCTGTAGTTGCAGTGAGTTGCAATTTTGTAGCAAGTGTTGTTTCGGTGTCCTTTGCCTCAGGCACAGGAAATGAAGTTGGCTCCTCACTGATCACTGCCAAACTTGAACTTGGTGTTAAATGTGGAACTGCTGGGGTTTGAGTGCTGAGAAGCAAAGGTGGGCTGTCATCTGCAGGTTCAATGCCTGAAATCAGACACAAGAAAACAGCCTGAAATTCATGAATAATTATAGTGATAGAGCCAGCACAGTTCTGGGTTAACTCGTTTAACTGATCTTTTCAATTTCCTTTAAACTTCTAAAACGCATAGACAAATTAAAAAATAAATTCATTTAATCATTTGCTTGACATCTAATGTTACTGAAACGTTTTATGAAGAAAGAACATATTTCTTAGTTTAAAATTCATCACATATTTTTTAGGAATTAAATTATTTTAACTAAAATGTATATTTAGTGAGCTCAAGGTTCACATAACTAAGGTCACGGTTACACAAATGTAATGCACTGATATTTGAAATTATAACTGAAGAACTAATTAATTATTAAGCTAAGTCTAATATATGATATAGATAAGTTTTCAGACATACAGTCTTCAAAATACACGCATCTTTGAGTGATTTCATCCAGCAACATGTTGAGAGGACAGGCAGGGATGCATCCTTCCACTCTAAAAGAAAAACCATTTGTATTAACTAGTCGAATAGTACCTTCTGGATCAAGCACTCAGTTTCAGGAAAAGAATCTATATATAAAGTATGTTTAAGCAGACAGTCTGGTTCACCTCAGCGTGCTCCTTCAAAATGTCATTGACATGACTTCCTTTCCCACTCAGATCTAAGGGAAGGCATGAACTCTGTGACACTCAGCTTCTGAAATGAACAGTCACAGCTTCAAGAGTGACTACTACTGCTATAAGAAATACCCAGTATTTTTATGTGTCAAAATCTGAATCAGATTTGGCACGAACTCCACTTCACAGGAAGAAGCAAGGCCAGATATAGCTGTTGCAATGACATAATGGAAAAGCAGGGGCACAACTGTTCGAAACAAAGTTGTGATAACCTCTCTTTGTTAATACTCTATAATACTCCCAAAATGAAAGTTACAAATATAGCAGTCATTCCAGAACCTGACAGTACACTAAAGCCTGACATGTCAGGTTTATGTAGCTGCAGCAGCAAGTTTTATTCCATTTCTTTTCTCTTTCACTTACCTCCTTACCCAAGAACACCTGATATATTACATGTACATTTAGTATTCCTATTACCCAGCTTAAATGTCTTGCCTAAACTACACGCTTCTCCATAAGAATACAGACACTTACTTTGGTACTGCCTGACAGTTTTTTCCCAAAGGGTCCCTGCATGTCCTGAAGCAAGGGCTTGTGCAGGCATCATAACGCCATTCACACGTAGAACGGGACGGAAGCTTAAATTTGACATCTGAAAAACAACAGAGATCTGTTGTTCTTGTAGTTCTTTAAGCACTCACAGATACACATCACTAAGAGGCATGCCTTACATTCACTGCAGCACCTACACACGCAGTGTTTATTCCAAGACTTTGAAGTCACAGAATAGAAACACAAACTCCAGAGCACTCCAGCCCTCCCCCAGCTCCACGCAGAACAGTTTCCTGCACAATGCTGGATTGCACCAGCAGCTCTTCCAACACCTGCAAGATTTACAAGATATATCTGGATTTCAGTCCCTGCACTATGACAGCCACCCCAGCTCTTCTGGTAGCAGGGCAGTGACATTTCCTGTACAATCATGCCTGCAGAAGGCAACCATCACCATATATGAATCCCCTCTAAAATGGTAAGCCTGAGCTCAGAGCAATGTTGTTCAGAGCCTACAAAGAGTGACTGCTCTTAAACAACATCTACATTAAACATCAGAAGGAAAATGCTAACTACTTAGAATTTCCATTTTTGTTTTTTTGAATTACTTTTTAAGATTTCCTGTATTTTTTTGCTTTCTTGTACCAAGCAAACCTTTGCTTGACTGAGATACAAGAAGTAGTTCTTTTACATCTTCTTGAAAACAATCAGATTTTCCATAAAGATACTGAGAAAACGTTTTTCGTGCAGTTTAGGGAATCTGCACTTACAAGTAATTTTCCCTCTGCCATTATTAACCATTAATGTCTTCTCTTAAAATATAAATAATTCTCTTTAAAATCGAAACTAAACTCAGACAAAAGGGTGTGTATGTTGCCATCTAGTGTTACCTATTTACATCTCATTTTATCCATGCATGTAATTTGTCACTGCTTTTAAAAACACAACACTTTTGACAGTAAAATATGCCTTTACTATGTTCTCATAAGAAGTTAAGTACATGTGATTGAATTATTCTGTGACCCCCTCCTAATGACACCAATTTAAGTTACATAAATCTAATGGAGGAAGGGAATTTTTTCCATACATTTTGGTGACTGATGTATGAGGATTTGTATGCATGGACTGGTTGAGTGGTAAGGTTTAAGGACAAAAGAAAATACATAGCAGAAACACAAGGTCTAAGGACAAAAAGATGATTTGTGGCAGAAAGACAAAACATATCAGAGCACTGTTGTCACGGGCAATCACCAAAAGTATATGATAACAATAAAACCCAAATTGAATCTAGGAAATCTCATTCATTAATCCACCCTAGATTAAGTACGGAGACAAACCCATAACTTTTAACTCTGCCCACAGAACTCACCGTTAACCACAGAGTAAGTTTCAAACACAATTAAAGTACAAGCTTGCAGAAGGCAGACTGTAACCTGATGAAGAATGCTAGTTTCTCAATTTAGCAGAAGGGTGGCCATGAATTAACACTTCCAAGTGCTGGGATTAACATACCATCTCCCATTCCCCAAATGAACCTTGACTTTTATGAAATGATAGCTACGTTTTCCTCAAGCTTTCCTACAAACTAAGCTCACAGAGTATGGTAGTATTGCATGCCTTGGTAGGATTTAGGGTGAATATCCACATAAATGCATAGCATTTGTTGACTGTTTCATAAATGCTGCTTTCAGTCAAGAATGAAGTCATGGCTGTTTGCAAATTTTGTCTCTACTTCTACAAAAAGAACTATAGGCAACAGAAGAATTTGTGAACCTGGTCATAAAAAAAATTGCTTTCTAACAGCTGTAGAACCAATGGACATTTAATTTTCCAGTCAAAGGATTTTAGAGAATTGAGTATGCCAGGCCAAGTTGTACCAGTGTTTTTAGTGTGCAAACTGTGTTAAAGAGCACATCAAATCACCACAGCAAGAGTTGAGTACTTGTATGAATTGGTTTCCTTTTTCTCAAAAAGTTTTCAGGATGTCTCTGTAAACTCATAAGGTATGATGATATCTGCGCTTTGTTATGAGTTGTGGGAAAATTCTTTAGAGTATTAAGAAAACATAAATTCAGTAATGCATCATATTTAGAGTTTTCACTATTGTCAACCTAACTTCTGGAATGCCTGAGCATCCCAAGGACCAAGCCACTGTAAAACAAAACAAAAAGCAGCACAAGAACACCTGCTGTGCACTGGTGCAGCCCCACCTCAAGCCCTGAGTGCAGGTTTGGTCAGCACGACATAAAAAAGGACACTCAGCTGTCAGAGAGTGCCCAAAGGAGCAATGAAGATGGTGAAGGGCCTTGAGGGGAAACCACATGAGGAGTGGCTGAGGTCACTTGGTCTGTTCAGCCACCTCCACCACATGCTTCCCGTTGTTTTAATACCCAAATTCCCCCTCCAGCAACCAGTAACACGAGCTCGCTGTGGCCTGTGCAACCACAAGACAGTGATACACAGCCTACAGACAATGAATCAAGCTTCTCCTACCAGGCACGTGCTCCTCAAAAGGATTTGTCATGGCATCTGGAGATGGCCATGTGTCTCCTTGTCAAGCCTACCAGCATTGGCTGCTGTTTGGTGACACAGCAAACCCTCTCCAAAACGGTGACACGTGTCCTGGGTGACAGTGGCCCCGGCTGACGTGCCAGCTGAGCCCACGGCTCTTACCCAGCAGGAGCTGCAGCACAGCAGAACCCCTTATAGGGGCACAGGTTAAATAAACGTGGCCAAATACAATATATTAAAAGGCATTGCCCAACTTCGCTGCTTTCACTCTTCCTTGAACATCAGAGAAGCATTTTCTTCCCTGTAATTTATGATTTTCTTCTTCACGGCTTTCAAAAATAAAACTGGGATAGCAGCAGTAGCTGCTACCATTTAATGAAGATTTTTACTCTTTTATCACTGACCGACCATGAGGTTCTGCTGAGCCACAACCACCTTTCTTTGTAACTTGGCCACTTCTTTTTGTGAGTTGACAATTCCTACTGTTCACAAGTCCGCCCAACCTTAATTTTCTATGCTGACTTTTACGTCACAGAGACAAAATTTGCCATTGTTAGACTCTCTGTAATACGAATAATTCCAAGTTATACTAAAAAAATGGCTATTTACTTATAAAGAAACCCTAACATTTGAAATGTTCCAGCATTAATAAAAGCTTGTATTTAAAATAAGTCTAAAAAGTAACTTTAAAAAAATCAAGTATCTGGATTTTCATTCTTACCTGACGCTTTTTTTTTCTTTTTTGCTACTTTAACGCAAAATTTTAAAAAACATCTATTAGGCACAAAGAGTGCTTTAGAATCAGTTCTATTTATAATGGAGGCAAAACTCTGCTTGGTAACTTAGCTTGCCTGTCTCCTCAGTTACAAGTTTAGAAACATGAAATCCAATCTACCCACTTAACACACACAAACCAGTAACAAACCCTGCTCATGACTTCCAAGTTTCTGCAACGAGAAATGTAAGCAAATATCACTGGAAAAATTCAGCTTTGTGCCCAGCCAAAACATCACTGGCAGCAAAGTGCAATTACCCACCTCCCATCGACGTACGGCTCCGTTTGCTATTACAACGCTAACGCAACTCTTTAATCTCCTCCTTTTTACTCAGCCAAAAACGGCAGGTCAAACATTCCTGTTTGCAGTGTAAAAGGGAAAGATGTTGTTGTACAGCAACCTGGCTCTGGCTGCAGGAGCTACCAGGCAGATGTGCTCAGTGGCACACGTGGGATTTGCAGGTCCAGCAGCAGTTGCTCAGCGTTTCCCAGCCCCGTGGCCCACGCCATGACCTCTCGGGCCAACAAAGCACATGAGCTCACACTGAACTCAACAGCAACTCATTGTGAGTGAATCAGGACACCCCAGAAAATTAATTCTGCTGATGGAAATGGATAAGAGTTAATTGATGTTAAAACAGTCAGTAGTATCATGTCTAAAACTGACTCAAGGTGAAAAGATGGTTTTGTAAAAAACTTTTTTCATTAACATGAATTTAATTTTCAGTTTTACACCGTGTTTCTGAATGCGACTGAGTTAATTAAAATACCAAGATTAAAAGAGCTCTGTATCAAACTTAAACATTGAAAAAGGCCTCTGTGCAGTGTGCCTATGCTTAGTGCATCTTGTTATTTTAATTTTAGCTGAAAATTCTCTCTAAAACAGGCCTTACATTTACAGCAAGTTAGCTGTTACAGCACATAACCAGCATTATTAAATACTTTGTTGCAGAATTTATATGGGGCAAGTCACATTTTCATAACAGACAAAAATAATTCATAGTGATCCTAAATGGGTGACAATTATATGAATGACAAAAGGTAATCACTCTGAGCATATTATTTTAAAAAAGGCTAGGAAAACAGCAGCTATATCCATAAAAACATCATAAATTCCCTACATACATGATTTCCCAGCAATCTCAAATGGGAATTGATCTCTCTTAGACGACACCTTTGTGCTTGTCCATCTGGTGAGGGTATTCTTTCTTTTGACTGAATGCATACCCATTCATTTGCCAGCAAAAAAATTCCTGAATAGAATGCAAAAAATGTATTTTCTTGTGAATAAGTACATACTACATATCAAAATTCAGTTTTCTACTAAATTTCCTCACATGTTTGTGGGAACGGGACAGCAGAAAAAGTGAAGTATAATGAAAATAACCCAATTTTAAAGCTGAAGTGAGTTCTCACGGCAAACACTTCACAGCCTTGGTGTAACCCGACGTGACAATATTTATTGAGATGAAACTGGAAAAAGTGACTCCTCAGCTGACTTAGACACGTGTCTACTGCTGTGGTGATCAGGTCACTTAAAATTCTTCCTTTTGCATGTGCGTCACAGAGCATGAAGAAGTCTCATGAGGAGCTTTCTGGCCAAGGGGGTTTACTGGGCCTATTATTCTGCTCCTGATATTTATCCTCTGATTCCGCAGGAATAGCTGTTCCCGGTTCCAGAGTTTCTGATCTAATATGCAAAGCATTTACAATAGTCAGCAGGAAACCCAATACCCTTTTGCCTGCGCACTCTGGAGCTGGTGTAACTTTTCCATTAACTTAAACAAATGCTGCTGTATTTTTAGACCATGTAATTACCCTACATCAGCAGGCTGGCCCTTGTGAAAGTGCACTGGAGAAAGACTGGAGCCCTATGCTCCTCTGCTTATAAAACTCTGAAACCCAAGCCCTCGGATGTGGTGATTAATGAAATACCTCTCGATCATTTGATCTGATCCCTCTTGCTGAGGTAAATTGTTTTAGTTTTCCACTGGCATAAATAGGATTTTTTGGTATAATGACTGGAGGGTAAAGACTTCACACTTGAAAAGACACACCATTCTGTGTTAATGGACGACCACTGAGAATTGGAACATGCTTTAACCTTCTTCATTCCTCCCTCAAAGATAAAAGACTAAGGAGATATTTTTGTTATGTCCCAAAAAAGTTCCCTGCTTGAAATGCTGTACGAACATCCTGGTAATAGCATTAGCCCTCTAATTCTGCCGTTCAAAAACCTCAACAGCTCCGTGATTACAAGCATTTGTCAAGAGGCAACAGGCATTTGGCAATGACAAAATCTGTCATTTTCCTCAAGTTGGAGTGTGCCAGTCAACAGCTGCATTAGGCTGTCAGCGTAACGTACCGCAAACCATGGGCAGATTCACAATGACACCATTAACACTTTAATTCAGTGTTTTGATAACAAGAAGCTCCACGAGGCATACAGTTGGCCTCTTCTGTCACAGAAATCAAAGGCTGCTTCAGGTTTGTCTGTGCCACAATTCAGCACGGTCACTGTAAGACATGGCCAGGCCACGCTTTATTTGATACAGCGTTTCATTTTCCTTCTTTGCTTGCAAAACACATCTCAGTTTCAGAGAATGAATAACTGATTTTAAAACACGGTATTGCCAGGAACACTTGTTAAAATACTTCTGCTAAATCAATAAATACATAATGCATCTAAAACTACAGTACAATTAAAATGTTTTAGAATATAATCACTTGCAGTGATTTTGGAATTATATATACTACACGTGGTTTCAGCAAGTAATTGTTGTCACTGGATTTCATAAATTAATATGTTTGATGTGTGTAATGTGTTAAGGGAAGTAAAAGCTAAAGCAAAGAGTAGTTCCATGAACAATCTGTTTTGCTTTATTTTACACACTAATATAACTTGTTCTTCCTGACCTCCAAGTTCAGTGCATGGTTCCACTTGTTTAAGAATATGTAAAAACTGTAATTCTTATTATTTCTTTTCCTTGTTGATCTAAAAAAAAAAAACCAAACCCAAAACCAGAAATAGCTTGACTGACACTACTTTTTTAAAGTGTGTTTTTGTCATCAGTTCTTGTAGGAGCAACATCTGCAGCCAGCTCCTATGAAGGGACCCTCAGAGTGAATATCTTCTTCATTTCTAATCCTAATGTCTCAGTGGAACAGAACTGTTATGGGAATGGAAGGTAGGTAGAAACACCCTCACAGCAGTCTGTTTTGTATTCAAAAGCTGTATCTGTTCAAGAAACATCAGGGAAATCAACATCTGGATCCCCAAGAAGGGGCAAATACCTCCAACGAGATGACAACTGAAACACCAGTAGTTAACACCCTGACAGACCCAGCATCTCTCAGTGGGTAGTGGATAAAAGTCAAGGTGTTTTTCAGGAGAAAATGAGGTTTGAAAGGTGTAACCTGCAGGCCATGTCCTTAGCACTGGATGGCATTACTCCTGAGGAGGCCACAAGGTTAGCAATGAGAATTCACGGCACAGAAATCTCTCCTGGCAGCAGGCAAAGGAGAGAAAATGTTGACCACACACCTTAAATTTTAGAGATCTATTATTTTCTATTCCCTTTGTAAATCCATTATTTTTGAGTATGCATGTTCTACTCCTAAAGAATTTCCTTACCACCTCCACAGCAAGTATTGCCCAGAAACTATACACTAGGATATGAATTTCCAAATCCGTCTGGCAAACAAAAACAAAATTGTCTGTTAAGCTATTTAATGGCTTTTCACAAGAAAACAGAATCTCACCTTCAATACAAAGCTAAGGGAAAAATATTTTGAGCCTGGATGTCCCAGAGTTCCCACAGCTCCCAGTAATGTAGGGGAGAGGTAAGCAATCTCATCACCTCTGAAAATAACACCACCATTTAGCCTGGATTTGCACAGGGAGAAATCTGCTGTTCATAACATTCCAGTGTAATTACCTACCTACAAGTTTAAAAAGGGTTGAGAGTCTGAACTCCTCTGAATGGTGGTACTTCAAAAGCTCAACTGAAGAGGCTGAAATGTGGATGAAGTACCCTGGTTTTGCAAATGACTCAAAGGAACTGTATCCCAAAAGCCACGTATCCTTGTGAATGACAAATGTAGCTCTGTTGTGAAAATCTTCCCATTTTTCCCATTTAGAAACAACAAGGGTATTATTGGAGACCAGCTGAAGAAAATAATTTGGTCTCTCAGCTGTTTCAAATGAAATCAAGCTGGAATCTGAAAAAACAAAACAGAAGAGAGCACACAGAACTTATTTATTTACTGATATATGCATAATAAACCAAGTTCACTCTGATGCTAGTAGCATGAGAAATGAAAATTGACTTTGGCCTTACCAGTGAAACCAGCCTGAATGTTGTAAGAAAATACACTATGTATGGATTGCAGAGTGCTAAACTGTGATTATTAAGTTTTCTAAATACTCTACAGATTCCAATATGAATACAAAGAGATTGAGATATTTGCCCACACCAGGATAAAGGAATATAGCCCTGCAGTCAAGCAGAACTTAATTTACAGTCTTTACTAAGCCATTTATTTAATAAAAACTTCAACTCCATCTAACTAGCTTTAAAAGTAACATTTGCCATCAGGAATTGATAGCTTAAAAGCTCAGCCTTTCATTAAAAATAAATTAAAAAACTGTGTTTTGCATTCAGCTCTCTAGCTCTCCCTCTAAGAACGCTACAGCAAAGTCTTTTTTTTGGCAAATGCTCCCTCACGATACCTTACCCTGCAGTACTTCTGATTTCAGGCACCTTCTGTACAGCCTATTGCAGGGCATCAGATCTTGAGCCTGTTACAGGCATCTGCTGCTCACAGAATACTTCATTCTGTTTTGCTGTAAACTCTGCTAGTCTCTTGAAAACAGCCATTAATCTACTGTAAAATCAACTAACCCTCCAGGACCGGGTAGCATTTCTTAAAAAAAAAAAAAGCTTAGAAAACAAATGATCTCTATTAAAAGGATATATTATCACATTCTGGTATAACACTTCTGGAAGACCACCTTGTTTTCTGAGCATAAAAGCTTCAGCTAATCTAAAAAACCTAGCAGTACTAGTGAATGCCCTTTTATGAACTGTCTGTAGCAAGTAGTTCTTTGCTAAGTAACAAAGGACAGTCAGTGTGATTTTTAACACCTGCTGTATAGCCAATCAGTGCATTAATGCTCCTAGCTCTCCATTATCCAGAAATTGCCCAAAACTGGTAAGACATGCATTTTTCTGAGGCACCAAAGAGTCAAGAATGTCCTATAATGATACATCATGTTGCTTGTACAAATTCCTCATGACCAAATTATGAAATGCCATTTGCTCAAACTGGACCGTAAGGCACAAATTCTATTTGCCAGGTTAAATCCTGAGCAAGAGATTTTTATAGGGGAATACAACAGTAGGACTGACCTTCCCTTTCCAAACATAAATTGAATGCAATGTACAAGTGCCTCAAAACTATGACTAATAAATCTATCCGAAGCGATTCTGTTACACGAGCTCTTGTGTCAGTTCTACAGACAGCAGCATTAGTAATCAAAGGCTTATCATTTTTTTAAGAGACCCATATCCCTCCTTTGATTACACAAAGCCACCTTCAGGCTGTCCAAAGAGCTCATCAGAGGACTCTGGTCAGTCCTCTGATGAGGGAGGAACTGGGGAGCACTTTGCTTGCAACATTTCTAAAATCAAAAACCCATCAAAGAAAATTCTGGCAGGCATTAAAGTGCACATTCAACTGACTGATAAAGCAAGGATTTTTTTTTTTTTTTGGACCCAGGTCTATTCTTAAAGACAAGGACCGAATTTGCTCTGTCTTATTTAAGATGCTAGGTTATTATGACTTTACCATGTGCTTTGGGTTTGTAAAGTCCTGAAGTCAGCATAAAGCTCACTGCATGCCCAGGAACAATATCATCTTCTTTCACGGGGAAAACAACACCGTCCACCAATTTTGCTGCTATTACAAATTTTCCATCCAGATAGCTGACCAGTTTGTATGGGCCTTTTCCCAGAGCTGTAGAGAAAATCACAATTATTTTTCATGTCAAGTGTCACAAATGCTTGAGCTCTAAACATTAGGGCAGAGCACGTGTGAAGAAAAACACATCTCACCACTCTGAAAATAGGTCTAGGCGCCATGCACAAAACCTGAATGAAAACCAAAACAAACCTTTCTAGAAAATACATGTTCTGAAAACTATCGAGAATACCTACTTTAAATTTTCAAGAACCATGATCAGCTGCTCCTTTTTGTCCCTTTCATATGCTTTGGTTTCATAATCACTTTATTGAAGTTAGCTGGCCCCTCAGTTATTTGATTTAGAATCCTCCAAAACTATTTATATGTATGGTCAAACTGATCATACACTTCTTACTGCTCTTTAAAACCGATTTTGTTAATGTCCAAAGCATGATGCATATTGCAGAGAATAAAAGTTTGTTGTCAACAAGCATCAAAAAACTCCTTGAACAGTGAAGATATAAACATAACCACTGTGAAGTAAGACAGGAAGAAATCAGCACCATAAGCAAAGAATGGTCATATTTTATCCACAAGTAAAAAAAGCCAAAACCATGCAAAGTTATTTTACAAACCTTAAAATGCCACACCTTCTCATTTAGCTCAAACTTTACTCCAGAAAAATAGTTTAGAGTTTACTTTTAAATGTTTGAAACTATTTTTGTTAAGTTCCCTGTTAAAATTAGGCATTTTATGCCTCACCTAAGCAGTTCACCTGATTATCATTTTACCCCTGGCAAGCATACATCTGAGACAACTGCAGCTATCAGCTGGGAAGTTAACAGCATTGACTCTTAAAATCTGTTCCAACAGGTTCAAAGTTTAGCCTTCAATTTGCAGCCTGCCTTCAGACTCTGGTTCTCCAAAACCTTAAAATTTATTAAGAGTTTTGAAATCCTAAGGATGCTGCATTACAAGTAGAGCTTTAGATCCCAATGGCATGAAAATGTAGCCAGTTAGGACACAAGCCCATGCCCACCTAAACGTGTACAGAGATACCTCTTTACCTTCAGCACAGAGTTGAAAAAACACATTTTAAATTACTACCTAAAACATCCAGTGCTCTGGAAATATCCTTATACGTTTAAGTATCCCATCTCAGGCCCATCCAAAAGTTGAGAGACCACAGACACCAGCTGAGGATTTCCCTTGACCAAAGACAAAAGGCTTCTGCTTCTAGTAGGACTGGAACTATTTCACTCTGGATTCATCACAAAGTTACATAGAGAAAACCTCTTTCTGATCTAAGACAATTTCTTAACCTTTCTGTCCCCAAAACTAAGTAATTCTGCATCATCCTACTGTAAGTTATGTAGACAAGAAAATACTCAGCATGGAGATGACTTTTTTTTGCCCACTGACAGCTCTGAAACATTGTATGTTGAATACCGATGAGCTGGATTAGCAGAGAGAACAAAAACACCAAGTAAGAAGTATACAATAACCATGTTTATTTCAAGGGTGGTCACGTGCACAAATCCCCACTATTTCCATTAATTTCTGTCAGTGAGAATTCAGTAACAAATAAAGCTAGTAACACACACCTGAGAAGTATGTGTTAGCATCTAGCTTCACTATCACCACAGATGTTAGAGGCACTGCACTTTCAGTCTACTCACACTATTATCAGACCATATTTCTTTTATGAAACAAACAAACCAAAAAGAAAACTTAAAACTTTTAATCACCTCTTATATTCAACTATCTTTTATTTAAATTAATTTAAAGACTTAAATGGTGATTTAGATAAAATTGCCATGCATTAGTGATTTGACTCCACTCAAAATCTTTTCAGGAGTCAGTATATGAGAAAAAGCAAATTTCTTGGCCATATTTTTTTGGGCCTGGCACACAGTGCATAAATCTGCCCTAATTTAAACTTGGTCCCTTTCAGAGACCTTTCCAGGAGTGAGCTGCTGCAATATTGATCAGAAGACCAAAATACTCCATGCCGCGTGGGTAGACAGGCTGCCACATGAGCTTGATGAAAAGTTACAGCAACAACAGCAGGAGCCCTGGCCCTTCCTCAGGCAGGCTGGCTGGTGTGCCACATCTGACCGTGCAGGCACGGGCAGGGTGTTCAGAAACACTCTGAGCACGGGTGCCAGGGCTAACACAGCACTACAGCACCCAGGGTGGGTTCAAGGTACGGCCCCACACCTTCTCCAAGGTTTGCACCCACCGCTGACAGCCACTGCAATGCTGCAGCGATGTTTGCCACTCGGGAACTCGAGGCTAGGTCAGACAGACCTAAAAGGAGTGTTATTCCCCATCTGGGGACACAGAGTTGTCATAGCTTAACAGCTACCTCCCTCTGGAGGCTGCACAGGAGCCTGTGAGCGATTTAACAACCCACTGGGGTCTGCTCAGCTTTGAACTGCACCGTGCCTTCAGCAAGTAGTGCCACCAGCACTTTTCAGTTGGTATTCTATTAATTACTTAATGACTTAATTGTTTAATCATCATCCATCACTGCAAAGAAAATTAGTTACACAAATGTTCTTGGGATAGGTCCAGGAATTATGAAATTACAGCATTTGAAAAAGCAAAATAAAGCAGCAAAACGGAATCTTGGCTAGTTAAACAACGTAACGTTCACAAATGTTTTCATTCGCACAATTGTTTTTATACAAAGATTCTAAGACTTAAATAAAAAACCCCCAAGATTTTATTGATATTTTGTCACTTCCTTTAGAACTTACCTTTGTTGAAATATTCACAATCATAAGCTAAAAAAAGAAAAAAAATGCAGTTACAGGCATTCTATAGATAAACAGGTTCTCTATTATTTTTACAATTAAGATGTGATTTAAATTTAAATGGTTGGCCAAAACAGATCATACACAAATGTTCATTAAAAAGTTATTGCCAAATATTTGCTATACTTCAGATAAAACGCTAATTTAAACTACACGGATGTAAAGAAAGCATTGCTTCCCAGCAGGAAATACTGAACTTACAATACCTACAGCTGTCTTTTTGTGACCTCTAGTGGCTATGAGTGAGCTTCACATTAAAACACATCTTTTCCATCAAAATTAAAGAGCAACGCCCTCACTCTGTGGCCAGTTTGCTGTGTGACCCTGAGCAAGCTGCATACTCTCTCTGTGCAACTGCAAAGTTAGAAAAATGCTTGTTTCCTTCCATTCTCTGCATCTCCCCTTCTTTTATCACATCTCTGGGGAAATGACAGCCTCCTGTTAGGCATTTCCGCTACATCTTAGAGAAAAAGGCCTCTTTTTTGTAAGCTCTAAGAATTTTTGGAAAAGGAATACTAAGGTAATGACTATGCCCAGCTTAAAAACTTACCTGTTTTTCTTCAGAAGACCTTTATATTTCACACTTGCTCTAGGGCTCCAATAAGGCACGTGTGTTTACTAGATCTTATTAAGAAATAAAGTTCTCCTGAAGGTGGAAATCACTTGAGCTGTTGATTTTGCACCTTTGGTTTAAGGGATGCGTGCTGTACCCTAATATAGACTTCCCATAACTTCTCCTTTCACATCATAGGAAAAGGGATTAAAAGTAGAAAAGTATCACTCACAAACAGAGGAAAAGCACGTAAGCCAGCTGGACCAGGATGAAATTGGAGAGAGAGGCACCAGTGAGGCTTAGATTGTATCACCGTGGTCCATACATTGAAGAAGGGACTCTTGACGACAATATCAGAAGGCTAATATGATTTATTAAAATGACTCCATAATTCTAGTATTTTTCTATATCTGCTCAGCAGAGAGCATTCTCCATGCTCCTGCTGCTGCTTTGTTCAAGGAATGTCCCGAATGCTTACAATATCAGAAAGATTACAGTCCTTCAGCTCCTTCTCCCACTCTCCAGGAGGAGAGCTGAGGAATTCTAAAATGTTCTTGAAGAACACCAAGTATCTTGTTTACAGAAAGCTTATACAGAGTAAAAGAACAGCAAAAGGATGTTCTCCCATGGGAAAATGATCAGAAGGCTTACACACAGAGAAACTTATAATATGTTTATGGCAACAAGACCGAGTTCGTGGCCCCAGGTAAGCTGGTGTGAGTGATCTTTCAGGAATGCAGGGCAGGGGCAGCCCTTGGCAACGCTGCCCCAACCAAACTTACGGCACACTCTGGGGGACCTCCAGTCCACAGCAACCCCCTGCTGGCAGCACTGGTGGGCATAGGCTGAGACACTGGTACAGAAACACTCACAGTCACCACCCTGGCTGCAGCCACACGTGTCTGTCAGGCAGTTGGAGTAAAACCAGGTGACGTCGATCTGGAAATGAGAATACAGCTGAGCAAAAACGCTCCCACAGCAGCTGCCAGCCAGCACCCCGACACAAAGCCATGGCTCTCTCAAAAGGCAATACATCTCACTTGGAAGTATTAAAGATTCCACTCTCTGAAACACGGGAGAAAACGTGCATTGGGACACGCCATAAATCTTGTCCAGCACTTAGCAACACAATTAAATCAATGACCCATTAAGAACAGGCATGTTAAGATATCGATGTGGGCTTCTGTTTTGTAATACTTAAGCCCTAATAAACAGTGAAAAACCTTATGACATAAAAGACTAAATTGATCACAAATCAGTAAAACTCAAATTTTAAGCAAGTCAGATACACATAAAATGTAAGAAAGTAGATGGAAAGCTCCTCTTTACATGTGAGTAGTTCATATTCTCTTCATATTATCAGACAATTTCACACAAGGATTTGTCATTTGTCCTCACAGCATCTTTAATGATCATTTAAATCATTTTATCTTAAGTGACAAAATTTCTAAGAAAACTGTCAATGCTAATGTTCTTATTGAAATGTTACACATTCTACATGGACTTACATTTGAGTAAGTTTTCTAGGAATGAGTTCTTCACATCTGACACTGCCCATTTAATACATTTATTTATGTATTATACAACATTTATTTATATATGCATGAAAAATGTGCATGCCATGTAACACATCTCATGAAAAGCAAGAAAGTGGTTATGCTTACACAAAAAATGCTTTTTAAAGTAATTAAAAAGTTTAGATTTAATTAAAAAATTGAAAAGAAAACATCCCAAATTGGGTGTATTTTTGTCTTCATTAATTACAAAGTGTTTCGTGTTGAAGAGAAACATTTCTCTCTGGTGCTATGTTCGCTGTCACTTGTTTATAATCAGGGCTACAACTCACCACTGGGTGGCAAGCTTCAAATGCTTCACTTAGCAGTATCCCACATTCCTTCTTGGCAAATGGCTCTCTCAGGGGGTTCAAACTGCATGGATTCCGAATGTCAGAGCTGTCAACACACTGAACCGGGAAGCAAAATGCAGGTGAGAACTTTTTTTCACAGCCACTTTGTGTTTTTGAACTTGTAAAGCATATTTTTGTGCTTTTCATTTTTTTAGGGAGATGCAAAACGTGAAAAAAATGCATCATTTATGCAACCAAAGCAGGACTAAGATACAGAATTAAAAGCTAATGCTAATGAAGAAGAAAAGGCAAATGACACAATTTGAAGAAACACTCCACTGGTCTGAAAGCAGCAGAAGAACACCCAGGTACTTATGGGTGTAATCAGAGGTGCCAGAGAGGCCCAGCCTGCAGTACTTACACCTCAACAGTCTCACACACAAAAATAACAAGGATCACTCAGACAATGTGCATTAGGAGTGCCAGAAATCAGATCTTTTTACCCCTAACTACTAGGAAGGTACATTTCTAAAACCACCACTAGAAACATTACCTTAGAAAACGTTCTTAGAAAATCTTTACAGCACATAGATTTTTTTTTTTCTTTCCATTGCTATGGTTGCACAGTTAAATGTTTCCCAGCTATGAAAAATCAGTTAAAACTGTCAACACACTCTAAAGTGAACTCAAAATTCTTCCATTGTACAAAAAACCCACTACTTTAGTGTTCAAATGTAATCAAAACATTCAAAATATTGTTACAGCTTTTTTCTTTACATTATAACTCTCAACTCTCTGTAACTCTATACTAGCAAGCACATTCTCTTTTTGCCATGTACCTCTACAGCTGTCCAACTGTTTCCAAACTCTTGTGAGTTTGTTAATTCAAAATTATCTGGAGTCCTCAGTTCATTCACTGTCTTCAAATCAAAATTTCCACATAATCCAGTCAACTCTCCCTGAGAAAAAAAATTATACACACACACACATAAATATAAATGTATTTTCACAAGATGAAATACTATCAGTCATGATCATTTTCAGAACTTGCATCTTCAGCTGTTTAATTATAAATTTGTCACATTTTGATTCTTTTTCAGCTAAATTTCAGTCAAAAGAATTCAGCTTTTCAGTCAAAAGAATTCAGCAACAAAGCTATGGAGGATATTTTATTTTGGCCATGTCACTGTTATGCCCTTTCAGTTATGTATTCCCAAGCCTTCAAAAGAAGAGATGATCTTTTTGTTCAGAAAAGGGAGCTGTTAGCCAGTTATGTGGTTTTTTTAAGCCTCAGCAAAATAACATCTGCTTCACTCATGTAAGGAAGGAGTACTGAAGGAGAACTTTGCCCCAAAGCTGTTTGCCTCTGTTGTTACAGAAGTTATACAGAAAGGAGTAAGCAAAAAAAAAGAGAATGAATATTTTCATTGACAAGGTAGCTGAATGCTTCTTTAATTTATTTCTGAATAAATATGTCTTATTTATCAAGATTTACATAAATACCTCAGAGCAATGGCAATAAGAGCGTTGACTTCCACCTACCTGCCACTGATGACCCATCTGCACATGAACTGTTGTTCTCTGATCCCAAAGAATGGTGACATGCTCATCAGGAAAATGGACAACAGTGAAAAATCCAGCTTTCCATAACTGCACTTTTTGTAGGCCATCTATGTAACTAGATAAGCTCTGTTCAAAACAAAACAAGGGAGCTTATAATGGAAACAATATCTTCATAAAATGTTCACTTGACAGGAAACGGAACACGTAAATGAAATTAACAACACTGTTCTCTGACATGTCCAAAACCAGACAGAAGGCCACAGAGGGAGAAACGCTTAAGCAAAAGGGGCCTGGATTTTGAATGTGAACTGTATTGTATTTTTATGATTTTCCAATTTTAAAAGTTGATTTTATATCAAATTTACAGGATGGGTAAGGGACTGAAGATTAGAAGTTTAATGATTCATCTGGGAGGTAGATGAGTAGTCTTAAGGCTCCTGATTATGATTTTCACTTAGTTATAAGTAATTCTGTCTCAGTCACATCCTTTTTTCTAATATGGAGAGGTAAAAATGATACATGAAGCAGCCTCTGGAAATAAGGAATTGTCCAAATATGTGTCCCTAGATCACAATCTTATTTAAATAAAGCATTTTTCTCTCAATCCACCAATAATCAGACTGCAGCTTATTTGTAGCATGGACTAAGATGCCTGGTTTAACTACACAGTATCTCAAACTGCCTTTCTGTAGTCAGTCCATGAACTATAAATTATAGTGTAAATGGTACTATTTATACTATAATTCCTAATATACTAAAATACTAAACATTTACAGAAAAGAGTTTGCAGTTTGGCCAAAGCAAAAATGAAATTCAGGCTGTGGAGGATATACAAGGGGCTGTAGTTTGATTTTTTAACTGTATAAAAATATTCCCCCTATACATTCCAGACCTGACTAGGCTCTTAGTTCTGGTGGAATTAATAGCAAAACTCCCACTGACTTCAAAACACTAGTATTTCTCCCAAGATACTAAACAGGAATTAAGTCTAAACAAAAGAGCTACAATTATCTCATCTAACATTTTTGTCAAATACAGACAAGATTTTGTTTAAGGTTTCCATTGAACAACCCAGATGTGATCAGCATTCACCGTAAAGATATTTACACCTCTGCTACTGAAGTGGCACAGTAAGTTTTTGGTTATGAAAGGGAGAAATACCCAGAGAAGTACATATGCTACTTTTTGACCAGAAGTAAGAACTGAAACTTACTGGATTCCCAGTTTCATCATCAAATACTAAAAGAGATTTTCCAACATTAATGAAAATGTTTTTTCTGCAAATAATTCCAGTACTAAAGCAGTCAATATTCTCTATAATGACAGAAAGACTGGTTGAAGAAGTACCCTGAAGGGAAAAAAAAAAAAAAAAAAAAAAAAAAAAAGGTCCATTTTTAAATATACTAATATAAATATGCATATTGTTACATAGTTCAGTTGGCAGAAACCACAGTGTATGTTTATGTTACGTATGACTCAAAGTCTAAACAATACCAAAAATGAAAAAACCAGGATGCAGGACTCAATAAAATGCACAGAGAGGAAGTAAGCACAACGGCAGATTGTAACAGGTGGTTGTAAACGCAGTTTTCGGGAGGTTTTACCAAACAAGCCTCACCTTAACTAGGTAAACCTTGCAAGTTCCGAGGAAGTCGAAGGTGAGTCCGTCGAAGGTCCTGTAGTGGCGGTCCCCGTACGCCGTGCACATGGATGGGCAGGGCTGGAAGGTGCACTGGAACGATCCGTGCTGGCAGACGCTGAAAAATGGACCACCAACAATGGGAATATCAGCTGCAAGCCCCGACAAATGATCACAGCTACTGCACTGAGAAGCAAAGAAACAAAAGCTGGGCAAGGGCGAGGAGTGTGCACAGAAGCGTTTTGAAATGTTGGCTGGAAGCAGGACACATCAATTAATTCTCTGGGGAAAAAAAATGTGCATATTGAACTCAAACCATCTAAGTTTCTTCTTCCACGACAATTTAAAGGCTCCAGAATATATAGACACCACAGCAAGTCTCAAAAACCCCAAAAAATACAACCAAGAAAACCAACAAAAGAAAAAACCCAGTGCGATGTAATACAGTTTCTCCTCTAGTGCACACCAATAACATGCCACAAGGAGCAAGCCTTCTTTTTCAGCTTTTCACCGAACACTTTTTTCTGTACAAGCTGAATCTTAAAGTCAAAAAGTAGCATGTCCTGTTACTAGAGTCTTCATGTATTCTCTGCTTGAACGAGAGTTTCACAGAATTACCGAAGAAACATTTCAGCAGCATTATTTTGGTGCTTAGGTTCCTTAAAAGAACCATGTTGTTGGACTTACTCTTTTCAGATGTCATCACCCCCAAAGCCCAGCCTAATAGTTCAGGAGCTTCCAGAGCAGCTCAAGTAATGTCTGTGGCCACCTTGAGCACCAAAGGGTTTTCACCACACATCTAGAGAACGGCTGTTCAGACCTTGCTGAATTCCCTTTGCAGCATAAGAGAGTAAGTGGATTCTCTTTGCACAGTAAGAGGCTTTGCAGCATTGGATATTATGCCTCTTTCTGAATCGCCCTCTTGCAATCTAAATAACGTTTGTAGAGATAAGTTTTATAAATAATGGGTACAATTTCATTTCCTGCATCCATGAGCAATCATTAAAATATCATTTCTATGTTCCCAAATGACCCAGACAGTTAAATTTTCCTCGATAAAGACAGCAAAGCTGGTGCTCTGGCATAGCTTTAGTACAGGTATCTTTATAAATTTAGGTTAAACTAAATACAGCATGTGATATAATTTTGGCACCTGCCTAAGTTTACTTTAAAAAAAAAACATTTTAATTTCCTCATTAAAAGAATGCTGAACATTTTACAATTAAAGTCTCAATCTGACTTACAGAAACACTGGATAAACCTCTAACATTTGACATCTCATATACTGAAGCAGCAGGCAGTATCAAGCTTTTTCTCAGTATAAATTTTTGTCAGTGAAACTTTCCCTTCATATTTCTATCACAGTGCCAGCACACCACTGTTTTCAAAAGGGCAGCAAATATCTAGAAAATGAGGCAGCTCCTGCTACTGGTAGCATCAGGTTTCCTCTAGTTCACTTAGCAATTAACTTGCACCTACATGGAGCCACTGTCCAGGTTTTCCAAGTTATCCCACCACTGACTTGGTCTATTGCTTGCATTTTGCACCACTGCATGTATCAATACACTAAGCAGATGGCTAAAATAAGTTAAAAAACAACATGTGACAAGTGTTTGCTGTACCAAAGCACAAGGAAATAGCAGGACTTGCTAACTGCAGTCACCTCAGAACAGTACCAAAGGAAGGAACCTCATCAAGCTGATGGAGAGAGAGGAAAAGAGAAGAAATTATGTTTGGGCTGGAAGACTAAGTGCGCTGCTTCTCAGGTTCTCCTGAGACAAGAGGTTTTGGTTTCACTCTTGGCCTATTCAAATCTTTCTCCATATGCTGATCTATTAAGGGCCTGTCCAGAAACATTTCTTAACATACAAAGCCTAGGGAGATCCTTTTCTTTTTTTTCAGGAACACATTTATAATTGGAAGGAAGGGATTAAGAGGTACACAATGTGTTTAAAGTCCTCTACACCAGGCTTGTTTCATACTAAGTGAACTAACATTTAGTTATCAGAATCTAGAGAGCCCTAGCTGGAAAAGCTGAGCTATCAGAATCTTCTAAACTTCAAACAGCTTTTTATAAAGCATATTTCCAAGAAGTATTTGTTAAAGAACACAGGAGGCCCAGCTGAGCAGCCCACAGAGAGCGACCAGGAGTTGCTCAATGGTCTCAGCATGAGGACAGCAGACCAGCACCTCTACTTGCACAAACCCACTTTACCTTGCGCAGCACCCCATCAAAATGTTGCTCTGACAGACTCAGCACTAGAACATTCTGTGCTTAGTGTTGCCACTACACGCTAAATATTTCAGGTACTTGCACTGAAAACAATATTTGGGAAACCTAGAACCACAGGTCGGTCAGACCCCAGAGCTTGGGTCGAAAGTTCCTGTCAGTTCACAGGTAGTTCTGCCAACTTATGAAATTTTTTTTTTTTTGCCATGTTACTGTTCAACAGGTAAATCAGATCAATATTTATGCTGCTAACACTACATCAAATCTGGGTAAGAAGATGTTTAGTATCAACACACGCTAATTCAATGTACCAACCCCGCTGTATGATGACTTGTATGACTGCCTAAGCATGTTTGTTTGCACAAAGCACTCTCATGCTTTGCACCTTTCCCTCACCAGCTACACCCCTGCACACCCACTCAGCAGGCTCACAGATTTCACATCCTTTGGATCAAGCAGAGCTTGTTGCAGACTCCCCTCTATTCGTGAACAACTGATTGCCAAAAAGCCATTTTCACTTAATCTGTCTTTGCTCCTGGACACGGAAGGCTACAAAAGCCACGACAACATTAAGGGTTTGTGTATGAATTAACGAGCCTGGCCTCAGGAAGGAAAAAAAAAAAGAAGGCTAAATATCCAATGTCTCTCTGCCTGCATTGCTGCTGCCTTTGGTCAAGTCTCATACAGATTAGATGGGAGAAATTAACTCTCTCTGATGCAAGCAATCCCACACCAGGTCCAAATGGAGAGGCCTTTGGAAACAAGGGGGTGAACAACCCGGGTCGCTTTACCTGCCTGCCCAGTGGAGATGGCTTGTAAGTCGCTTCACCAGTCGACCAAAGGGCTACAAATCTCTTCTAGAGCAGCTACTGAGGACCTGACGAGAGGCAGAGGAAGGCAGTCAGCACAAGGCTGGAGGGGGCACGACATCCAGACAAGGCAGAGCCTGGTGCTGACGGGACGAGCCTTCCCCGGGCTGGGCAGGCCAGGAGCTGCAGCTCACCAGGGGACACCAGTTAAATGCTCCTGGTGAGCTACAAAGGAGGGCACAAAAAGAGGGAACTGCTCTGCTGGGAATCTGGAGGCTACACCTCTGCCACATCATCATGGTGCCTGGCAGTACAGCTGATTTTTCTGAGGCACTGCTCAGTGCCAGCCTGCAGCACTCAGCCAGGGCCAGAGAGGGAAACAGGCAGAGACTGTCAGGAAACGAGCTTGTGTCAGGATCAGGCAGGTGGGCTCTATTTTCACTCCTGTGAAGCCTTTTGGAATGGCAAGAGAACACATCCTACTGAGAGGGCTCGAGGAAACCTGGCAGGGTGTGTGCTGCGCTTCCAACACTGCAGAGGAAAAGGACTAGTGTCTGTGTGTGTTCAAGTGATCCTATCCACCCCTGCCTACTGGAATTCTCCCTCTGAACGCTGGCTGATTCATCAGTTATCCACATACACAGAATCAGGGACCAATCTGTCAGTCTCTTTGCTCAGTGCATCATGCTGCTCAGTACTCCCCTTAATTTAACACAGTAGTGGATCCAGATTTAAGGACACATGGCTATGTTCTGGTCTCTAGACTCCTCAGATTCAGTCCTAAATGTGAAAATGAGTAAGTAAAAAGCTTTTAAAACTTTACACTCAGGTGTAATATTTAAGGGATTTCACCTGTACTTTAGAAATACTAGCCATGACCTTGAAAAAAAAATAGTTTTCTAAATCAAGATTTTTAAGAACTAAAAAGATCCCATATTGCTATTATTTTGTCATGCAAAGTACTTTGAAAGAACAGAACCTGAACCAGTTTTAACAGCTCCTTGAAGAAATGTAAATATCAAGTCAAAGTAGACGATTTAGATAATCTGCTGTGAAACTTATGATTAAAACACATGAAGGAAAAATAATCAGCCTACAAATACACAACTAAAATGAACTCATCACTTAAATAGATCTCCACTTACCATGTATGACAGGAAGAAATTACTTTGTCACCTGGAAAATATTCCTTTCCTTTCCATGAGCATGGACATTCCTCTGCATCCAAGCACATGTCCCCATGCTTCACAAGACTATCAAAAAAAGAACAAAAAATATACATAGAGCAGCAGTATAGCTGGTATCCAGATACAGAAATATTTTCCTAAACTTTAAAGTTACTACCAGTTTTTTTATTGAGACCCAAATAATATTTAAAGTCTTCTGAAACGGCACCATTTTGTTAATAATTGTGTATGAGCAATTTGGTGTCTTCTTTTCACAGGTACCTGAATATTTTACCTTCACTGAGTGCCAGCACTTTGGGCACTAACCCTCTAAGACTGACTCGTTAACATACCAATTTTAAGGTCAGGGAAACTAAAAATTTCTAGAAGTCCTCTAAATTTCACCAAATTTCTTATAACTCAGCCAATTAAGCTGCATTTAACTGAAGGCAAGAGATAATCCACGAGATGTGGGAGCCATCACAGCCCTTTATTCTAGTGCTAGGTACTCTTACTATACAAAATTAGTGGCATACTTACTCTAAGGATTTTTAAATGAGGATTTCTTCTTGTCCTCTTCTTTTCTTTCCCTGATTAAAAGAGTTTTATATTGCTGCATTTTTTCTATGGCTGCAGTTATGCCTCTTGCTCCACGAATAACTTAATCAATACTAAAAGAGCTATCCTGGCTGCATGAAATTATTATTCTGCATGACAGGCATCTTCATGCAAGCAATTACAAATATACTCAATTTTAGTGCCAGAAGTATCTCACAGTCTTCAAAGGAGATTTTCATTATAACACAGCTCACCATATGCATAGCTATTTACAGTTCAAGACTAACACTATGAATCTGTGTTTATACACAACTCCTAGACAATCCGATAAAAATGGAAAACTATTTTTAAAAAAGAGTGAAAATATTACTGTCATAGAGAAAGAACAGAGGAACTCTTGCCCAGCAAGACTACATAGAGGCACTAGTCCTAATTTTCAAGTAAAATGTTTGTGGTACAAACACAAACATAATATTCAGAAAATCTGAAATTAGATAAGGAGAGAGAGATAAAGAGACATCTCAAGCAGATTCTACAAATAACCGTCAGGAAATACATCAAAAGCATGCATTTATTTTATTAAATAAGCCATCATTTTGCTGAGCCCAGGAAAACTGCATTTCTTCCAAACACCACTTCATTTTTTTACAGATATTGTAATGCTACTGGATAAGCAAAGCTATACCAATCTGGGACCTGAGGGTCCAATAACAGATGGAACAGCTGTGATGACAAATCCACCTCTCAAATGAAAGCTGTGAAACCTGAACTCCTGACAAGCTGCAGCAGTGTCTTCCACTCCAGCTGCTGCAGCTCCAAGTGGTTTTGATCCTGCCCCAGAATCCAGGGCAGCTAACGTGCCAGTTCCAGAGTAAAAGGATTCCTTACAGGCACCACGCAGTCTAGGATGACCCTTGTTTCTGATGTTTGAAATGTATTTGTATTGAGAAATAAACAGTCTCCTCAAATGGTACTTTTGGACAGATAATATTTTTTTTTCTTCAAGGTTAAGTTTTTTGGAATGCCAGTACCTCTCTGTAGTAATGGAAATTTTGTGCAGGTTTTTCTATGTTCTTAACAGATTGATTGTTGCTGATGTTTAGCACTGTCATTTGGGCAAGATGCAGCACCATGGACAAGATGTGATAGGTGTGAGGCACATCCATGACAAACACGGTACCAATAATGTTCTGTTTCCCTGCTACCCAAAAGGAAACACTTCATCATTGAGTTTATCACAGGACATTTTACCTGCTCGTATTAATGAGCTGCTAAGCTGTATTTTACAAATTTCATAGTACAAATTTGTAATGTGACTTAGACTCTTCTTCAACGTGTTATGCATCACACAGAAATTTACAGCTCTGTATGAATGGGAATGTGCAGAACACCATAAACCCTCCTCCCCCCCCATTAAACTGAAACTGTGATTTTCCTCCAGGGTAGGTGAAGTGCTCTTTGTAATCCATACTTATTTCAAGCATTGTGTCACTTGGAGACAATCAGCTGTGAGACTGAAATTCCCACTGGTTTAAAGCTGCTCAGAACTGAACAGGGCACATTCAAACACAAAGAGATCACACTGACAAGGTAACACTAAATGCAGTTTTTTCCCTCATGTTATTACACTGGATTTAAAAAAAAGTGATAACAGCTTTCTCTCTTGCAAAGCCAAGCAAATGGATAGATTTCAATGATCTAAGAATTCACCACAAATGCCCTACAGAGAGGCTTGCACAGCTCCTCTTTGAAGTCTCAGACATTTTTCTTGATGCTTATACTTACTGTCCAGCCTACACTGAATTGCAAGGACAACTATCCCACTTCACCCTACTGAACATTCACTTTATTATCTCATTATTATCTCTAGCTTTCTGCATTCACACACACTAATATGTAAATAGTCTTGGGAAAGGCACCATTAGAAGTAATGCCACCTGTGACTCAAACACTTCTTTACTTCTGCAAAGATCCCAAATCTGGACCAAAACAGTAAAAAAAACACTCCCCAAATTTCCAGCAGTCTGTGCCTTGCATAAGCTCCTTCCCCTCTCCCCTGCAACAGCCTACCATTAACTGATTTATGCAGCCACAAGTACTTTTGCCACAACATTAAATTTGCTCTCTGAAGGCTTCACACACATGCTCCTACAAAGGTCTGTAACAAGAGTTTAAGGGAAGCAAAAAAAATGAACAAAATAAGCAGCAGGGAGCATTTGACTTGTCTAACCAGAAAACAAGATAAATTTTGAGAGAAAAATCCAATGTTAGTAACATTCCTGTAGCACCTAATGCCTTCCTTACAGTTCACTCACTGTCTAGACAGGGAGTGTTAATACATTCTGGCTGACTGTTCTCTTTTTTGTTTGGGGAGCTTCTTAAAATCTCCTCTTCCTCTTTCCCCTGGTTTATTATACCAAAATAATAAGTAATTTTGTAGAATGCTTAGAAGGTTTTCATTATTCTCACTATACCCTTCCATCTTTCTGTGTTAACAAATTATTTTTATGCTTTAACTGAGATAGTCAGTTTCTTCTGCAGGTTCACCCTGGATTGGAAACCTTCCTGCAATCAGCTCTACCACCAGCACCAGAATTTCAGGAAGTATTCCTGAACATAATGGAAGTCTTCCTTTGAACTAAGTGACAGAGTTCAATATGGAAGTCTTCCTTTGAACTAAGTGACAGAGTTCAATATTTCTCTTCTTAAAAACAAGTCAGAAAGCAGAAAGCATTTTTTCATGTGAAATGGTGCTCAAGAACCTGAATTATACTGGTGAAGTTTTACTGTCAAGTGCAGGAAAAAAAAATTCAAGATTTGCAGCTGGTATAAACTAGAATGTAGGAGACCAAGAGGGTTTGTAAGTATTGCAAGAGGAAATAAGGAACTCTAAAATAGATCAAAGAAAGTTGCAAGTCTGCAAAGCAGAAGAGGATGGAAAAGAACTGGATTGTCTTGCAAGGGCACTGCAATGGATGTTTTCTTTGGAAACGAGCTGCTGCACCCTTGGCACGCTGTGTCTACTGCCATCAGAAATAGGGACCAGCACAAAACCTGGTGTGGATAAATACTGGCTCCTGAAACACCCAAACACAGGAACACTGATGCAGTCTTTGTAAGAGAATTGTACTTTCCTGAGGAAACAGTCAAGTGCATAGCCATGATGGTGTGTACCCCAACGGGGTTAATCCTTATTTGCCTGGAAAACATGAGATCTCAACAGACCTCTCCAAAGCTCTGCCTAAACCTGTAACCTAAGATTAAAAACACTTAGCCTGATAGCAGCAGCAGGGCCATCCAGAAGAGTGAGGTTTGGACAGAACAGTTTTTATTTTCATGCTGATAATAATAGCAAATTCTGAGTTTAAACTGAGGAGCAGTAGGTCTTCTGAAAAATGGTACTAAACACGCACCAAAAGCACAAGACTGATTTAACCTAAGGAGACTTATTTTAAGACATAACATGGTCAATGTAATTACATTATTAAAGATCAGCTTTCTAAAAATATTTGAAACTCACCTTTATTCTTCCCATCTTAATTTTTCATTAATAGATTTGTTTGTCCATAGGCACATTTATAAGACAACAACACTGATCGTTTTCTTTGTGAAAATTACAAAGTGATGAGTTTTCTTTTTTTTAAATAAAGCCTTCCAAGAATGTGTTTAAGCTTGTTATGTGTCACTTGATACATACCACAGAAACACAATGATAATTTAGAAACTTTTAGAAGGAAAATCTGGCATGATATTTCTTACTTACAAAACTTCACTACAATTACAGAATACTACAGCTTTGAATTGACTAACTTGTCATTCGTCTGTTTTATGAGAACAATAAGTGATGAAAAAAAAAAGGAAAGCCACCAAAATTCTAATTATATTAAATTTCCTCAAATTCAGTAAAGTCTAGTTTTTAGCACAAAAGATAGTCTTCTGTGTCCTAAGTAAGAAGTTGTCTCCATGGTGTGGGGGTGGGAAAAAGGACTGGTTTTGTTTTTCCTAAATGGAAATAAGAAAAAAATTGTCAGACATTTTGCTTAAAAAGGTGGCCCACATAGTTGCAAACAAACATACAGTGCAAGGAAAAAAGAAAACTTCAATACAATTGCCTTGTGTTCTTGAAGTTCAAGAACAGGCCATAAAAATAAATACTCATACTTGGAATTATGGAGCACACTATGTTCTTAGTTATTCTAGAACGGTGTTGCTTTCTTTTTAAGATCAGTCTGTTGACACTCAATATAAAATATCATGTTGGGTATTGATTGAATGCTGCTGAACAGTGAGGAATTAGGTGACCTGGATGTACAGATAACCACTGCTAGCAGCCAGCTGAGAATTAACTTTTTATTCCCTTGCAGTACTAATGTTAAGAGGGAAATAAAAAAAAGTCACTGAAACAAGGAGAAAATTATAACCAGTTTTATAAGGATGATTAGGAAGAGAAGTTTGGTTATGCTTTAGATTTCAAAAAATGGTTAATCATAATTTTGAAAAATGCTGCAAAGTTAGCAGAGACTGCTTGATCTAGGTTAATTGTATAGTGGTTTGTTTAACATAGCTATATAGAGGGAATAAAAACATAAAAGGGAAAAATGATGAAGATCCAATAGGCAGATATAACAGAAGCAATAAAAACCATTACTAATTGCATTTGGGAAAAAGGTATTTCAAGCTATTGACATAACTCTCAGAATTTGTATTTATTATTCATATTTAAAGGCTGGTGGGCCTTGGTTTTTCCAACAAGCTGTAATTATTATGAAATAGACGTGGAAATGGCTAAATATTTCAGCTAATGGAAATATAAATGGAAAACGTGATCTAAAATATATACTGATGTATGTTATTAAACAATCTGACTGAGCCAGTCCAAATGAAAGCAACTGTATTCAAAAATCTTACAGGGCTCTTGTTAGAATCATAGAATCATTTAGGTTGGAAAATACCCCTGAGCTAATTAACTCCAGCCATTATAATACCCCCACAAAACTGTATGTATTGCAAATACAGCACAACCAGCAGATGTCCATTTGGAGCAAACATGCCACACAACATCCAGAAATGTAAGAAGACACTATTGTTTATTCCCCTCCCTCTCCTTTACTCTGCCTTTTCTCCTTGTTTCTTCTGCGGTCTGATTAAGGATTCTGTCTCCATGTCAAATCACGCACGTTTGGGATAGTGAAGGAGGAAAAACAATTTGATTCATAGAAACCCAGAAGCAGAAAATGTAATTCAAATATTGTACTTGAAAAAAAATATGCACCGAGAGTGTATTACTTATTTTTTTGAAATGCAACATAGAAATATAGAACATTTTCCCGTAAATAGTGACAGATGAAAACCAGTAAGAAAAAATATAAATAAAGTCTTAAAAATTACTTAGTATGTCAGGCAAAGTAGTGTGAATCAACATTAGAAAGTGAATTCCAGGAGAATTAATGTTTGGTTTCAACAGCTTCTAAAATAGATGGGAAGTATACCATCAATTTTTGTACTGTAAAAACTGTAACCCATAGAATGATCTCCTGTAAATTTAGGTATTTACTTAAGCATGGTTACTTGCATCTGATTTACTCACTCCAGAGGAAAAAGAATGAAGCACAGCTGCACTGTAAGCACAAAAAAAGAAGGAGTGCTAGAAGTAGTCAAGTATTTGAAAGAATATTTCAGCCTTCAGATACTAGAGAAATGGACTGCAAAACAAAAATATTGCCCTCTCGAAATCTTAACACCATTTCTGTGAAAAAGGGTTCTTTCTGTTAGAATACCTTTCAGGGTATCACTGAGGAATAACCACCCCACTATACAGATCAGAAAGGTCCTTCCTCCTCAAAAAAAATGTAGCTTCCTAAACAGGTTTCTTAGTTGTGACATATTCACTTGACTTCACTCACTTTTAAAATTATTTTACCTAAATCAACTCAAACACGTTATAAATTGATTTCATTGCTACTTAAATCAGCTTACCTTACATGTAATGAATCAAGATAAACATATGCAAGATCTCAAACAGGAACAAAAGCATGAATAAAGGAATGAGACTTATTATTTCAGGTAAAGGACTAATGTTAGGATCAAAGAAATTCCATGGCTGTTTTACCCTTTTAAAGTGAACAATGTCACCTCAGTTTTCTATTTCACCACTAAGAACTGATAGCCTGGAAAAGGCATTTCAAAGTTGCATCAACTCCCAGCGCACTGGGACCCTGCACTGCTTGGAAGGACATGAACACAGGATGAGGTACTGGATAAAGGTGATGGTATTTTACCCCTTTTTCTCTTCCAAAAATTTCATTTAAAATGTTTCATTACTGTGCTCTACTGGCTCTAAGTTGTTCAATCTGCAGCACGAATCGTTGTAGTGTGAATTCAGTGACTGGCTTAAAACGGGAGGGCTTTCATTTCCAGCTTCTATCGAAACCATCTCTTACTAAAATTCCTAAACAATTAAGATTCATTATCTAAATAAAAAACCTGCATAGCTAATACACCGCATAAGTCTCTCACTTTTCCAAAAGGACACCAGAAAACCACACACCTTTAGGATCATCTTAATTTTTCCTAAAGCAACCTCAAATAAAAAAATGAATATATAAGCAATATAGGACCACTAGAGCTGAATATTTAAAAGATATCAGTTTTGACAAGTTTGTTAGCAACTTTAATTTCTACTTCATCAGTACAGACTGACATTCCTAATTCAAACCCTAGGCTTGTAACACAGTTTTCTAGTTCTGCCTTAAGCAGCACTGAGGGTAAAATCCTGAAACACAAAAAAGCCTCTCTCTTTGCATGTCCTCAGGAAAAAAAAAACCACTAAACAAACAACCCCCCACAAAAAAAAACCACCAACAACAAAAAAACCAAATAATTTTGTACTAGTATCTCCACAGGCAATATACTATAAAAAATAATTAATTCAGTTTGCCAAAGTTACAATAAAGAAAAGTCTTCTTAATTTTGTATTTTTGTCCCTAGCAAATCATAACACTTTGCTTCTTACAACCATAAAATGGTATTATCAGAACTTTGGGATCACTAACACTTGACACTGTGTCTTCCAATGGTAAAAAAATAAATGTAATTGCTTACATTCTAGACCTAAATTACACCAGGAAGCAGTAGCGATCACAAGCTCAGAGGTTATGTACAGAAAACTAGCAGAGAATAAAAAGTTTATGTGATCTGAGCTGCCAGCCATGCAGTGCTGCTGAAGGTGGCTTTGAAGCACGTCAGCCTGGTCCAAGAGAGTGAAATTTTGCAATTCTGAAAGTATCTGCCACCATGGAATTTCAAAGTCTACCTTGGCACTGCACTTTTTCAACATGGTACCATACTGTGAGTTCCACCAATTACAGGTTCCATTTCATATGAAGCATTTCACATGTCATGTTTCTGAGTAGTAAAGTAAAATCCCAAAATCCTGTGTAGCAATATTTTATCCTGAGATAGAAATATCTACACATCACTCAGTACAAGTGCACAGACTTCAATTGAGCTATTTCAACAGTCCAAATGATTGCAGAGTTATAACACTAAAAAACTTCAGGCTATGTGCTTAAGAAATTAAATTCCATCAAGACTAGAATATCTTAAATACATTGTTATTTTTATAATCAAAATTCTCTCAACAATACAGTGCTTGATTCCACAACAGCTCATCTGTACATTGTCAGCACAAATCCCCAAGACTTAAGAGATCCTTCTGAGGGAAAAAACACTGAGAATTATGCCTATGAATAAACAGACTTGTCTCCCTCAGCCAAATATTGAAATAAGAGATTAGATATTTGGAAAAAAAACTAGATAAACAGAATTCTGCTGTAACAAAGATTGAATAAAACTATTTCAATGCCATTTCTATATTCTTCATTTTTCTTATATTCTTATATTCATATTATTATGAAGTATTTAACTCCACTTGTCTCTTGGTTTAGCATTTACTACGACTTTAACAGCCAGTATTGTGGGGTAAGCCTTGACAAGTATGATGCTCAGCCTTTGATATCTTGAATTGTCCAAGCAGAAAAAAATTACTCAATTACTGCACCACAAGATACAAATCTGTCTGTACTCACCCTGGTGGGCAGACACAACCTGACACACAAGGAAGGTGTGCTGAGAAAGTGAGGTTTAGCAGCTGATTCTCACAAGTCCTCTCTCTGCTGAGCTCAGGATCCACTTGTGGATTACTGCAGTTAATATAAATCTGTCCAACTGGGCAGCTGTGTGCTGGGGGGAATAATTGACAAATGCTTTAGTCTTCACACCTGAAATTTTGTGTTCTGTAAATGTGTGCAATAGGGATTTGCAACACAGAAACCATAACATCCAGCAATACTAGTAATATACCAGTAATGCTAGTAACATTCAGTTGCCTCTCCTCGTATTATTTGGGGCAAAGCTAACCTTTGCTTGCCCTATTGAAGGTCTGCCGTTTATCATGCAGTCAACCTTATCTGCATTAGCAATCAAAAAAAATAAAATTAGCATTTTTAAGTACTGGGGGAAGAAGTTGAGATTTAACAGCAGCTTGAACAGTTAGCTGGTACAAAGCAAGAGCGTTACTTTCAAACACACAACTATATAATTATGGATCCCCTCCCAGAAATTAATCTGTACACATTGCACTATCTTCCAGTTCAGACAAGGGGTTCCACAGAGACTGGAGGAAATGTATTCACTGAACCTGAAGTATCTTTTCCCTCTCTCTCCACTCACCTATTATGTTGTTATCACAGTTCATTACACCATCCCTGCAATGGCTGCAACAGAAATACACAAAGATGTACTGAGAGCCAGAAAAATCTAAAACATTAATATGTTCTATTTAGTAATGCAGAATAAGTCAATAGAAAATAATTTTATCAACATTATAACTGTGGATAAAGCGTGCATTGCCTTAACTCATGAAGAACATTAGTTAACCTCCAAACCTTTGCTTTATGCATAATGTTTTTACAAGTTAAGATGCATGAGCTGACAAAAAAAAAACATACAGGAATATGCTCCCATACTGCTCCCCAAAACACATTTCCCCTGCATGGAACAGTTCAAACCTACATAAAACTCAACCTAACAAGGTACTGTGTGCAGGGAAGCACTGAGAAACCTAACACTGCTCCTTTCTGATTTGAGCCAAAATAGTCCAGCACTTTTCTAAAATGGTAGCAGCTCCTCTTGCAGCTCATTGTCAGGGAAAACTGTAGCAGTGCTGGCTGGGTTTCAGGTCCTGGGGGTCACTAAAGACCTGAGGCCATGAAATCCAGCACTATTTTCCCATTCTACTGCAATGGCTAAAGCATCCCCAGGACTCCTACAGCTGATCAGCAGATTCAGAATCAAATTCTGTATGTGCTACAGCCTCCCTGTGACCGCATCTGGAGCTGTGCTTGGACCCCAAAGCCACGCAGGAAAAGTGCTCAAGGACTGCACAGCATCACCCAGGCAAGGGGAAAAGGAGTACCAAAGGGAACTGAGAGGGAGGCTGATATAACATCAGTGAAAATATTTTAAAGAACTTGCTGAAAGCAACAGAGCAGAAAAGCTATTCCACAGAGAAGAAATTCCAGTTTGAAAGTGGGACATTCCAAAGATAAAGCAATTGAGGGGAATAAAGGATGGTGAGAATATAATAAAGATTGTAATTGTTTCTAATAGCAAGTAACAGATAAAGACTTCATCACATAGTAGGTTTTTTTCCAGTTCCACATGTACCCCTACGTGATTCCTAATGTATTACTTAGCACAAAGCAATCCACAGGAGCTGACATCTGTACCTCTGCATTTGAAAGCCTTTCCTCTCAGAAGATCTATATATAGCCTTATTAAAAAAACACCTCAAGTAAAAATCATGACTAGATGGGAGACACAGATCTCTAATTCCAGCTAAATCACAGATCTAAAAATTCTAGCTAAAATTCTAGTCGTTATAAACCAGTAGATTTTAATTTTATTAACAAACATAAGCTACCAAACGCCAAACAATTCCTGAAATCAACATAAGGAGGATTTCTGTCTACAGCAATTTTAAAAAACCTACATTTGTGGACGATCACGTGATTTGCATTCAATCATATATCCATCACATGGGTCAGCAAAATTAGCTGAACTAGGCCTTTGAGGAGGAGGATCAAAGGTTTACCAGGAGAAGCCCCTTCCCTTGACTGCCAGGGCTGTTTGGCACATTTTGTAAACAAAAACACCTTGGGAGGGCAGGCAACAGTGCACCCAGCCTTTGCAGGGCCTCATATGCATAATGGGCTGCCTGGCACACTCCAGGGAGTCTGCCCTAAGGTAAAAAAAAAATCAGCTAACTTGATGAGTAAGATACAAATTTATAATAATCAGTATTCACGGACTGCTGACAAGAGTGAGAAAGAGTTTGTGTGTGCTCCCATGACAACAGGAGTCTGACAACACCAATCTCCAATGTGGCCTTTGTAGCAAACTAAAGTACTGCACTGATCTATCACAGACACGATTTGGTCTGCTCTGCTTTTAATTAAGTGCTGTAACAACTGATACAGGCAGTGAGAGCTCAGGTATTATTTCTGAAAGCTTGTTATTTACAGGACTTGTCATCCACGTTACTTAGCCTTCTCCAGACAGAAGCAACTGTTGGAAAGGATGCATCTGGCAGGAGCCAGGATCATCTAAAAAGCTTTCTTCTTTAATGTCATGACTGCAACGATGCAAATGGAAGAGCAAGAGGACAAGAACAAATGCCAAATGTAAGGAACAATAATGGAGATGCTTATTTACCACTGGCTGCAGCTGACAGTTTTTTGTGTTGTTTCTTAGTTGATAAAAGCCACATTGCTCTTTTACAGTGATTCTATACTAGTGGAAGACAGATTCTTAATAATTCTTCATAAATGGGTTTAGAATCTGGTAAAGGGAAGGAGAATAGCAATGAAGATCCATGGACAATCAGGAAATATCTGCACCACTCTGGAGCTCTCCACATTAGTATGGATATAAGAAATTATTGTGGCTTTTCTTTCTGTTTTGCACTTCAATATATTGCATTACAAAGCACAGCAGCCTGAAAAGCCTGAGTTCTAAAGGACTTTTGCCAAACACAGAGAAAACTGATGCAGGTTCATTCTGTAGGTTTCATTAAAAAATAACTAAAATAACAAAAACAAAACCAACAAACTAGCCAAAATTATTTGATAGCTCTTAAAAACGTGACACAGTTTAGTTATGTGAGAACACAATTTTGTATCTTACCATTTCCCTAAAGATGTCATGACATCTTCTCCAGGGGGATAATCAATTCCTTGAAAATAACATGGGCATTCATTTCTGGAATAGAGGAAAAACATGTAACCTATTAACCCAAACTAAAAAAAAAGAAGATAAAATTCCCACTGACTAAATTGATGTTCAAATTTCAGTTGCTTTGTTGGTTTTGGTGAGGTTTTTCTGGTTAGCCAGTGGTTTTGTGGTTGTACGGGAGTTTTTTTTAAATGCAAGAAATTGATCTCAATACTGCCATATAACTCAAGCACATTTCAAACCAAATCAGCAGGAAAATGGAAGTTTATGTTTTTTATCTCTCACATGCCAAAAACCAGACAAGGAAACAGCTAGGATTGATGATGGATGTGTTGCACTAACGCACAACACGATACGCAGAGACACAGTTGAGCAAAGGTGAAGAAGTAAACTTTTTTTTGGTTTTTGCGTTATACAGAGTTTTGGGATTGACTATTGATTGCAAAGTGAAGCTACATCTTTTTTAATTACACTGGTTAATGACAAAGTTTATCAAACTTTTCTCCTCCCAGGAGAAAGAATGAAAAACAAAAAGGCCGCTAGAAAAACACGTGCATGTTTGCAAAAGCAGTGTGAGAGCCTCCATCACAAGAATGAAAACATCAGAAGGCTGAAAAATGAGAGCAACATGGATGAGTGTCCATTTTATAGAAAAGCTATTTCTGATCAACACAGACATCAGTCCTGTGTAATTCTAAGACACCCTGTCGAGTTTACAGATGCGTATCACCTACAAGGGTACAACTTAATTAGCTTTCCAGTCTGACTTGCCCACGTGGTGGTCTGAAAGAGCGAGCGTGGCTACCAGAGCCGCAGCTTCACCCACCTCGGCACGCACCGCTCCGTCTTGGTGTCCAGGTACATCCCAGAGGGACAAGCACAGCCTTCCACGCAGTCACTGCTGCATGTCTCTGGCACAGACAGTGCCTGGCAGGTCCTGCCACAGGTAGATACACAAGTACTGTACTCCTTTGTGTCTTCACATGAAAGAGCTGTCCAAACCAAACAAATCTCTCAAATTACGGCGCAAGAGACCCGAGTACCTCCCAACAGCTTTCTGATAAACATCTCCATTCTTTCGTTCCCAATCACATTAAATTCCACTAAAATTGCTATCTTGGCACTATGCTGTGTCAACTACAGAGATGTAAATCCACAGTAATGACGAGTGCAAGGAGTCTCTGCAGTTAATCCAGATTTACACTGTGGAAACTGAACAGCTGAAGCCTTTTTGCCTCGAACTCTGAAAATACTTGGCACTTGTGCACGGGCTTTTGGAAATGCACAGCAGCTTAGAAGAAAACCTTAAAAGCTTTAAATAAAACACATGTACTTTGCAGATGTCACACAATATCATATTGAATTTTCTTTTATCTATGTATATCTGTCTCTTGTAAAGCTCTACGAAAAAAAGACTGAAGCTCTTGAAATACTAACAGATTCACATATTTTAAATGCTACAAGCATGAATTTTTAAGTACACTGTAAGAAAACTATACTTGCTTCCAGAAAAGTAAAATAAAATCAAATGGCTTGAATGGCTCATTCAATTATAAGTGGACACAGCCATTCATGCCCTAATAAATGCAAACAAGGCAGTCTTGTCAGATACACATACAGATACCCCAGCTTGAGATGCTTAAGCTGGGCCAACTTTATCCTCTTTATCATGTATTACAACGTGGATCATCACAGGATGTGATGACAACAGCTATATGTTAGGTTCTTGAATGCTCCTTAGAAAAGATTCTCAGACTTGTGAGCCAGACCTACACCAGGGTTGTCAGTTTCAGGTTGTTTGATAGGGTTTCCAATTCTACACTTTTTAAAAAAAAATTGTATGTGAGGGCCCAACATGTCCTATCAATATTTTTTGCACCACTAAAAATTAATAAAAACTTAAGACTTTAATATTATCCTTTGCTTGAGAAGCTTTATGGAGTAGATTACAGACGTCAGCTTTATAGATAAAGATACATATATTCTATATTCTTCTATTCATTTTATACTAAATAACAACAATACCAAGTTTCAACACTTGCTTCAGCACTGAAATAAGCTTCTGCTTATTTCAGTATCACTGACAGTAAGAGAATAAGCCAAGAGACTGTCAGACAGTAGAGGTCAACAGTAATCCAACTAAGACTGCTAAATACCATCATTCCTCATCTTGTTTATTTAAAGAATTAGATAAACTTAGCATCTACAAGCAAAAGAAATCCATTTATGCAGTTCACATGTAATATATACATGGTATGAGATATACAATGCCTTATAATAAGGACAGATGTATTTTGAATACTGTATACGTTTGAAGCCCTCCAACTACTTAAAAAAATATTTGTAATGTTTCATAAGTCAAAGAACTACAGAAAATAAACTATAAAGGAAGAATCCTCTAAAAACACTGGTACAAATTCTGCCTTGACAGAAAATTCTTTAGAAAAAGAACCTTGTCCTGTGCACAAAAGGTCACACTAGAATTAATCCTCTCATTTAAGAGACTGTAATGATTTAATTTCATTTGCTGGTTGTCTCTAAAGTCCTCAGGCAGTAATTATTTAAGTCTAGAAGTGAAAGGAAACTCACCACAATCTGGGACAGCTCCTCTGAAATCTATTACAACTCCAAACCTTCGGCAATGATGAGCGTAATGGGCCAGAGCAGAGCAAAAACAAGTCTGTCCACATTTGCAAGTGTCTCTTCTGCACTGCTCAAAATAGGGAACAGGACTCAAATAGGGGTAGCATGGAGCAAAAAGATCTTTCGTAAGGATGCTACAAGCTTCCGCTGCATAAGAGGCTACACAAATAACAGATTAAAAGCTGTTTCAGTGAGGGAGTTTAAAAAGACTTGGAACAAAAAGTGTCTTCTATACAATGCAACCAACCATGGTTATACACTATTGCCACACAGATCTTTTTATCTTTGGTATCTACACAGCTGTACAGAAGGACTAACATTCATCTCCCAATCTGCTACCAAGAATGCAGCTTTTTAGCATGGCACATTGTTTAAATACTCAAAAGACAAGTGATGTAGCAGGAGACGTGATGATTCCCTAGCACTGCTGAAATTACAGGGAAAACCTTAATATTCTACCTCTATGTCTTTACAAGTGTTTAGGGTCCAATCCCAGAAGTGGTGGGAATTGTGAAATAGATATAACTGATGACTTAGTGATCATCTGTGATCCTCATGACACCAGCACATTATCCAACTGGACCCCCCTTTCAGCTAGATCTACAAGCTAGCAGTGCATAAGCATCTTTCTTCCACTCCTTCTCTTCCATAGTAGACAACTCAATCCAGTATTTAGTTTTTTCCAGCATTCTCAAAAATGAATACTGCAATGGTTTTGAATCTCAACTAGCAGCATCACCAATAGAAGACATTCTACCAAATTTTAATGCAATTTTAATACCAAAATTTAACACAGTGTAACTGCAAACCAGAAATAAAAATTATGTATTTCAAACGCCTCTGCAAGTATGACAAAATCCTCAAACAATACACAACGTTATTTTTTAAGGGCTTGAACTCAGCTGCCTCTATACTACCCCTAGGTACTAATTTCTTTAATGGGTAGGACTGGTTATTACTGTACCTGATTCAACTAGGAAAGTGGTCACAGATGTACCAAGTACAAATGCATTTTTCAGTAAGAATTTGCCCCCACTGCCCACCTGCCTGCAGATGAACATCACACGGATCCACCTGTGAGCTATCAGGCACAAGAACGCACGCCGATGAAGTTTTCCATGTGTTCCCAAACAGCTCTGGAGTGCTCTCTGTTACTCCAACTGGAGATCTTTTACAAAACAGAAGTCAGTCAGAACAGGTATAGTGAATTTGCAGAATGGCCTCAGTCCTTAAACCCTCTGATTCAAGCTATTCTTTCACTAGTCCATATTCTCAGTCACTTGCCCATAAAACTGTAATCGTAAGTTTCACGATTCCTCCTTTTTTGCAGGTAGAGGCCCAGAAACAAAAGAAAAAGTCTCCAGAGGTCATCTTATAAGGAAGAAAACATGAAAATATACCAAACTCCATTTTTATAAAAGAGCAGGGACCACCGCTGTCCTGATAGTTTGAACTCCCTTATTTGTCCTCTTGGTTCCTTAGTGATATCTGATCCATTTTTAATCTCTCCTCTACCTATACTTTCCTGCTTGACTTCCCAGCCTCTTTATTCCTTGTAAGGAAGGGAAGAGAAAAGAAAAGAAACCCAAGCCTTCAGAAATAAAACTGCAAAAGCAATTGAACAGATACCTGTGAGGCCTAGGTAATAGAAGCTGAATGATAAAGACTTTGATCAAAATAACCAAGGCACAGTACTGCTGTACAGAGAGAGTGATCAAAACTGTGCATTTAAATACAGAGTGTTATACTTGAGGGAAAAGATTGCATCAGGCACACCATCAGGAGTATTGCCACTGCTACAGCAGCTGGGAGTGAAGGTGTTGCAAAAGACACCTGCCTGTGGCAAGCCTCCCAAATCTGCTGTGGTCAGGTTATTTGTGTGTGTATCAAGATGCCCTGATACCAGTCTGCGTCATGTCTCAGCACAATTTGTAACACCCCAGGTTCAAGGGCTTTTTTTTACAAATATCAACTATTGTACAGCTTCTCACTGGCGTGTTAACGAGAAGACTGTCATTAAAAACACACTACAAAACTACCTGTCAAACAGACAGCTTTACATAAATAATAAGTAGCTTTACATAAATAATATCTCTTCATTGAGATGCTGTCTATGTATTTCCTAAACTCTCTATAAATAATAGTCTGATTATACTTTTTAATCTGTAACATAGAAACTGTTCAAAATTCCACTGATATATTTGTGTATCTGTCTTTTTAAATGGGAACTATAATGGAAAGGTTTTCCATTTTTCAATTAGTTTTGAGTTAGAAAAGTTCCAGCTGTTCTGAGACCATCAAGTTCTTCTATTATTTCCTTTTTTTTATCCTGTTGTGTCCTAAATTAGTGTTCTTCTCCCAGCTCCATTAGGCTACTCCAATCCACTGGAAGGCAATTTGTTCTTTAGAGTCTGTGAGACATACATTGCAAAGAAACTGGGCAAACAGCAGCTTTGAGTGTGGTGCTTGGGCAGCTCTGAGCACCTCTGCCTGCAGCACAAGGAAGGGAAGCTCAGGCAGCAGCCAGTTCCTGCTGCTGGTCTGCAGGCTCTGAACAATGCAGGCTCTGTCACAGACAGTAGATCAGGGCTCACAGGAGAAAACAGGAGCTGGAAAGAGACAGAGTCTTGCAGAGAGGCAGAAAGTTCTGTATATAGGCCACTCTGTATTTAGGACAACATTTTTCTGGTAAAATAGCCCTTGTGCATCATATGTATTTCACCAGAATTTTGTATTGAAATATTTTGAGCAAAAGCTGGCTTGATATCCTGTAGGTGAAGCTACAGATTTTCGGTTAGCAAACTGAACCCTGCTATCTATCTCACTAACGAACAACTTCAAAATAAATTGTCCTTGGTATCTGTCCCTTTCAGCCTCAGTACACACTTGGTCTACCACTCTAACTACAGATATTCATATAGTGGCAGAGAGAAATCTTGCAGCTCTGCATACAGAAAATCATCCTCTGTGTTTCCATTGAAGGTTCCACAAAGGCCCACGGTGTCATCCTTCCACCGTTCATCCACCTGAAGGTAAAGCCTCAGTCCTTCTCTGTCATAGAGCAGCTGTAACCCAATCTGTGTCCTCACTTGCAGGAATACAGAAGAGAGTCTCCGTATTTCAAATAACTCTGGGGAGTAAAAACAGATTGTTGAAAGGCAAAGGAAACCTGCTTGAAATTTACATTTTGTTTCTTGTCATTTCACTGGTGTTTTCACATTGATTCACATTTCACACTGATTTCTCATGAAAGGTTATACTGATTCAAACTTTAAGAACAAAACAAGTAATTTGTGAGACTCACCACACTATTTCAAAATGCATTGAGAGTTCCCTGAAATATCCACAAAGGTAAACTAAATTAAATCAATGTAAAGATATAAACATCGCAGACCACTTTTTGTAGACAAACTAATCCTAAAACCAGGAACCTGATTCCTATGTCAAAACCTTTTTTGTGAAATGCCCAAAGAGCCAAAGCTTTGCAGACACCAAATGTAATAATGATTTACATACAAAACTCTCATTAAAGATAACACTAAATCTCACAGTCATATATACCTATGCAGAATGCCAGACATCTTCAGGACAGAGAAATTTAACAACTCAAAAAGAAACAAAATAAGGTTTTTTTTCTGAAAATCTGTAGCTCATCTCTAAGGGGCAGTAGAGTTACTTCTGCTTAAATTTACATGAGTTGCTTACAAAAACGGGAGAAGAAATTATACAATTCAAGAATCAGAAGAAAGTATTTCCCCTCGGGCAAGAACTAACAAACCTTGCAAATGAGAGGGATGGCACTTGGGCTTGTTAAAATAAACAAAATCTTAATGTAAGAGACAACTAGCCTAATGCAGCTACTGCACAACTCCTACCATTAGTGTAAAAAGTACATCACAAGTTAATTTGTGAAACATTTCACAAGAAATAACAATATTGACAGTAAAATATGCCTTTTAACTTCAGTACGTTAGCAATACTGACAGTATCACAACACACACAAATGTCACTGAAATATTGCTCTAGGGTTTGATAGGAGTTATATGCTTATGTATTCTTCCTTACCATCTGCATAAGGCAGGTTAATTTTGTACTGGTCATAGATCAAAACATCTCCTGAGTGAGTCAGGGTCACTTGCCTCTTGGGGTCCTGCTTAAGAATAAGGCTGACAGATTGGATACATGATCCATCCTGGTTCTGCAAGGGAGAGCAAGGCAAACAAGGAAAGTTATACTTAGTGGGGATTGAAAATTTTAAGATATACCTTGCTTCTCAGCAGAGTGCACTTATGAAACATGCAGCTTGGCAGTTAAGTAAGAAAAACAGTATTCTGAATGATTTCCCATCTGTGTTTAATAACAATACTAACATGCTATGCAAATACAGCACACAAGCGGGATTTGGAAAGAGAAACTTAAACAATTCTCACATAGCTTAGTACCAAGACACACACAATTCATCAGACACCCTGATTAAGGACCCACTGAGGCTGAGCTGATGCTCACTAACAATGCTGCACTATCTACAGAGCAGGGCACCAAACTCCAGATTTGTACTTTAATCTGTTCTGATATACCCAGGTTCTTTTAAAGCATATTTAGGATATAAAATTCTTTTGAAAGCAAACATTAATGAAAGACAGAAACATCCTGTGAATCATTATTTAAAAGGGCACTTAAGTTCATTATTTCTGAGGGGAGTTGCAGAATAGAGCATGTTCATAAGCTCTGTGGATGAATATTGATATAAGAAAGGCAGCAGCAAGGCAGCATCACGCTAGCATATAACATATAACATCACAACATCCACCTAACCCAGCTTGCTTCTTGCTGCTACCATTGCTTGTTCTTATTTGCATTTCACTTCTCCAAGTCAAAATGTCACAGAAAAACACGTGAGTAGGAATACTGCATTGCAGTCAGGGTGACACCTTAAAAAACAAACTCAGAACAATCCTATTTACTATCTTACACCCACAGTCTTCAGTGAAACTTAATTTTCAACAGCACAAAAAGCAGCTAATTAACTGAAACTCTACAACAAATACACCTCTATCAAGTAACATGGAAATGAGTCAGAGAGGTGATTAACAGAATTCAGTTACAATCAAAATTTTCAGGACAGGACTTCCACTTTCCAGAGTAACCAGAGGTACTTCGGCTTCCCATGTCAATATGGAAAGAATGCTTGTTAAAACATGTACATTAATTACAGCAGATTCACAGATTTTTCTTAACAGGATTAATTTGATCATTCTTTAATTTTTTAAAAAGAGAAAAAAAGGGACAGAGGTGGATTGAGAGATGACTTGAACTTCCCCATGTCAGCACTGACCTTGCTACATGCTAAAAGGCATACTAATCCCAGTCTACATTTTACTCTCTCTAGAAGCAAATCATTTTTCAAATTGCTTTAGAAGGTAATCAGGTTTCTGACACTCCTACCACACTCAAATCTCTTTCACAGCTTGAGACACCAACTTATTTCCACTGGCTTAGTGTGGCTGGATAAATATGAGACTGTCCATTCCCTGCCATCTACAGATGAAAGGGGGAAGCACCCAACTCCTGTTTCTTCTCTTCAGCCTTCTTCACCTGGTAAACGTTTAACAGCTATTCCAGAGCAAGGAAAAAAATTTGGTCTACTCTCATCACACTATTTGTTCATTTCACCCTCATCTCCATGTCTCAATGTCCCAACAAAAAAATCTCTCTTATCAACACCATTTTGAGCACAAATTCAACAGAGTCTTGTATAGCAGAACATGGACAGACATGTCTGAAGTCACTTGGTCAGAGAGCAGTCTAGGTCTCCCTGCAGAGCATTCCACGTGGATTGGATCTGGAACTGTGCTGCAGCCAAGGAATAACCACCAGAGGTGTTGGAGGCTGCACTATTCAGCCCCACTGCCTCCAGTGAAGGCATGACTAATGATGAAACAGTGAAGCTGTAAGCACCTTCAGTGCTAAAGAGGCACTGAAAAAGATATAGTCAGGATAACTTTGGGACAGTTGCACAAACATCAAAATTATACAACGAATAGCAACATTCACGGCGATCAGAAAAAGATCAGAGTGTTCAGCTCAAAAATTTACACTTTTATTCAACTCTCTCTGACTTTCACTGGGACTTGTCTAACACAGGGTAAACGTCGCCCTGCTTGTTGAAAACCACTCCTAGAGCTGCAATGATCTCTGGACAGTACCCTGTGGCTCTGACAGATGCTGAACTAGCAGCAGAGCAGATCATCTGTCAGCTCTTCAAATACCATGGACACGAGTGCACACCTTGGTGTGTAAAGATTAAGAACTACATGCAGAATTTCCCTGTCTCCAGATAACAATGCAACAGTGACCTTTCACCAGCCGATCAAATGATAAAATGAAACTTTGAAAATGGGAAACTATAAGAATAACTGGAGATATTTCATCAGCTCAGCCAGCTCTCCTGGAGTGACAGTGAAGACAGACGTTTGCCTTGTGAAGCCATGTCCTTGTAGCTTATCTTGCTGTCTTGCCTCTTTACTAAGAAATTAGGCTTCTATGCATTTCATTCAGCAACAATGGCTACAAATTGACAATAGTGTTGGTCTTTTAAGAAGCTGAAAATAAAAGAATGGCAGGTGGCACGAAGAGCAGAGGAGAACCAAGAAAACAACCTTGCACAGTATATACATTACCACACAGTATTGACAAAAGCTTTATTATTCTTTCAGGCTTAAACTGAAGGAGAAATTCTGCCTGACAATTGTTCTCTGTTCCAATAGACTGTTTCTTTCACAGTACTGCCCCTGCCAGGTTTTGGCAGGTGTTTTCACAGGAATGGCCATTTCTCTCACTAGACACTTTAAAAAAAAAAAAATCTATATTCAGAAGACCTTCTCATCGTACAAACTACAAAGCCAGTGAGGCTGTCACCTGAAACTCAGATAAGGTTAAGCTGTGCTGATCACTTGACTGATTCTCCTTCCAGAAAGTGCTTAAACAAAATTTCACATCGTTTTGAAATAACTTGTTGCCTGATGACTGTTTATGTCACCAACTCTAAGGCTCAGGATGACTGGATTCTTTGTGATTCAGAAAGCTAAAATCTCCCCAGGTATTTTCTTTCCACATTTTCTAGTCTGCTTGAATGAGATGGGAGTGATAAGGCTTTTTTAAAGAAGCACACAAAATCTCAAACCATCAAGGAATATGAGATTCCACATTACAAATCTTTTAGCTTCCCATTTCAATTCATTAATTTTAATAAATGGGAAAAAAAAGATAATGGAGGGTGCCTGGGGAACTGAAAAGCAGCTTCTCTGCCAAGTGGTACCAGCTGGTTGATAATTAGACACTTGAATAGCTGCACTGAAGCCCCACATTCTTGTACTATACTACAAAAACTGTTCTCACTACCCTCTTACCACCTGCACACTGATAATTAAATCAGCAGCACATAGCCCTGGGACATATCCCATAATCCTCTGATTACCCCCTGATTGTTAACATCCAGAATGCTTTACTCAGACCTCTGTAAAATCTATACCTGTATCTGTATCAGTTAGGGACTGATCAGGTTACCTTTGTTAAAGGCTAGGTGAAGTATGAAGCCCAAAATGCAGTAGAAGCCAAGAGAATCTGGTTTTTTTCACCTACAAACCACCTGGACACAGAGACACATTAAGCAAAGTCACTAAATCAGGCTGAAGAAGAATGCAGGAGTTACTGCAAGGCACTTCTCAGTCTCACCAGTGAGGAAGAAAGCCAACTGGTTTGGTTATCACTTTCCCCAACAAAAACTAACCACAACAACTAAACCAAAAAGCACAATCCTGTCTGTTTTGTACACAGAGAGAAATGTTCCTAACACAAGGGAATGAGACACACATACATACCCTGCCCATTACCACAGCAGATATTTTTATGCTCTTTTCCAATAAAAAACTTGTCAGGCTGCAAGGTACTTTCCTGTGAGCTTCTGCAAGAAGTCACTTTGGCCTATGCTTATGTTTTATTTCACAGCTATTCTTTTTTTTTTTTTTTCATTGAGACAATACTAACTTCATCAACTCCTCAGGATTCCAGGGTTAGCACAGAATGAAGCCAGCCCAACTTGGTAAAATAAAACCAAGCTAACTAAAATATGCACTTGAAGCAAGGAATTGTAACAACCAAATCTATCTTGAAACAGCCTCAATCTTCCTATAAACTGGAAATACTAGTAGGATCACAAGAATAACACACACAGAGGTTAAAGTCTGTTAGTCTTTTAAATGTGCATGTCCTTGCCAACATTTAATTTCACAGCCCTCACTGTAACACTTCTATCACAAAGAGCTAAAGGCTGTTAGAGTGCTATACAGCAATTTTATTTTGCTATCTAGGAATCCACCTTTTCAATAGTGGTAACTTCTAGGCCTGTCACATATCTCACCAGGTATCCTGATACACTTCTCCTAGGAACCACAGGAGAGACATTTATTTGTGGATCATCAGATTCCAAAATATATTTGGTCTCTATCCAGTTAAGCCATTTTTCTTACTTCCCAATTTCTATCACTGAAATAGGAGACTGAGTGCAGCGAGTCCCCCCATTTCTTACCTGGATTGCAAATAAATAATTTCCATTATAATAAACTTGTCACTGCAACTTTATTCTAACTTTCTACTTAAGTCTTTTCTGTCATCCAGAGAACTAGGTTAAAATGCAGAAATAGAAAATGACTACTGAAATACACCTTTAGAAAGTGTAGAGTGACAACTTATATAACCATTTCCCCAAGGAAATCTCAAGTGCATGAACAACAGAAACTGCAGAGAAGAGTGACTGTAATCATTAATATAAAAGGACTTATAGAATCATACATTTATTTAGAACACAAAAAAAACCTAATGTAGTTACCTCTGCAGAAGTACAAAGCAATGGCACTAAATCTGATTTTATGTGAATTATGTAATAATGTGGGCCTAACACATATAGATGGTCCAGAATTACAGCAAAGCCATATTTAAGGCTATATACACTTTAAATGCCTGTACAGTTTCTTCTAAATAAAAAAATTATTACAGAAGGCCATTGGAGACAGAACATAAATCTGGCCAAGACACAAACTCTTCCTCCTACTGCAAGTCCAGCAGTTTGATAATCATGACTTTAATATAAATGTTGGCCAAATCCTGCCCTTACATACACACGTAGAACTCAGAGAGTGAGAAAAGCCTGATTCCAGAAAACAGCTAAGCTCAGTCACCTGCACTTCCCATACCATGTATGTATTTCTAAAACCTGTTCTACCTTGACATAACTTCCTGAAAATTATAAGCCCTGAATCAAGTCTGAGAAAAATGAAACTCTGTTGCCAAAAACCTTACCAGTGTTTCACACCTCACACACAGTTTTGTAATACATGCTCAGAAATGCACATACAAAATAAAGGAAAGAATGGGTCTTGGACATAAGGCAGACAAAACATTTGGTGATGCCTGCGCATCAGAAACTTTCCAATATAAAATAGGTCCACCCTTAGAATTATCTTTAATAGCACCCTTAGTATTAGCTATACACATGCACGGGCTTGTAGCTTGCTTTTCTTCTCAAATGCCTTTTTTCCTCCCTCAGGTGACAGTCCCTTCAGGATGCAAGGGTTCCAAGAGGGCTGCAAGTCCTACCTGCCCACAAGGAGCGTTCTGCAAGGACACGGTGAACATTCCGGACGCGCGGCTCTTGGCCAGGATGTACTGGCAGGTGGCTTGGAAAGTGTATTTGCGCCCATCAAAGGTCATGAAGTGAGTGTCCCCTGAAACTGAGCATTCAGCTGGAAAACACAATAAATAATGCACATAAATATCCAGTAAAGACAGTGTTCTCTCCACAGTTACTACTGATGCAGAGTTCATACACTGTGATACGTTCTGTAACTTATAAAATTGTACTTTTATTACAACCAGGTATTAGGAACACCGTTAGGAGCCAAAAATTTTCCTTGCTTTTGTTATGGATTTTCTACCTGATGCCAGGCCAGGATACCTGAACAGCTCCTCCCCCAGAAGGGGGCAATAATATCTGTCACCCTTATAATACAGGTATTTGATTTGTGGCTCTTAAAACTGATTTTCAGAAACATTAGCACATTTAACAGATAAGCCAGGCCATTTTAACACTTAATCTACTGAGTGTGTAGATTGAAATAAAAATGCAAATTACATAATGAAACATCATATTAACACCTAAAAGTAATATTTAGTGAAGTATTGAGCTAAGTATTGAGTGAGTAGTGAATAATTGAGCTATCAAACAGTTAAGTATTCGAGACTTTCACATACCTGGACATGTAAAATTTGTACAGATCCACTTTCCTCCAATGCAAGTGCTGAAATCAAAACAAAAAGCTTTCATACTTTTATTCTGTGAATTATACACAGCTGTCCCTCAGTTGTTCTTGCTGCATTCCTTCTCTATGGAGGGAGCACCAAGTGCATTGAGTCTTACAAAAGGGTACAACAGAGTTAGCACCAAGTTTAGAGTGGCTGGAAGCCTGTCATGAGGGCATGATCATGTGAAATTTCCTCCATGCACCCAGTGTCACCATCATTTCTTTTCAGCTCCTTAATAACCATTAGATAAGCTAAGGATTATTAACATTGAGTAGAATAAACACAAGCAATGCAAATCTTAGGACTTTTAAAGATAAGAACTGTTGGGGGGGGGGAAAAAAATAAGTTGCATTATCTGCAAGCTCATCCATTTTCTTCAGTTAAGGTGATCCAATAAAAGGCACTTTTCTCCTCCTACAAATTTTTCTTTCCGATTTATAAAACTTACTTAGAAATTCCAACACAGTAGCTTAATTACATTGGGTTCTTTATGTCCAAATGAGACAATACAAACAGGAAACAAAGTCAGCATAGTTGTCCTGTTAAGATTTTGAATTCTAGATTGTTCTTATTTTTAAGGGAAAGTTCAAAGTGAAAAACAGCACTAAATATTACAATATTCTCTGCAATAGTTGTCATTTTCACTTCTTCCACATTAATAGCTTAATAGTTTATCTTTTCCTTAATTGGAAAACATACAAAGAACAACAATTTTTTATGTAGAAACAGCGAGTACTTATCAAGTTTATCCCATTTCTAACTGAAATAGACCTTGAAGAAAAAGCTGTTTCTTATGATTATTAAAGGATTTGTTTCACAATGTAGTAAGAAAAATTACTCACCAGTTATTACATTCTTCATAAACCACTGAACCCATTTCAAAGGAACTTCCATGGTAGTCACAAGGACAGTCCATAGGCTTGACACACAATTCATTTTCATAAATTAAGCCTAGAAGAAATAAAATAACAAGAAAAAAGTGAAATATCCATGACAATGGTCAACAGAGCACTAACAATTATATTCAAGAACAACACCAATGGTGATTCATGTATGATAACAAATCTCTAGATTATTTCTTAATCATTTTCACCAAAAAAGTGAATTTGAATTATATTAAATAAACTATATCACAGGGATCAAGTAATTAAATTTCTTGAGATAAACACAGTGAAAATAACAAATATTTAAGTAGTGGGTGAGAGGGAGTGGAAACCACACACATACAAAATAACAAACCCAAACATACAGGTCATGCTGCTTTGATAACATTTAATAACCAGTAACCTCTAGCTTACTTTTTAACATATTTACAAATCTTTGCCTCTATGGTCCTCATTTTACTAGTTTTTTGGTGGTTTTTTGGTCTTGTTTTTTGGGGTTCTTTTTGCCTTTTCTTCCTTATTACTATAATTATTATTATTCTTTTCTTACCAAAGGGCCAGGAAAAAAAAGGCTTTACCAAAGTATAAAAGACATAATTTATGACAAATATGATTAAACTTACAAATAATCAGGGTACATCTAAGAGGCAGAACTTGAAGATCCATTGCATAACTTTGTCTGTCCTCTTTTAGACAGAACTCTGTACTCAACAGAAGCCATCAACTAGGGGAAAACTGGATATCAACATCTATTTTGTTGATGAGGGCAAAGTTTTGCTACAGACCACACTGCTAAATACCTCACTTGCCAGAATCATACAGCAGTCTGTGAATGTCAGTATCAAAAACCTGTTTCTGGCCACGGGAATAAGTTTTAATTATTGTATGGTTTTGAGCTTTTCTAAGCATCCTAACCAGGGGGGAAAAAAAAAAACCAAACCCAAGCCACCAAAATAATCCTCCCTCTACCAACAAGAAAACAATCAGCAACTACCACAATCAGGAGCAGGCCTGCCCTGTAACAACAGAGCAAACCCCATTTTTCACTGGAATTGTGCAGCTCTACAGCTACAATGTGGATCTGGGCTGAAACCTATTCCTACTTTTTATAGGGAGGAAAAGGCTCTTGGCAGTAAGGAAAACAAGGTCAGCTACCCACACTGCTGGCACTCAGCTTATCAAGAGCTCCTGCTTTTGATCCAGTCAGGTCAGAGAGGGATGTAAAGCTGGGGAGGAACAATCTGAATGCTGTATGGGATCAGGTGTGCACCTGAGCAGCCAAACTCACCCTCTGGGCAGTAGCAGCCATCAACGCAGTGCAGCTCACTGCCAATGCACTGGGACTGCTGGTGGCATGAAACAGGGCAGCAGTTGATGCACTCACTGTAGCTCAAGGGTTCAGCACAGGAAATGACTGAAATACAGAAACAGGCTGAGAAATGAAAAGGTGCAGGGCTACTGCCACAGGGATTGCACACGTTCCTTTCAGGGATCTATTTTCTGGCAGGTCAGTTGAGTATTTCTTCTCTAGATGAACACTCTATAAAACAATGGCTTTCCTAACACATATTTACATATTCACATTCTCTCCATTGAAAGTGCATTAAGAAGGAATAATCTTAAATTATGCTTTCTCACAGCAGCGCTATTTAGATTCTCAGATCATCATCAGAAGCAGTCAGGACACCCATTAACAGAGATTTTTTGGAACCACAGTGGAAATCTTCTGTCATGGATGACAAAGCAGTCTTGGTCCTGTGTTCCAGGCAGGTGAACAAATTAGATAACCTCTTTCAAACTTACATTATGTGACATGTAAGATGAAGTCTTACACAAGTGCAATTTAAGTATATTTTTAACACTTGTGACACACATTTTATCTATCACAAAGCCATGAGGACTTTGGCAATATTTCAAAGAGTAGCTCTGTGAAAGTAAAACCGGTTAATAATCTTAAGGAATCACACTGTAATAAGCTTAATGCTTTAAAAAAACTCAGCATAAATTTTCCATATTAAAGAGAAAATCCACTGCATTTATGTAGCCTTGAGGTGAGTTTGACTCACTTAACAGCTTCACTAGGAATTATACGAATCCAAACTTGGAGAAAGGCAAAGAAGTGAAACTATGAAGGGCTCCCTTTCCAAAATACAAGGACCAAGCAGCATTTCCGAGTAGAAGAGCACGGGCATTACCACACTGCTGGAAGTGCAGACGCCATCCATGGAGAGGCTTTCCTGCCTGGGCACACGCCCTGGCATACTCAGTGAGCGCTCGACACCAAGTTGCATCATCAGCTGCTGACCTTGCACAAACAAAAGGTGAGATATTATTTTGTACCTCCATTCAAACACACACTCATAACCTCATGAATGCTCCTGCATTGCATCCACCCATACTTTAACCATGTGCTGAGGTACTGTGTTGTTGGACTAGGTTAAAAGTCTTAAAAGGATAAAAACTTCCTGCCACCCTTGAAGAGAGGTTATCAGTGTAAGGATCAATGCATTTGAGACCTGACACTATTTTCCTGAATAAATCCACAAAAGCCAGAAATACAGCAGTATAAGGAGACTTCAATAAAGGTCTTGATTTTTGCAGGAGTAATATCCTGCACAAAACTCACAAGAAGGAAGTGTAAAATTTCTAGCAGTGAGCCACCAGGGTACAAGAAATGGAAATTATCTTCTGACCTGCCTTTTTTTTTTTCGTTTGTTTAACTAGTCAAAACTGCTCAGACCAGGAGTACAGCAGGTTATGAAACATTAGCCTAAGTTCAAATCATTATCAACTTCCTCTTTTCAATGGATTACCATACAGCTGGCAGAAGCCAAAATGACCCATTCACTGTGACTTTTCACGAGAGTAAGAAGGCTTTAGAATGGCAGAAAGCACCTAAAGATGTTGCACACTTAGAATCAAAACAGATGACATATTCAAGGGAGGTAGACTAACACAATTGGAAAATATCTGGGTCTGACTTTGGTCATTCCAAAGAAAACAGGAACAACTCCACAGCATTCCACAGCAACAAAACTAGAACAAGTGAGAAAAGCAAGATAACAGAACAATGTTAGATAAAACCCTACAGGCAGAGAAAGTCACAAATCAGTTCATTTAACATTTATAATTCATTGTCATGATAAAAGGACCATGGGGATTTTCATAAAAGCTTTGGAATTAGCCAAAAACATCCACTTACATGCAGAGATCATTTGTGCAGCTTGCCATGAAAGGAAGAGGACTCACATACTCATGACATTGTTTAAATGGGGGATGTAAGAGGATATTGCACATAGCATATGCCCTCTGAAATGAAAGAGACAGCTGTTTTAATGAGGTTTTCAAAGATAAACATAAGCAAAATAAAATAGAATGCTGTGGAAAATCAGAACAGACATCTGTCTGTGTCTAGGAATCACTTTCCTCTCACCAAACAGAAGCAGTGTTTAGCAACACATTGCTCTCCCTGTCAGAGTTTCCATAACACTGCATCTTTCATCCAAGGTCGTATCAGTAGTAGTAAAACATACCTCCTCCCCAAAAAGGGCACAGATAACTTTGCAACTAAGCCAAGACAACCTGAAAAAAGCCTTCATTTAAATTGAATTACACAGTAAAAGGCAAGAGAAATAAATCATAGCTGGCACCAGCTTTAGTTTCAAAGCATTTTAATTTAAGGGTTATATCCTAGAAATACTAATTAAAAGGAAAAATTATTTCAAAGTTATGGAAAAAACAACAATAATTTTCTTCTTAAACATTGGTGAGTGAACTGGGCTCTGACTCTGGTTTTGCTTCCCAGCTTCTTTTTATCCTTCCTATGGATACGTTCTAGAAGAATCCTGTATTTTACAACTTGTCACTCATTCGGCTTCATAGTCAAACGCTTCTACTGGCTGCTACGCAGACAGCATAATATTTGAACAGATCAAGAATTAAATACAGAAAAAAAGGAGTGGGGGGGTGGGCAGTGGGATGATGAGAGGACAAGGGAAGACCTGCTGCAGCAAGCATTTTAATTAATCTCTCCCTAAAACCAAAATATTTCCAGTCTCCTTCAAAGTGTTAAAAGTTGTCAAATTATTCATTGAAAATTGAAATTAAGTCCAATTCCTGCTCCAATTAGAATCACCAGCTATGTCAACAATCCTTCTGTGTTGATCCAAACCTGCAGAGATTCATGGCTTTGTGTCAGGCACGGTGGTTCACTGAGAAGAGATTTATCCCAGTCGGGTGTTCCTTGTGGAGGATTTTCCTGCCAGCTCTCTACAAATTCTGTTACATCATCTGTCAGTTTTCCTAGACAAGACACACACACACACACAGCCACACAGTGACTTCAAAGAACAACAGTGTTTCTACAGCATTTCCCAGGGAAACGTTTCAATAATCAAAGCACATCACAGAGAGAACACCTAACCCTTCCTACTACTAAGTGAATCAGCTGAAATCAATCTGGTCCTTTCAAGAAACAAAAAATACTTTTAAAAGCAACTACAGAAGTGGGCTTCCAGATGGCAGGAAGCAGCTTACTCAGGCAATTTGGCAAGGAAGAGATTTAAGGCAGAAAGACTATGCCTGTCTTAGTCCATCAATGGAATAAAGGAAAGAAAAGCTTTAATAAAAAGCTTAAATAAATTAATAAATAATACATAGGTCTATGCTGCTACTTTATAATGGAACTCCCAACAGGGAGTCCAAAACCCAAGAAAGATGAGGCATTCCTGGGTCATTGCAATGGTACAAAATGACTGCATGAATTAGCCAAATACGGGTGCCACTCTTACTTAAGTAGAAATGTCCATACTAGGGTTAAGCCAACTAATCTGTCATTATTATTATCCTCCTTGGACAGCTGATGACATGGATTACTGCTCAGATTACCCACAAAAGCGTATCTTGCCACGTCTTTACTACTACCCTTCCCCAGGCCAAGTGGATAAAGCTCATGCACAGTGAAGTCACTCACTTGTGCTACACACACAGCTTGAAGGGACGGAGACACTGAGAAAGGTGAGAGCAAAGTCTCTGGGGAAATGACCCCTTGATCATTGATGTGAGTACAAACAACTTGATTTAGTGAGCAAACTATTACTGGGGGTAATGGCTGCCCACAGGGCAGGGCTGGTGCTTTCTGAAACTGAGTGGAATGCATGAACAGAGGAAACCACATCCACTCTGAGCTTTGAAGCACTGCTCTGCAGAAATATCCTCATGTCAAAGAGGAGGAGCCAGCAGTTAAACAGCCCAAAGCAATGATTTCCACAAGTTTTCACGGCCTCACCTGAGATACTTTTCAAGGGAACTGATCTTTTCTCCTCTTTACTCATTGTACAGATGTTTTCACTCACTATTTACTGAAAGCCAAGCGTTTTGGAAGTGTCTGAAGTTGACATTGAAAGATCACTGATTATTTCTGAAAGCATTAGCACATATGAAATGCCAGATCAAACAGGATTTGACAGTTCTCATTGATTTGATTTACTAATTATTGATTTATTTCCAACAGCAATACCTCAGGCTTCCACCTCAGGCCTCAAAATTTCTAAAAGGGCAGCAAACATTTAAAAACAGATTTTATCTTTCAGGTCCCAGGAAACTGAAGTACAAATACCATTGTAGGTAATTGAGTAAGACAGCTTTAAGATCTTCCTCCCTAGAGCCCTACCTACATTGAAATTGGTCCTCTTCACTAAATAGCATTTAGCAGAAGTATTTCCACATGATGTTTTCCATTTCAAAAGTCACCCATCTTAAATTCTATCAGCATTACAACTGAAAGCTAAGCAAAGTAACACTTATTTCACCAGAAAAAAAAAAAACAAACCACACAACAAAACCCACAACATTACACAACAGGAAGTATCGTAAATACTCACCATAACTAGTTTCCAGATCATCCTGCAGGACTGCATTATTGTTTCCACACAGACCGTGGGTTTTGCCCAGGTACTCTGGTGCCATTTTGATGTACACTGCAGATGTACCATCCCAAGCCAGGGTAAAGGCATACTGGTGCCTGACCAGGAAGTACCCAGCTAGCTTCTGGATGTGTAAGTTTCCAATAACATAAGGTAACTGTACTCTGGAATGACACACAGAACCAAAAATAGTATTAGGTTAGAAAATGTAACCATTAAAAATAAATTACTCACTGATGCCTTCCTCATACAACTGAAAATCTGGTGTAAATATTGAATAACTTCACCAAACCAGATGAATTTGCAAATAACAAAAAATCATGAATGCCAATGATTATACTTAATTCTATAAACCACTAATTTAGGTATCACCTTTCAAAGACACTGCTCTGTAAATGGAGAGTAATTATTGCACCTGTGGTCTGGATGCTTATTCAGCCTACCAAGGAATAAGTTTACATATCTGTCATCAAAATGGTACCATGATACTAACTCCAGTGTAACTACAGCATTAGAAACATGACTGCAATTACCCAAGTCCTTTATAGGTGACTTCACTGCTCATCTTTATCTGTTCATCTCCAGAAAAGAATAAACTAATGGACCTTTTGCAGGAATAAGGAGAAGAATGGCATTCAGGATCATTATTCACCTGCCAAATAAAATCAAAGTCAACATTTTAATTAAATTCTTTGTAACAAACACGTAACAGAACTAATACCCTCAAATCTGCACTCAGCATGGGAACAAGAAGCTTGGTCCCCCTCTTGTGGAAAAAACTGGGCAGTGTTTTCATAGCCGTGGTCACGGAGTGGCCTTTTCACAGCTTTGAGTGAACGAGGCAGGCTTTGGAAGGACACATCAGTCCCATTCCAGCTGTTTACATTCTGTTCTATGGTAACTCCTAGCCCATATCATATTAAAAATCACATCTAGATTACATTTTACAACCCCCTATTATCATCTCAAATAATTTTTCATCTCTTAAAATTAATACCTTATTAGCAACAGTTCAAAAGAAAGTAGAAGCACCGTTCCCTACCTGTATGGAAAAGCTCTGTTCATCTAATTCAGCGTGTCTCACAAGGGCATATGTGGATTTCCCAGAAAAGTAATAATAGAGTCCATCAAAGGTTTCAAAGTTATACTGGCCCCACGTCCTGCATATATGATCCCTTTCAGCACCTGTGTTATACACTAACAAAAGGAGAGTCACCTGAGACACGGCGCTGGATTTTGATACGAGCGAGAGTTGAGACGGGGCAGCGCACGCAACGTGCTGTGAAATAGGATGACACAAAGGAAAGGAGGGGAAATGCCACAGCATGAAGGGACCCTTCAGGCAGAGAGTAGCCATTGTAGCTGTGGGAACACGAGTGCAAGCCCAGAAAGCCAGTCAGAGTCCTCTCTTTACACACCTGTCTGGCATCTCGGTCCCGTCGCATTAAATCGACTGCAGTTGCACAGCTCTCTGTAGACACACTCACCTCCATTAAAACATGCAACTGAATCTGAGTGGAAAAACACAAGGCATGTCAAAACCAAATTCTGATAGTTTTCTTCCTTAAGACGCAGTTCTTTCACTGAATGTAACTCTGAGAACAACAGGAGTTGCTAACTTTGCATTGAAGTGTCCTGGAGAATCTAACCGGCCCCACAAAAATGAAACATTGTGTGAAGGCTTCAGCTCAAGTCACACAGCCAGATCAATACATCTATTGCACCTTTAGGGAAGCCAAATCAAAATGCCTGTGGCGTGTTAGCCTGGCACGTTTTCAGTCCCCTAAGCAATGAGAAGGGAACAAGTACTGCACCCCAAAGAAGCCCAGTGCCCGTGCCCACCCACAGGTGACACCCTGTGGGTAAGCACTGCCAGGAGGAGAGCAGGCTGCCTCAGAAATACAGATGTTCTGATCCAGCTGTGTATCTTTACCTGCCGGCCCTCCTTCCATCTTGCAGCTCCCAAGTACACCAACCACAAGCACTTTCCATAAAGACACAGATCCCTGACTTGCAATGACAGGTTTGGGGGAGAGGGGTGTTGCTGTTTTGGGTTTTTTTTTAGTTTCTATTTTCCCTGTAAAGACCCCTATCAAAAGATGACAAAAGTTTTCACAGTCTAAAGAAAAATGCACACTAGCAGAAACACAGTTTCCTTTTACTAAATTTAAACTTTGTGATTAAATTTTTTTTAATTGTGATCCATTTACTTATTTTGCTAGTATTTGCTCCTATAAAGTTTGTTTAGGAAAGGATTTTAATTTTAATAATTTACTATTATGCAATCATAGTAGGTTTTGTACTTGAGAATACAAACTGAGATTGCTTTTGTTGCAGAAAGCAGACAAGTTGCTCAGAGGAAACTTTCAGGAAGATACAAACTGAAGGCTCAGCCTTATTTCCTTATCTTTACAAAACACAATTCTTAAAAAATAATCCTAGAGTGGTTTGGGTTGGAAGGGACCTTAAAGATAATCTCATTCCAACCCCACTGGACCAGGTCTCTCAAATCCCACCTAGCCTTGAACACTTCTGAGGATGGGGCATCCACACTTCTCTGAGCAACCTACTCCAGTGTCTCACCACCCTTATAGTAAATAATGTCTTATTAATGTCTTATCTAAACTTACTCCCTTTCAACTTCAAGCCACTACCATTTCCATTTACAATCATGTCATAAATACCAAGTCATTATTCAAAGATTCTCAAAATATCCAACTGATTTTGATTTCCTTGCTTTCAACAAGCAGTCTCCCCACCCTCCAACCAAAAAAAAAAAAAAAAGAAAAAAAAATTAAGAGCCCTGCAGGTAGACAAAGTAAAAGGCAATGCTTCTTTGCCTGCTAGCTCAACCATCCTGCTCCTTTCCCTGCCTGGCCAGTGTCAGGTCAACAAAAAATAAAGCAAGCACCATGCAGAAAGGTCCCTACTTACACTGCCTGAGCCTCTCATTTACATGCTCACAGTGACCAATCTTGTCAATAATGCCAAAGCCTGTTCCTCTTGTCAAGAGAGGCAGACATTGATCTCTTTCATCTTGAGTGTTGTGAGACCTGTGTAACCAGAGCTCTGGTCTCTGTTCTTTGCTTCTAAGAGCATGCCCTGCTGCCTGTCCAGTTACAATAATGTGCAATTAGGCTGCAAGTCATGTTCCTCTGAGCTGTAGAGGAAGTTAGCCCCCTTTTGATGTTTCAGGTTGAATGATTCCACTCCAAGCATGGCTCAGGTAACCTGCTCCTAGCCGTGTTTGTTCAGATTGTGCAAACAGTCAGCTGACCTGGGGACCCTTGCTGTCACTGTGAAGGGTCTCCCTGGCCCTCTTTTACACAGAAAGGGTGTTAGTCAAACCTGAATCAAGAAACCAAATCACTCAATCATGAGCATTTTCTTCTTTATGAAGATCTCTTCTGTCTGTGTGTGTATGATTCTAAGAAAATATGATCACCTCAGCTGTTGTATTTGTTTATATCCCTTTTTACATCATTGGTAAGTGTCTTTCCTTACACTGCATACAACAGCTGTGTGTGCAAACTTGAGTTATCCTTAAGCAGGTAATGAGCAAAGGAGCATTGCTTCAGATCACATTTAGTGCTCCTGCTACTGTAAATGTGGCCTCCTTTAATCACCCCATTCTGATCCATTAACACAGAAATACTTCCTAAAGTATTCAGAATAAATATCCTGGAACAAGGGGGTCATTCTAATCTTTGTCATTAAAGCAACACGAGCTTTCCAAATAAGCTAACCCATATGACCACATCAAAAGTTTATCTCTCCCCTAGAAATGTGAGAAACATTTTCATCTTGCAGAAAGGGAGAGGACATCGAGACTAACTGAAAGTTAAAATTAGGAAAACTTACTGCAGAATATTTTGTCCTCCATTAACCTGAAAGCAACACCTATTAAAAACTCCTCAGCTCCTCTTTCCCCTTTGACATTATGCCAATTGGGTGCACTGGGCTGGAATCTGAAACTGAAAACTGGTGAGAATTTTCTAGCAGAAAACAGTAGGGCTAAGTAGCATGATTTGACTCACCTCAGTAATAATGGCATTTCTAACCAGTTCTGCCACTGGGACCTGCGGATCGCCCTGGTAATTCCTCCTTTGCTGTGATGAAGCAACCAGCCTCAAACTCCTTCTTGATCAAATAAAGTGAAGACTTGGGATCATCTTGTAACACAGGTCTGAATTCTTCTCTGCTGTTCTCAGCTTAAATACTCTAACCCCCTGTAATTACTGGCTAGGCTGCACCCCACGGGAAGGGTGATTTACTCCCTTGAGCACATGGACCTCCTGTTCAGTTCATCCCCCTATTAAATTATTCTGTGAGCAGCAGCAGAGCCTGGAGCCCATTATTGACCACAGCCTTTGAGAAGTGTGACTGTAATCCAGCCCACATCACTGCAAGGGGCTCTGCAGAGCAGTGTCCAAGCTTCACACAGAGACTTTCCTTAGCAGCATCACAGCAGCTGTTCAAAGGCATCTTACACCTTCATCAAAATACACATTTATTTTGAAATATTATTATTGGTGCAATGTCTTTTGTGGGTTTGCATCTCTGATATGGTGCACACTTAGCTTTATCTGCTTTCTTACGTTACTTCTTCTCCAATGAATACTTAAAAGTCTCTTGAATTTATTTCAGTGCCAATTGAACTCTGTATCTTGACTTGCTCATGCATGATTTGGTCTTCTGATCCAACACACTCATTAGGAATAAAATAAGTAATCTATATAGTGTGGAGCCCTTCAGCATGAAGTGACAGAGTCACTAAAGAAATGCTCTTCTCCTAGGAGCACAAGGAGGTAACTGCAAAGAAATCTTCTCCATGTATTCCATACAAAAAGATAAGATACTAAATCAAAGAGACATCTAAAATAATTTTTTCCACTTTCTTTCAAGAAAACATCCATTTTGAAATAGTTGATTTTTGCTTTAACTGTCACATGACTACAAATGCTTGAGCTCAGGTATGACCTCATGGTAATACACCATTACCACCAGTACACTACTATTTGTTGAAGATTTGTGCCTGACGTGAACCATCCTGTGAGTATTTTTCTGTAAAACATTAATAACTTCCTAGCGCTACTATTTTTTCCACTACTTAAGACACAGCATGAAAAAGAAATTGCTTAATGCAAAATAGTAGACACAGGTTTCCTTTCAGGGAATTCATTACTAGATTCACTTGGACAGAAAAGTTTAAGTACAAAACATTAATTTAGGTGTCTGAAGTGATGAAGTTTTGCTTAAGCAAGATAGATAAAAGATCCAGCCCCTGCCTTCAGTTCTTATGATTCTGCCTAGATATCAACTTTGACCCAAACAGTTACAGAAATTTGGAGTCATTTACAGAAATAGACAGGAATTGTATCTTTCAGAATTCTTTAAAAATTACACATTTTTAAAGTAGCTATGCAGCAGTTGAAGAGTAGGTCAGTTGAAGAGTCTGAAGGTAACCACAGTACTAAAATAACCAATTACTTAAAAATCAACAAATTTTAGTCTTGAATGGAAAGATGAAAAAAGCAAAGCAGATGAGGATAAGAATCTGCAAGATACCTAGATCAGACCCAGAGCCACACACAAAAGAGTAGAATATATGCTTAAAATGTAATATGTAAATTTTTGTGGTCAACTTCCTTGAAATTCTTTATTTTGTAACTCTGCATAATTTCCACTGCACGTTTCTCTAGGTGCAAGCTTTCAGGTGTTCCTTCAGCTATGGGAGAATTAATACAAGAAGTATTTCCTGCATTCTTTTTTACCCTTTGACTTCATAGTCTTTGAGAGCACCTGCCTGCAGTGGCACAGGTTTTCCATGTTTTCCCTGGCATACTGGCTTCAGCAGGATGCACTCCAGCCCAGTACCTCCTTGCTCTAGGATGTACAACTTTCCTCTCTGGGATTCTGAGGTGAATGAGGTGGATGCAGTTTTAACCCTTCAGCTGTGTATTTTCTGCTCTGGTACATCTCCTGACATCAGCTCTCAAGCACACGTTTTAAGGGACAAACACCTTCTATGACTTCCATGACTCATGCCTGCTACAACATTTCAACACAAGAAAATTTGTAGTGTTTAGAATGTTAGAAATTCTCAGCAGTAGCCTGAATACTTCCAGAAATAATTTGGTCTGCCTGTCCTGGGTTCTTAATATGCTTTAGCTCAGGAGTTTCTTGTTTGAGGCTCAGGGGTTTTTTACATTTGTTTGTTATTTCTTAATTTTGCATGAATAAGATTTGTGTGGAAGGAAGTTAAAAGTTTAACAGCTACATAAACTACACATTAACTTCAATTACTCTGATACACATTTCAAATCCTATTTTCCCTGGCTACAAGAAACTAACACAGAACTTTTCTCTTGGCATTTGCTTGTGCAACAGCAAATTTTTTGTTCCATTGACAGATAAGACACAACATCACTTTCTGAAATGCTTCCAATTGACTACTACAACACAAAGGGAAAGAGATCTCCTGCAAAAGTCATGCACCCATTCCACATAAAACACATTGGCTTATCTTTATAGAGTCACAGAATGCAAGAAAAACTGGTATTGCACGAAGACTTGACTGTAATATCATTTCATCATAGTCACAGTTCTACAAGTCTTTCAAAGAATAATTTTCTTAGAGACATTGCTAAAGTATAGAAAGCAGCTGACAGCCTACCTTGCTGTTTTGGTTTGGGTTCTTTTGTCATTGATTTGGGTTTCCATTTTTTCGGGTTTTTAAACAAAGAAGGTTTATTATTTCATATATCCCCAGATATTTGCAAATCCCACTCCATGGGAAGAGTTATCTCAGCTTGCATCTCTCTTTAAATAGGAGAGACCAAAAGGAAACCTACTTTTCTAAGTATTAGGAGTCCTGTACAAAAAAGATCAGTTTATTATTTTGTTTTTTAATGTGTCTTTCACACACAGACAACAATATACTCCATTTGCCACACACTTTACTGTGATTTAAAAAGGAAACTTCCAAGCCTATGCATTCTACTGTTTGAAAGCGTTTAATAATGCTGATTTTATCTGCCTGCAAGTAGGGGCAATCATTGATAATTTTCAAGGCCTTTCCAAAACAAGTACATCAGAAATGGAAAACCCATATGGAATATTTTTGCCTCACAGAAATAAAAATTAGAAAGAAAACAAAAACTTTGTACTGTTACGTCTACAGAGAGCAATAAAACCTAATTCTTGCCATCATAACTGCACCCTCCTTTAGAAGCTTAGCCATGTGATGAGTTACAGGAGACATTTGTAAATATTTTGTTCTCCCTAGCTCCACGTTTGTTCTTCCATTTCTTAAATATTAGGCCTATTTAAGAAGCAATAAACTTGCACATAAACTCTTGACAAAAGCTCTTTAATAGAAGCCTTGCAAACGGTTTATGTGCGTGGTTTTTATTGCACACTTGAACAGTAACACATCTTACTCTTTTCCAGATCTGAAGCAAAAAATGAAACCTGCTAGTTCTAATTAAAGAAATTTTCACTAGGCAAAGACTAAAGCCAAGGAACCAAGCAATTATTATGACAACAAATTTCTCAGATTGATCTGCATATCTTCTCTTTGTCAGCGGCTTTATTTAGTATAAAAGAAAAGCATAACAACGTCTTGGTCAATAAGGTGGTGCAACCCTCAAAACCAGAGGAATTTTTATTAGAACAGAGTACTAGCTTTCTAAAGCAATTTTATCATACAATATATCTATTATTTTTTCATATACTGGAGAGAGATTCATAGGTAATAGTTTTTATTTGAGCAATATTATGCTTCTCTAAAGTCTTGTATCATTCCTCCACATTCAGCTACACACTTCCCAAAAGCTTCTGGAAACAGTGTGTACTGAAGGCATTAAAAGCTTTTGGAGCTGTCACAACCACAAATTGTGACAACCCTAGTCACAATTTGAGTCCATTCCCAACTTCATCTTGCCTTCTGAGCTGTAAAGCCATGGGATGCAAATTGAGACTATTCACTATAAGTAGTTCCTACATCCAATGCCATCAGGCTGACTCAAGAGAAACTAGAGAGTTTGCACCACTAACTAAAATTACTCTGAATTATTTTGCCTCATTCTTCTGCTTTGTACAAGACAAGCATGGCACAGACCCTTCTCAGAGTTAACACAGAAAATCTTTACCCTTTAGCGAAGATATTCTAAGCCTGTCCACTTCACTTCTGAAAGTAAGATTCATCAAAAAACCCAAGATGCACATTCCTCAAGCAAAAGCCCACCACTGCAAGCTGGTGGCCAAAAGCACCTTATCCTGCTAACCCATAGGTGGTACACACAAAAAGCACCTGCAGCAAAAACAAACAAACAATCTCCACGCACAAAAAAGGCACAGGACATGTAATTTAATGGTGCCTAAACATCAAGCCACATTTGCAGGTATATCACTATAAGAGAAGACTTCCTTTCTGAAAACTCTTCATTACAAAAGCTGTAGTTAGGAACAGTCTTTCAAATAATCAAACCAGAGCCAGGTGTAAACCTAAAGCTAGGTGAAACTCCATGACAAATTTACATACTCCTCAGGTACCTTTGAGACCAAGCAAGGCAGAGCCTTGTTATCATTAAGGCCTGTATTTGCTACTTTTGGAATTTTTTCTTCCTAGGAATGATTAAACAATGGAGAAAATAAGGGACAAGAAAAGTCACTTTATGTAGAAACATAAATAACTTACTGGGTGGTCCACATTTCATACTGTGAATTTTCCTGTTCCGAGACAAGGACGTTGTTGTAGGTGAAGTGTTATAAACTGCCATTCCAGACTCCTTGCAGAAAGAACAAAGAAATCAGCAGCTATAAACACCTAAAGACACCTAAAAGCCTCTTCAGTCTGTCAATAAATTTACCATTTTTAGTAAGATCATTGCTTTGTATTGGCTTACTATGAAGTTATCAAAAACTCCATTGTAAAGTGGAAAGTATACTATACACAAGACTCCAGTATTTTTTCTTCATCCTTATTTCTAAATCTTCTTACTGAAGATTTCTGCTCAGTAGGCTAGGCCAGAAAGAAACAAAAAATGTATTACTATATCTTGAATTCTTGGTGGGAGAACCCAAATCCAGGAGCATTCACTATTACTGGCGGTTGATTCGGTTACCTGTTTGCAGCTATGTGACACGTTGCCTTTGCTGAGCTTTCCCCAGAAAGAGCAGGCAGAAAGCAGAGAGAAAGGTGAGTCCCTCTGAGGAGCCACCAACAGGGACTACAAAGCAATCCTTCCTTTTCCCCCCCTCCAACAACGGAGCGGGAACCACACACCCTAATTACATTTCAGCAACGCGCCCCGACTGACACAGTGGAGCTGCCAAGATAAACCACATCCAAAAAGCGGAGCGCTGAGCTGCAGTGACCCGATACCGCCAGCTCCTTCACCTCTACCGAGAGGCTGAAAGGCTCCCACAAAACAACTGCTGCTGGTGACCCGACCTCAGCGTTTCCTCCAGCAAGGATGCTTTGTACGATGCAGAACTTCTCGAACAAGCTAAAGCTCTACGTACAACTTCGGAACAAGCTAAGGCTCTAGATACAATCACACAACCTTTTCTCGCTGTTTTAACGCTAAACTTTCGCTCAGGATTGACAGTCCTTGTGGCTGGGATAAAACACGCATTCGAGGGCAAGCCCTGGAGAATTACCAAGGGGGGAACAGCCACCGCAGCAATGCACAGATATATTATTGGGGCGAGACACGAGAAGCGCGTTGCCCTGACGACAACCAGAGCCCGCATCCCTCTGTCCCGCACCGCCAGCCGCCCTCAGCGGGGTCTCGGCGCTGGGAAGCCGGGCACCACCTGAACTCATCGGCCTCACCAGCCCTGCATGCAACGTGCCGGATGCTTTGTGCCCGGGGCTGGCACATCCCAGCGTGCCGCTCTCCCCACGGCGGTGCCCCTCAGCCCGGCCCGCATCCTCACCTGCGCGGCCGCGCCGAGGCCGGCCCTGCTCCCGGGTCCCGCGGAGCTGCCTCGGCTGAGGGGGAGAAAAGAGCAGGCTTGGCTCGGCCCGGGCAGCACAGCCAGCCCGGAAAGCGCCCCGCTGGGCCCTCGGGCCGGCTCTTACCTGGGGAGCGGCGGCTGCCCGGCGGCGGGGAGCTGCGCCCGGGCACCCCACGGAGACAGGGCTGGAAGGCAAGGGCGGCAGGTTAGTGATGGCCAGGACTGCCCTGCCCGCCCTCCCGTGCCGTGCCGTGGGACACTCACCCGAGGGCAGCCAGGCGCACAGCAGCGCCCCGAGGAGGAGCCGGGTCTCCATGCGGGCGGCAGCGGCTTCCCGCGGAGCTCCGG
>VXAX01001519.1:125064-160377 GCA_013399835.1 Leptocoma aspasia | reverse complement strand
GGTCCGGCAGCCCCTTGCCCCGGAGCTCGGCCGGTGGCCCGGTGCCGGTGGCCAGCAGCCGGTGCCGGTGGCCTGGCCGGGCAGTGCCGCCCGGGGCCCTGCGGGAGCTCCCGCTCTGTACCCGAAACAGCAGGCGCTTTGTCATCGTCCCCACGCCGCCGGGACGCGCAGGTGGGGCCTCATGGCGACCCTGCCGGGCTCGGTGCCACCGGGGTTCCTTGCCCGGGGCCGGTGCGGGAGGTGTTTGCCTGGCGCCCTTCCTCGGGAAGCATCCGCCGGCAGCAGCGTCCCGTGGGTGCCGGCTGCCCTTGCAGCAGCTCCGCTCCGCACCGAACGGGGCAGGGACACGGGGCCCCGCCAAGGCTGGCCTGTCCCCACGCGGGCCCTGCACCCAGCAGCGCAGCAGGAGCTGCGTGTCCTGGATCCCGAAGCCCAGGGTGTGGCTTCACCCGTGGGGATGCTCAGCAGAGTCTCCCCTCTTGCTTCTTGAGTTGTTCTCGCCCTCTCCATCTGTGATGGTGAAAGCAGGAGGATCCTGGAGGGGTGGGTTTGGGCTGTTGCTCCCGGAGGGTTTCATGGAGGGAGGTGGATGCAGATCTGCCCTGGTTCCCCCGGTGCCCCCCGGTCACTGCACGTTGCTCCAAAGTCCATGCCTGCCATGGCTCCAAAGCACAGCGAGCTGTTGGTGCTTGCTCAGGGTGCTGGATGCTGCTGGGCTGGCAGAGGGGATTTTCAGCTCATATGGAGGCTTCGTTGCACTGGAGCCATGCTCTTTGAGAGGTGCTGAGGGACAAAAATGTCTTTCCTGAAGTGTCAGGGGGCAGAGAGAGGACACCCCACAATGCTTTTCATCCTGAAGACGATGGCACTCCTGCTCTCGAGCTGTTTTGCTGGAAGTCACTTCTCAGTGCTCCAGTCTCCTGCTGGTTCCCCCCATAAACCAACACCAGCATCTGGGGACAGGGAGCCTTTTGGCTCTGAGGCAGTGACCCTGATCACCAATCCTATTTTGGGGGACCTCTCCCTGCCATTTGTGTGTTTAATAGTCAATTTTTGCAATCCCGTGCCAGGGTGGGACATGGCAGTGGTCACGTGTGGGCTGCTCCTGCTCTTGATCTGCTGGATGCTGCTGCCTGTTAACAGCACCAGACTGCCTTAAAAATGGCAAAGTAATTTAGTGCTGGTTTTAATCACCCAGTTAAGTTGTGAAAGGTGATGGAGCTCAATCCCAGACCTGCTGTGCTGTTCTGCCTGCACAGGGCTGGAAACCCCAAGGGTTGGTGTTACACGGCTCCCTGTTCCCCACATGCTTCCTCCTCTCCCAGCCACATCTGGAGCAGACAGGGCTCAGTGTGAGCTTTGTGGGGTTTGCTTCTGTGAGTAAATACTTTGTACCTGGCACTTTTGCTGTGGGCAAGATCCCACAGGCAAGACCCATGCACTGGGACTGTCTCTGCTTAGCCAGGATTGCTGGTGTAGGGAAAAGGGACTTTGAGGGATTACAGCAGCTCTTGAGGTGGCTGAAGTTGGCACCGTGGCCTGCTGGTCTGTCAGGTCTGTTATGGGGTGTGTGAGACCCTCACACGGCAGTCGGGCTCAGGGTGCTGAGTTTGGCCTCTCAAGTTATTTGGAAAGTTCAAGTTTTGTGGCAGATGCATAAAACAAGTGGCACCAACTTTTGAGAAGACATCCTGGAAAGAAGGACTTGTTGGGCACGGCAAAATAGAAGCATGACACAGAAAATGCCAACTCAACAGGAACTGCCTGAGGAGGTCTGGAGGCGCCTGGCTTTAGGGTGTTGCAATGGGGTTGCTGAAGGGGAAATAGCTGTGATTTGGGCTTTGTGGGGGGATAAAACCTGAACTGAAGAGGAATGCTGTTGTTGGAGAGATGTCCACAAGAAGCCTTTCTGGGACTGGAGCTGCTCTGGGGGGGTTGGCACCATCCTTTTCTTCCAGGATTTGTAGCTGCACCTGACTGAAAAGTGGACTGTGGTTCCCTGGAAGGTGGGTGGCTCCCTGCAGCAGCCAGGCTGTGGTTTTGTGCCAGGCTGTGGTTGTGCCAGGCCAAGGCTTTGCTGAAGGCAGCTATGGTCAGGGTGACTCCTTCTAGGTCACCTGCCTGGGGTGGGGACTTTGATTTTTCAGGACTTATTTTTTCTTTTCCTAGCTGTTGATAGCTGAGGCTTGAAGTCTTTCCTGCAAGGAGAAGTGAAAACTGTAGATACACCTGGTCTTGATTTAACCTGAAGCTAGTGAGCTTTTAGGTGCCTTTTCTCCAGTCTGGTGGTGACATGGGTGACTCGAGGGCATTGGGAGCTCCTCAGCAGGTGCTGGGGCCCAAAACCTGTCAGTGCAGGCCATGGTTAGAACGAGAGAGCATTGCTGCTTTTTGACATCACAGCTTTCTACCTGTGCTAGAGCCTTCCAAGAGAGTGAAGCCACAAGTGCCAGTGTTGGACATGTGTGGTGGGAGCTCTGGGGCACCACCCCGTGCTTCAGCCCTGCCTGCAAAGTGACCAGTGCTGCAAGAGGAAGCATGGAGCTCCTGGAGCGAGTTCAGTGGAGGCTGTGAAGATGCTGACAGGACTAGAGCATCTCCCTTATGAGGACAGGCTGAGGGAGCTGAGGCTGTTGAGCCAAACAGCCAAAAAGAGATGGCTGAGAGGGGCCCTCATGAGTGTCTGTCAGTGTCTGCAGGGAGGGGTCACAGGATGCACCAGCTCTGCTCCCTGGGCCCAGCAATGGAACAAGAGGAATGGGTGGAAGCTGATGCCCAGGAAGTTCCACCTGAACACGAGGAAGAACTTCTTTCCTGTGCAGTGACTCTGCACTGAACAGGCTGCCCAGAGAGGGTGTGGAGTCCCCTCACTGGAGACATTCCAGAACTGTCTTGGAATAATGCTGTGCCATGTGCTCTGGGGTGATCCTGGTTGAGCAGAGAGGTTGGATCAGATATGCTCCTTCCAACCTGAGCCATCCTGTGAAACCACATCAGCCTCATATTTGGCACCAGGTAGGATGGTAGATGGTGTGGCAGGTAGCCAGCTCTCCAACAGCACTGCCGGGGGAGGCATGGCCTAGTAGTGGCTCAGAAGACTGCAGAGCTCAGCACCTGCTCCCACCCATCCTCAGAGAGATGCTGACCCCTTTGCCAGCCAGCTGACCCATCTGGGCAGGATGTGCTCTGGTGCCTGAGCCCAGGAGGGAACGTGCAGCTCCAGGTCTGCAAGGTCCCCAGGGTCTGCTGGGGAGGTGAGGAGAGAGGTGCTGAGGCAGGAGCAGGGAGATGTTGTTCTGATGCATTTGCACTGGTCTGTCTTGACACCCACCTCTCCCAGGAGCTCTGGGTGTGCCCCTGAGTGGGGTCAGGCAGGGCCAGCGTGGGTGGGAGGTGGCCGTGGGTTCTCCTGCTGCCTCGTGGTCATTCTGCCTCCACAGATGTGGAGCTTGCACCTTAGCTTCATAAGGCAGAAGGTGGTAGGTTTTCTGGGGGGTTTCTCCATATTCCTGGAAGAGGAAGAGAATCTGGCTGAGGCATGGTCTTGTCTTGCTGCTGCAAGCTCTGTCAACATGAGCCAAGAAAAAAGGACAGTGTGGCTTTCCTGAGATAGGATCCCAGAGTGATTTGGGTTTGAAGGGACCTTTAAAGATCACCTTGTCCAACACCCTTACCATTGGCAGGCACATACAGGGACACCTTCCACTAGACTGGCTTGCTCCGAGCCCCATCCAGCCTGACCTTGAACATTTCCAGGGATGGGGCAGCCACAGCTTCTCTGGGCAACCTGCCAGAGCCTCACCTCTCACATCATAAAACATTTCTTTTTTGTACCTTTTATATATAAGTTTCCCTCCATGTTAGAGCTTGGACAGGGTTTGGCAGGGACTCAAGTGCCACTTGGCAGGAGATGCCTGCAGGAGTGCCAGGCTGGGTAGTTTTGGGGATGGTCCAGGCAGTGGTGGGAGACACTGAGGTGCTTTGGGCTCCTGCCTCTGTCCCACAGAGGGCCATATTCTGCTGGAGACACAACTACACAGACCCAGAGCTAGGCTTCCAGCACTGCCATCTCTGCCCTCTGGGGAACAGGGCTGCAGAACAGCCAGCAGGGATTTATCTAGAGCAGGTCACATCAGTTAAGTGTCATCCTGCTCTGGGACAGGGTGACAGCCACCTGGCCACGGCGAGGAGCAGGGCCTGGCCACCTCAGCCCTGCATGCTGCCCACCAGAGCAGGTGGAGGCTGAGGTGGCTTCTCTGCATGTGCCAGCGAGCCGAGGTCCCGGGCCCTGTCTGAGCCAGGGGCCATGGCTGAAGTGGCAGGTGATGTGGTGTCCATGTGCATGTGTCAGGATGGGCCTCAGCATGAGCTGGGGGCACCACTTGCCCTGGCAAATGCTGAATTCTGGCCACCTCTCCCAGTGACCCAGCTGGAAAGTGTTGGGGCTGGGCAGAAAGGTCTCTTGCCTTCCAGGCAGGGCACCAAGGCAGAGTGGTTTGGGCAGAGCAGTGGGTGACCCTGGCAAAACCAGCAATGAACTGGAGTCTGTAAAGACCTGATCTGCCATTTGTGGCCACAAAATCCATCTTGCCTGCAACAATTTTTGTGCTTCCCAGTGGAATTCCGTTCTTAAGCAATTGGTGTGGCTTGGCATCACCTTCAGGGTGAGCGTGGGTGCTGTGTCCATTACATAAGCAAAGTTTGGGGGAAGAATGTGTCCAGTGAAGCTTTTGCTTGTCTCCATCTGGGTGCTCAATGCTTTCCTGGCAGTGGAGCTGTGGCTGGCTGGACCCTGCAGGGAGTTGAAAATACGTTGAAGGCACCAGCGTCAGGGGTAGTTGGAGAGGGAAGAGGAAACTCTGTGTTTCCAGCCTGAGGGTTGCTTTCAGAGAGCATTTCATGCAGGATGAGCTGATGGAGGAGGAGCATGTGCAAGATGCTTCTGTGGGTGCTGGGACAGCAGAGAGCACGTGTGAGCCATCCTGGACCACAATGCCTTGCATTCCCTGCTCAGCCTGTTTTGGACAGCTCAGGTCGTTTTGTTTTGGCCCCTTGGCCGTGGACAGCCTGGAGGCAGGTGCTGCAGTGGGAGAGGGACTAGGGGCGGGGAGCAGGGCTGTGGTCACTCACACAGACATGCTCTGTCCCACCCGTGGAGGAGAGAAGAGGTGACTCTTGGCTCCTGCAGCTCACCCCTTCCTGGAAGAAGCTTCTGTCACACGGGAACCTTATCTTGTGTGGCTTTTGCACAGCCAGCAGATCCCGTGATATGGTCTGGAATCCCTGAGGGAAGTGCCTGCACCTTCCAAGAGCTCTTCAGAAATTGCTCTCTGTGCCCACTGATCAAAGCCTGAGAATTCCTTCGTTTCATAAAGCTCAGTTGTGTGTTGAACCTCAGTCCATTGGAGATGTCCCCTGTGGATCCCTCCCTGCTTCCCCCTCTCTCCCCATGCCCTTCCTCCCAGTGGTTTCTGGGTGCACACCCCTTGGCTGCTGGGCTTTGCTGCTGAATGCAAAAGGGATATGAAAAAGGGAAGCAGGATGTATTGCAGAGCTTTTGGAACAGGTCAGGAAAACCCTGGGGACTTGCTGATGTGGTGCATCTGGAGGAGCCACAGGCTCAACCAGGCACAAAAATCTGCTTAGGACAAAATAAACTGACTTCCTGTTTTGAGGTTTGTGTTAACTAAGAGAAAAGCCCTCAAGAAACTGAGGATTTTAGGGTAGTAAAGACCTGCTAGGATGAGTTTGGCCATGGTTGGTGGTTCCTGCAGGTTTCTGGCACGGATGGCTGAAATCCCCGAGGCTGCACTATCCTGGTTGTCAAACATTCTGCCCTACTGGCTCCTCAGCATTCCGCAGCATGGCCTCCCCCGGGATGCATTTGCAGGCAGTAAGCCTGGTGTGAGTCCCAGGGAAGCTGCTGGAGGCAGTGGGGGAAGGGCTGTGCCAGCTCCCGTCTCCTGCCCCGGAGATGCCACATCACTGCTGGGACTGCCTGTGATGTCCCTCTGTGCTGCTCCACCTGGGCCCAACATGCAGCCTTGGGACTTGAGCAGCAGCCTGGCATGTGGGGTGGGCTTTGCCAGAGCCTTTGGTGCAGTGCTGGGCACGTGGGCTCCTGAGCCAGCATCAACAGAGGGATGGCTCCTGCTCACTGCTCCGACAAGCCTGACCCGTTCCACAGCAGCCCTGGGATGCTGCAGCCCCGCAGGGATCTCGTGCATTTATCTGATGCATAAACTCAGCAGACATTGGAGCTGCACTGGGAGCAGCTCCTGGGGCGCAGGAGGGGGGCCCTTTGTGATCCCCAAGTCACCCAGCACAGGCAGGGTGCAGATCTGAGGGAGCAGTGCAGACAGCACTCGCCTGAAAGCAGAAGTCAGTCTGGTTTGAGCTGGGCCATGAATGATCTAAAGCACAAAACATGCTGGTGCCCCCAGGACCTGCAGCTGGAAAGGAGCTGGAGCAGGAGGTGGCTCCCTGGGTGGGAGGCCCAGCCTGAAGCCCCGGGGGTGCTTGCAGGGCTGCCTCACCAGAGGTCACTGCACAGGAGCAAGGTCTCAGCTTCCTCCCACAAAGGGCTTGAAAGAGCTGGGATGGGCAAGCCCCCAGCCCACCGGGACAAGAGTGTGTCCAGGGCTGAGGTTGGCAGCTCGCTGCAGGGCTGGGGACTGCACTGGGGCACCCAGGGCACCTGTGCCCATTGCAGCAGCCACAGAGTCATGGTTTAGGAGTGGTGTTCTCCAATTTGGTGCTCCCACTGGTGTTAGGTGATCGCTGCCTCTTGCTTCCCCTTCCCCTTCCAACTGGAAGCACAAAAGGCAAAGACCATGGGTTGAGATCAGAACAATTTACTAGAAACAGCAACGAGATAAGAAGACAGTAAGAGCAACACTACTAATAACAAAAGTGTGAAGAGAGGCTGATTTACATGCAAAATGCTCACCAAGCCCGGGACAATGAAACAATGGCTTCCCTCTGCTCACCAGGCTTTTTCCCAGCTGGAAAAGAACAGCATTCCCATAGTCCTGGTGGCACCCTGTCTCCTGGGCTCTGTGCTCCTGGTGTGGACCTGCAGGAGGGTTGCACTGTGCCCAGGGCAGGACTGGCAGAGCCTTTGGGGTTATTCCAGGCTGTCAGCCTTGTTGCCGGGACAGGCTGGCCTCATTCCTCCACCTCCTAACGCTGTTTCACCTTGTTCCTTGCAGTCAGGACAGTTCAATGAAGACATGATCCCGACAGTGGGTTTCAACATGAGGAAGATCACCAAAGGGAATGTTACCATAAAGGTAAGATGCAGTTCTTACTGCTGGTGAGGGCTCTTGGGATGAAAGGTGAAGGTGAGGGAGATTGGTGACTCTTCTGCTGGAGGTGGAAGAATTCCAGGGATCCCAGCTGCAGCTCATAGAATAGAAACATAGCAGCATTAAGAGTGGAAAATCCCTTTAAGATCAAGTCTAACTGTTCCCCCAGGAGTGCTGTGTTCACCACTAAACCATGTCTCCAAGTGCCACATCCACGTGTTTTGTTAACATTTCCAGGGATTGTGATTCCACCACCTGGAAGTGAAAGGTTTGCCCTGTTAGGGTCCTGCAGGTACCCACCAGAGGAGGTGGTGGGAAGGGCTGCAGGAGATCCAGACTTGTGCAATCAGAGCCAGTCTGGGCTGCAAAGCTGGAGGTTTCCTTGTATCTCTGGCTTGCTGCTAGAGACTTAGGGATGTGGTCACTGTGCTGAGGGTGGTAGTGCTGAGAAAAACAGGTCATGGCTTGCAGTGGTGGTCTCTCTCTTGGGAGCAGAGGAAGGGGAGGGTTCTACCTGTTCTGGATTTTTCAAGGGCTCGGGGTTCTGCTGGGAAATAGCTGTTGGACAGGCTTGAAAAGCTGGCTGGGGGATCTCTGGCTGCTTCAGGAACACTTTTGAGACTGTGCCAAATGTTCTTAAATGGGAAATGCCTGAGGGAAATGCCAGGAGGTGTGATGGGCATGGGGAGGAGCACCCAGCTTGGGCCAGGCTGTCCCTCCACAGCAGCAGAGGCACACTGCAGGGGGATTCAGCATCCTTCAGCTCCCCTTCCTGAGCTTCCTCCCTTCGTTATCGAGTCAGGAGCCTCCTGAGGTGTGAGCTGCAGAGGAGAGCATGGGTGTGGGTTTGGTGCACGGCCAGAATGCCCCAGGTGGCCACATGGGGGTGGAAGAGCGTTGGGCAGGAGTGTGAGGTAACCTGCCATCTCTGTGTCACAGCTGTGGGACATCGGGGGCCAGCCGCGGTTCCGCAGCATGTGGGAGCGATACTGCCGCGGAGTGAGTGCCATCGTGTGAGTACCCAGAGCTGCTGCCACCCTGCCTGCTGCCCAGCCTGCCCAGCACCTGCTGGGCTGGACACCTGGGTCAGGACTTGCAGCCACTGAATCATCATGGAATCGTGAAGGTTGCAGAAGGCCTCTAAGGTCATTAATCCAGCCATTAACCCAACACCACCATATTCACCACTAGACTATGCCCCCAGATGGTTTTTGAATACCTCCAGGGATGGTGACTCTACCACTGCCCTAAGCAGCCTATGCCAGGGCCTGACCATCCTTTCAGGAAGAAATTTTCCTTAATATCCAACCTAAACCTCAGCTGGTCCAACTTGAGGCCATTTCTTCTGGTCCTGTTGCTTGTTTCCTGGGAGGAGAGCCTGACCCCAACCTGGCTCCACCCTCCTGTCAGGAAATTGGAGAGACCAAAAAGGTCTCCCCTGAGCCTCCTTTTTTCCAGATACTTCCCCTGGGGACTTTGAGCAAAGGACAGCCAGGTCTCTCCAGCTGTGCCAGACCTGTCTCTTTCCTTCCAGCATCACTCAGTCCAGCTCGGTTCCTCAGATCTTACCCTTCCAGGCTCCCATGCATCCTCTGTGCTGGCTGCTCACTGCAGGAGCTGAGCAAACCTGGTCATGGGGCTCAGCCCTTCCCAGAGGCTGGTTCCCAGGTCAGGATGTTATGTGCTGCCAGATAAATCTTGTGCTGAGAGCAGGAGTCTCACCCCCTACTGAGTCAGCAAATCTGAGTGTCCCTGGGTGTCCCCTGCTTGCAAACAGTGCAGTAAAAGCAATCCCAGGGAGTCCAGGCTTGGGGTGAGCATGGCAAGGCACTCATGGGAAGCAGCTTGCCTATTCCAAAGGACAAATACTGATCTTGGGACACCATACTGGGGTTATTTAAACCCAGTCAGAAAATGAGATTTATGGGATCTTTTGCAAGTGACCATACCCTGAGATTTGGAGGGCTGCTTTCTGTGCTGCCCTTCCTAACTCTAAGCCTTGGCAGGTGAGGAGGAGTGTGGTACTGCTTGTTCTGCATGTTGGGACAGTGGTGTCAGCCCTTGCAGACTGTCACCATGGTTGGACATGGCCTTGGACCTGCAAGAGGGTTTTTATTACACTTTTTATTACAATGAGCTTTGCTGGAAATGACAAAATCTCTTATCTTTTCACTCCTTTTGCTGCCTCATTCCATAGTGTCATAATTTTGGCCCATGTGGTTGTCAGGAAACAAAAGGACCTGTCAGCATCCAGGTCACACTCCAGTCTGCTCTCATCGTATCGAGCTGTGTCAGGCCCCTTGCCCTGTGCTCTCAGCTCTCCCCTGTGCCCAACATGCCAAGGGCTGGGGCAGTCCCTGGGGGTGTTTCTCCCTCTCAGCACAGTGTTCTCATTTTCCTGTGTTAAGCACTTTAGTAGTTAGTAGCTCTTTTCCTATTTTTAAATAACTCCCCAAAGCCTGATGAGCTGGTGTTTCTCACTCCTTCTCTCCCAGCTTCTTGATCTTTGAAATCAAGGCTGCTTTGATCAGTTCCTCACCCAAGTTTTGGCTTCACTGACATCATTTGCAGGATAAAAGTTGGCCTTTAAGAACAAAATCCTTTCCCAAATCTCCCTTTCTGCTCAGAGGAGCACTGGTGGCCACCGGCTTCACATCCACATGCTCCATGGCCCCTCCCAAGATTACTCCATCAATGGGATGAGGAGGTCCTTCCCCTTCTTGGATCATTGTCACCTCTCCATCCTCAGCTTCTCTTGCCTTCTCTGCTCGCCCTCTATCCTGGGTGTTTACATGGGAGCTGCCATGTGCACATCTTGTTGGAGACACTGTGTCCTGCAGCTTCTCCTGCCTGGGCTTCCCCTGCCCAGCCTGTGGCTGCTGTCAGCAGGTGACACCTGCAGAGACAAGGATAAGGTGGTCCCTCACTCCCCTGGGAGACATGAGGGGCTCTCAGCTCCACAATGGGAAGAGGCATCCTGGTGGAAGGATCCTGTTACCAACCAGCTCCATGTGCTGGCCCAATTTCCAGTGGGGGCAGTGAGCTGCTGTGGGGGGAGGTTTGGGGGTGGCACAGACCCCAGCACAGCACGAGGGCGTGGAGACCTGGGCACCTGTGCTCAGGTTTGTCCCTTCCCTTGCAGGTACATGGTGGATGCTGCTGACCAGGAGAAGATAGAGGCCTCCAAGAATGAACTGCACAACCTGCTTGACAAGCCACAGCTCCAGGGCATCCCGGTGAGCTGGTGCCTCAGTTGTCCCCCCAGGCACTCGTGGTCCCCAGGCTGGGGACTGCCAGGGCTTGCAGAGCAGATTCAGGGGGGGCTCCCCTTTCTTGGAGCTTCACTGCTGCACTCCTGAGGGAGCTGGCTGGGACAGTGACAATTTCTATGTCAGAACTGGGCCAAGCAACAGGGAGGGACCTTTAGGGCAGCGAGCACAGATCAGGCGCCCTGGGTGAAATCTGGCCTCTCACATGGGTTCACACCTGATTTGTGGTGTGACAGGAAGGTCCTGTCTCCTGTGAGAGGAGCTGCTGGGCTGTGCCACGTGCAGGAGGTGGGACTGGCACAGTGCCAGGCACGCTGTACCTGCCGGGTGGGCTGTGCACCAGCCATCCCAAATCAGCATCCTTTGGAAGGAGCTAACTGAAGATCTTGCCACAGATCCCAAATGTCTGCTGCCAGCTAAATTAAGCTCCTGACATAGCACGCTGCAGTTGCAGGCCTCTGAAGGCTCTCTTCTGAGAACAAGCCTCGTGATTGGAACCAGGGGGGGGAATGCTCATCCGGTGCTGCTGCAGAGCCCCGGCACAATCCCGGCAGCCACAGCCTCGGCACCGCCCCTGTCAGGTGACAGTCACATGGCTGCTCCGGAGGGACAAACCAGTCCTGCTGGGAGACATCAATGGTGGCACAAACAGCTGATCCTGGTTTGGGCTGGCTGCCTGCAGAGTGGGTTCAGCCCAGCATCTACAGCTTGCTCCTGCTGGATAATGTCAGCGTTAAAGTAATTTCACTTGACTTTTTGCTCAGAGACAGTGAGAGGCTCCTGGGATAATGTCCTGGATGGCACAGCAGATGCTGATGCCCTTCAGAGAGGATGTGCTGTGGGGCCTTCTCCCCACTGGGAGTAGGGAGTGCACAGGAGATGCTGTGTACAGCTAATTAAGGCAATTAATTGAAGTGCTTTGCCTCCTGAGTGCTGCTGAAGGGGGTTTCTCTGTCTGGGACATCCTAGTGGAGTAGCCAGGGCTGTCTGCTGCTTCTGAGTGGCAGAAGCAGGTTCCTGCCTGGTCTGGTGGCCAGGTGCTTCAGGTTTCCCCTGTCCTGGCCTGCAGGTCCTCGTCCTGGGGAACAAGCGGGACCTGCCCGGTGCCTTGGATGAGAAGGAGCTCATTGAGAAGATGTAAGTGTGCCAGTGCCCTGGGCACAGGGGGTGTGACACAGTGTGATCCCCTCCCTGTTCTGCCGTGTCCCCACCAGCACGATGGCCCCTCTGGGGTGGCACTGTGGTGCCCGGGGTGGGCTGGCAGAGACGAGTGGCTGAGGTGACCCCTTGTGGAGACAGAGAGAAGCTGGAACCACCAGTGCCAGGGCTGGGTCCCACGTGCCACGTGGTGGCGTGGGGGCCCGGCACAGCGTGGCACTGGCTGGTGGAGCTCGTCTGCCCCAGACACCGCACTGGACAGTGGGACTGGGCTCCTCCCCAGGGTGATCTGGGATGCTGCACTGACTCACAGCGTTTCCTCCCCTTCAGCCACCTCACAGAGCACCTCTGGACCATGGGCACCTGTGCAGCTCCCATGCTCCCAGCCCTGTGCTGCTCCCAAAACCTCCCTGCCCCATCTGGCTGCAGGGCTGGGGGGGGAACCTATGGATTTGGTGGCCAGGGTCTCCATGGAACCGGGTCCCTCCTGCCCTGTCACATAGGCCCCCCGGCCACCCCTGCCCCACAGGCATGGAGCACTGGTGCCCTTGCCTGACACGTGCAGCTCCTGGAGAGCCTGGGGAGCTGCTGCCCCTCCACTGTGCCCTGTCCCAGAGGCAGAGTCCAAACCCTTCAGGGGCTGCCCAGGGGTGTCTCCCATGGCCACCCCACACAGCTCAGAGCCTGCAGCCAGCACCTGCTCCCTTCCCACAGGAACCTCTCTGCCATCCAGGACCGAGAGATCTGTTGCTATTCCATCTCCTGCAAAGAAAAGGACAACATTGGTGAGTGCTGTGGGCTGGGGTCACGGCGTGGGGGCGGGCAGCCCGTGCCCACGTGTTTGCCTGGGTACAGGGGGAGGTGACAGCCAGACACAGGCTGTAAGTGTCCCCTTGCCTCTGCAGACATCACCCTACAGTGGCTTATCCAGCACTCGAAGTCCAGGCGAAGCTGAGGTCCCGCGGGCCTGGCTCGGATTGGGAAGATGCCATTGTACAAGCCCATGCCCCTCTCTCCTGCTCTGTCCCTCCAGCTCTCTCTCTAGATGGGTATTTTTAGGGGACCCCAGACTCTGCTCACATTGGGGCAGAGTCCTTGTTTTTATTGTAAAGAAGATGTCTGACTGCCCTCCTCTCCCCCTTTCCTCTCCTCCCCCCTCTCTTCCTCCATTTTGGCACTGTTCTGTTGTTGTCTGTGTATACAGTATATATATATATGTATATATATTTTAATTTTTTAATTTAAGGGATAGTGCTGTTATTAAATTGGGCCCTGTGAGTGATAAGAAAGCTGGGGCTCCCCAAGGCCAGCCAAGGGTCAGCACTGGGAGGAGGAGGAGGAGGAGGGTGGTAGCAGAAGGCAACCCTTGGGGATCAGGCTGTGCCAGCTGCAGGCGGGTCCCCTGGGGGCTCCCTCTTCCCTTTTCTGGGTGTCCTGCTGCTGCCTCCAAGCAGACTTACCCTGGGGGTGTTGGGGGTTCCCACCTTGCCCTGCCTGCCTCAGGCTTGGGGGGGAGGGCATGTCAATGCCACCTGCAGCTCCTCACCCCTCTGGGGGACAGGGGTTAGCCAGAAGCCACTGCCATCAGCCTACCCCTACTGCCTCCACTTCCCCAACCCCTCTTTGGGGTCCAGGGCCACTTATCCCCCTGCCCCATGTGTCCCCTGCTCTTGTGCCTGGGCCAAATCCTGCCAGGAGCCCCTGGGGGAGCTGGGGGCTGGCATCTGCCTCCCACCTGTCCCAGGGCTGGCTCAGCCCCATGCAGCCTCTCAGGACAGCTGTGCTGGCTCCCACATGCCAAGTGGCATCACCTGTGCCTGGCCGGGGCTGCTGGCTCTGCCCTGGCCAGGGACCTCCTCTGGGATGCCAGAGAGGGAGGGACACATGGAGGCACCTGGAGACCCACTCAGAACATCCGTGCACCCTCAGTGCTGCTCACCAGACCCAGGGGGTGTGTGCTGTGCCTGCTCCCCATTCCCTGCTCCCCATACCTGCACCACATTCCTACTCCTGTGCCTGCTCCCCATGTCCTGCTCCCCATGCCACCCCCTGCTCTGCTGCCCTGGCTGGGAGGCACGGGAGCCATGGGGCAGCAGGGCTTGTGGGGTGACAGTCAGGTCTGTGTCTGCAGAGGGTGGAGGACTGTGGAAGTCCTGTGGGGTGAGACAGGCTGTGGCTGTCTGTGCCATTGGCTGGGGCTCTGAGGTGCAGCCTGGGGGCCTGGCCAGGTTGTTTGGGGCCACTTTGGGGGGACTGGGCTGGCACTGGAGGGTGGGTGTGCAGGGGGAGGCAGCTGCAGGTCCCAGGGCAGGGCTGGGGCACAGGGTGGGGATGGCCAGTGGGGCTGCAGGGCCCCTCTCAACCTCTTCCCACTTGGCTCCAGGGCCGAGTCAGGCCGGGAATTTACCTTCTGTTCTCGTTTTTGCAGAATTGCACAAAGAGAGGTTTCTTTNTGCCCCCTCTCCCTGCTCCCTCCTGGGGGCTGTGCCCACTGCTGTGGGGCTCCCCCTGCCCCGTGTCCTTTGGAGTGGCCTCCTTCCCCGTGTCCCCGGGAGGACCCCATTGCTGCTGGGGTCCCACCGTGCCATGTCCCCAGGGGTGGCCCCTGCCCTGCGTTGTCAGCTGCCCAGGCAGCAGTGTGGGAGCAAGGCCGGGGTTCAGCCCAGCCCGTGGGGTGCTCTGCCTGCTGTGGGGCAGAGTGCTGCCACAGGCCATGGTGACAGTGCTGCCTGAACCCCCTGCCCCTCCCCACGCGTGCGGGGCCGCAGCACAAGCCTGGCTTTGTTCTCCCTTGGCCCGGGCTCAGGATGGAGCGATGTGGACCAGGCACATGAGAGGTGCCCTCCCCCAGCACCCCACAGGCACCAAACCCTCACAGGGACCCCGCTCACCCCCTGGGCACACAGGGGACCGAAGGTATGGCCTGGACTCTGAGCCCCTCTGCGTCCCTGTGCCAAGATGAGACCCCTCTTCTCCCAAACTGTGAGGCCCAGCACGGGGATGGGGCGAGGAGGATGAAAGGAAAAACCCAGTTTTGTGCTCTCGAATGAAAACTGGGGCTTTTGTTTCCCTGGAAACGGGTCGGCGAAAGCGGAGCGCGCGCGGAGCCCGGTGGGTGTTGCGCACAAAGCCGGCACTGAGCCCCTCGCTTTCACTGCTCCTGGCAACCGTGTCCCTCAGCCCGGCATCTCGGGGGCTGGGGCAGCTGCCAGCACTCGGGACAAGGAGCTCAAACAGCTCCTGTGGATGGGCTGCCGTGGCCAGGCTGCCCTCAGGCAGCTCCATCCTGCCTGCCCCTTGACCCCCCTGCTCCCTGACCCCCCCTGCCCCTGCAGGGGCCATGGGCAGGGGGTGGATGTGGGCTTGGAAACCGTGATGCCCTGAAACCGTCCTCCTGGGACAATACTGTCCCTGCAATGGGCACGTGGTTGAGGGCCAGGAGCCCTGTGGGGCAGTTTGGGTGAGATGCTCTCACCCCAAGGCTCCCCAAGGGGGTGGGGGTCCCACATCTTCCCGCAGCACTGCACAGCAGCACGGTGCAGCAGTAGCACCTTGGCTGTGCATAGTGCACATGGGGAACCAGGAGGCTAGGGATGCATGGGGAACCCTGTGCTGGGCTGGCTGGACTTTACTGAAACCAGTTCAAGTCCTACAAATCACCCCAAACCCAACACTTCAGAGGGCACCCTCTCACAGGCGCTGCTCGGCATCACCCCAGAGGGTGGGAGCGAAGGGGCTGGGGGCCTTTCCCCCTCTCCCCTCACTGCTGCCCACTCTGGCACAGCTGCTTCCCTGCCCTCCTGCCCCCCAGCTGCCCATGCCCACCCCAGAGCCCCCCAGGTTTAGGGAAGATCCATTCCAAGGGGCTCCCAGGGCTCAGCCCAGCAGTGCCAGCAGCTGCAAGCACAACGTGCTCTAGGTTACTGGTTTATTGAGCTCATACAGGGCACGGCTTGAATCCGTGGGATACGGCCAGTTGGACCTTTTCCTCTTGTGGAGGGGCTGGCAGGAGGGGAGGGGACCGGAAGAGGGCAGTTTATGTTTGCTGTGTCTTCTGTGAGCCATCATGGTCAGCCTCTAGTTTCAGGTAAGACCCTTCCAGCACAATGCCATCTCCAGAGCAGCAGCCCCACGGAGCCTGGCCAGGCAGCTGGGACAGGAGGGTGCTGCTGTCCTCGCTGACCTTTGGGCAGAGACAAGAGGGTCACCAGTGTAGCCACGGGGACTGGGATTTCAAGCCCCACCTGCCCAATGCTGGGTTTGAAGCCCACGGGGCAGCCCCCTGAGCTGTCTCTTTCTGCTTGTTCCACATCCAGACATGAGTACTAATGGCAAAACAACGTTTGGTCTTGGGAGGAGGTGGTGAAATGATCGCTACAGCTCCCCACTGGCACTTAGCAAGGGGTGCCAAGGGCCAGGAGGGGCGGGGGAGTCTCCCGGGGCTTGTCGAAGAAGATGGAGGAGGACATCTCGGTTTTGAGCTTGCTGTCGGCGCTGCTCTCGCTGGAAGTGATGTCGGGGCCGCAGCCCTCACAGCAGCAGCAGCAGCAGTCCATGAAGGCCTGGCCCAGGGGACGACAGAGACACAAGAGCAGGACAGGCGTCACCGAGCACTTAAAGAACAGGAAGAACTGGTTGATGAGGTTGAGCAGATCCAAGGTCTGCTTAGACACGTCGGGGGACATGTAGGCCACCACGATGTTGCAGACGTTCTCGGGGGTGGTGCAGAGCCCGTAGATGACGGTCAGAGCGACGATGGTGCAGTTGAGGTGACCCTCGCACTGGCCGTGCTTGGCGCCCCGGCACTCGCTCTTCTTGTCGGAGCCGCGGATGCGCCGCGTCACCAGCTGGCAGCTGACGGTGAAGAGCACGGGCAGGCAGAAGTAGCAGCCGAAGTACCACCACATGCGAGCGTTCTGGTAGGTGAGCACCAGCGAGTAGATGGACTCGGGCAGGTTGGACGAGGGCTTCATGGTGCAGTACTCGGTCACCACGCCAGACACGGGTGACGTGTCCTGCGCCAGCTGCCAGAGCAGGATCTCCGGCACCGACAGCGTCATGGAGCCCACCCAGATGACGGCCAACTTGGCAATGATGGACTGGCACTGCTCGATGGGCCGGGTGCTGGCCTGGGGGCTGGTGGCTGCGTGGAACCTGTCGATGCCCAGGGCACAGAGGCTGAAGGTGGTAACTCCCAGTGACGATACCTGGTGAGGGAGGAGGCAGAACAGGTGGGCCCTGCTGCAGGGACATCATGGGGGGCTTGGCTCTACCAGGCTCATGGCAAACCCCTGGCTGTCTAAGACCACAACCCTTCCTCCAAAGGCTGTAGGGAGGTCACAGCCTGTGGCTGCATCCAAGGGTTTAGAGCCACTTTTCTATGACTCCTGAAAGGATAAAAATGTCTCCTGACCCTGTAGTCCCTGCCCAGCTCCCTTTTCTGTAGAAGGGAGAAGTTTAGGTGGATGTCTGTCTGTCCATCCAGCCAAGGTGGGAACAGCAGGATTGCCCTTCAGGCTCTTCCTCTGTTCTGGATGGCTCTTGCAGAGGAGAAGCAGGGACCATCACACCCACCAGCACCTTCCCAGGGTTCCCAAGGCCTGCCTGGACAGGCCAAGTGAGTTGAAGGCCCTCTTGTCCCAAATCAGCTTGGGGCAATTTCCGCTGCATTTAGAATAGCAAGAAAAACATCCCCTTTGCCAAAGGAGGAGGCCAAGGGAGGGAGAGGAATCACTGTGGCTCTGGGAGGGCTGGCCAGGCACTAACCAGCATCCCCAGTCCCAGCCCCAGAGCTGGGAGCCAAGTCCCACAGCCCTTGGCCAAGATGATGGCAGAGTCACATGCTGGTGTCCCAGTGCTGTGGCCATTCCTGGCCTCACGAAGCCATCAAACATCACCCTGTGCTGAAAGGCCTTCCCAGCACTCAGGAAACCTCCCAGGGCTCCACGTGGTGCCTGGGGAACAGCCCGGAACACCCCCCCAGTCCCCCCAGCCTTTTCCTTGGCCCTGGGCTGGTCACTCCAGCAGCTGATGACCAGAGTGATGCCAGCACTCAGCAGCACCATCGGTTATGCACAGCAGCATCTCCCCAGAAACAGAATCAGGACACCAGCCCAGCACCCAGCACCACCTCCCAGCATGTCCCAGCTCCTCTGCCCAAAGCCCAGAGGCAGCCTGGGCACCCAGCAGCCTGCTCTGCCCCACAGCCAGCACCCAGCACACTGGACCTGTTCCCTGGCTGTCACCTGCAGCCCTTGGTGCTGCTGTGCTGCTGCCTCCTCCCCCCACACCCCTCCACAGGCTCTTCTGTCTCTCCTGGTGCCCTTGGTCCAGCAGAGCACCCATCTCCAGTGCCCTGGCTGTAGCTGGTGGCATGGATCAGTGCAGCGCTTCCCTGCACATGGCCTGTCCCCAGAAGCCCCTGTAAGCAGTTTTGCTCCCAAAACCTGGCTCTGTGCCAGAGCATTGAGGATAGATCTGCTTCCCACAGCATCCATCCTGTGGCCTGAGCCACAGTCCCACCAGACATGGACCCGTGGCCTGCAGACAGGTTCCCCTCTCACAGCTGACTCTGCTGGGGATTTGGCTCTGGCCTGGCTGTGGCTCCTACCCAGGCTCCCTGCAGCTGGGTCCCAGCTGAAGCCCTGGAGCCCCTTTCTGCCCATGCTTTGAGGGACAGGAGAGCAGAGCAGGGCTGCTGCTGGGGGACAAAGCAAAGCCCCCACAGCAGGACTGTGACATGCTCGTCCTTCTGCAGCAACAACACCCCACCATTCCTGTCCCTTCCTGACTTCTCTGGGACCAAGCTGTCCCAGGGCACCCTGGTGCTGCTGAATCCCTGTACCTGGTGGTGCCACCCCAGGGTTCTCTCACGGGGACAGGGAGCCCATGAGCAGCAGATCTTCCTCAGATCCTCCTCGAGACAGGGTCTGTTTTGGGGACATCACCTTTCTCTTCCCATCCTTCCCTGGGACACAGCCAGCTTGGGCAAATTCCTGCCCCTCTCTGAGTCCACCCATGTGCAGCATTGGAAGCCTGAGGTGGAGGACTGGGATGGGGCAAACACTCCAGTTGGTGAGAGGATGGGGTGGGACACCTCTGGAAAGGAGCAGCTCTTGCCTGCTGGGCAGGGACACAGGGGAGCAGGGGTCTGCAGGGCTCCCCCAGCAAACACCACCTCCCTGTGCTGGGCTGTGCTGTGCAGGTTTGGGGCTGTGCTCAGTGGGACACCCCGGCCCATCCCCCTGCACCCAGAGGAGCCAGGGGCATTGCTGGAGCTTATAGGGCTGTGCACAGCCAGGGACCCTTGCACAAGTGCAGACCCTGCACAAGGGCACTGGGGCACGCACAGGTGACACACTGTGTCACAGGTGACTGTTCTGGCACCAGCAGGGCACGTAGCAGCCAGGAACCCGCAGCAGTGGGGTGGATGCTGAGTGGGAGGGGCAAGTTCTGAACCCTGGCTGGTCTGACCAAGAGTGATGTGACACTGTCTCTAGGCTCTTCCAGGTGTTTGCAGCCTTTGATAAACGGGGCATTGACCACAGAGGACAGGCAGGCTTGGTCTGTCTGTCCCACCAGGGCACCGAGGGGCACAGCTGGGCCCCAAGGTTCCCTTGAAGATGGGAGATGAGCACACTGAGGGTTGGTTTCCAGCACAAGAGCAGCATCAGCCCAAACTCTGCCCTCTGGGACAATTTGCTCATTCTGCCACCCCCGTCACCACAATCCCTCTGGCCTTCTCAGTGGGTGCCTGGCTCTCCCTTAGTGTGGCCAACCTGTCACACGTGAGGTTTGAGGACAAACACCGAGCTCAGGCTTCCAGACCTAATTCCTGGGCTGTCCCATTCCAGTGCTGACCAGCACTGTCCACCTGCAGCCCCCTGCCCCTGGACCATCCTCAGCAGCCCACAGTGGCCCAGTGTTTGGGCCAGCACACTGCAGGGCTGAGTCCCAGACTTCAGAGTGTCGGGCTGGGACAGGAACAGACAAATGGAGGGACCCTGCCAACAGAAGTCCCTGTTCTGCCTGGATGAGGGTCTGAGGGGCTTTTCCCAGCCCTGGCAGCATCGGTGCTGGCTGCAGAGCCTGAGGAATGGCCTGGGACAGAGGGAAGGTCACTGTGGGGACTGTGGGGGCCTCTGGCACACAGTCCTTGCGCCAGGCCACCGGCACCATGGACTGCCCCAAACAAAAGGGCAGAGGGGAGGAGAGTCCTTGATCTCTCCGGGGACCTGTGCAGCCCCTTACCTCCATGAAGGGCACAATGCGACAGGACACGTCCCCCAACAGCCTCTTCTTGGTGATCTCGTTGAAGATGACCACAGGCAGGCAGAAGAAGAGGATGAGGAAGTCCCAGAAAGCCAGGCTGGCCAGGATGGAGTTCCAGGCGCTCTTCATGTAGTAGTTGTGCCACACAATGCACATCACGGAGAGGTTACCGATGATCCCCACCGTGAAGACGATGAGGGACAGGAACATGACGGCGTAGGCGCTGTAGGAGCTCTCTGTCACCGGGTACAGGGGGTTGTGGATTTGCAGCCGCTTGTCGGACACAGTGGTGAGGTTGGCTCGGGGCTCTGCCCTGTCCCCGTCCGTGGGGACCCCCGGTTGCCGTTCCGATGGGTCCGTGCTGGATGGCAGCAGGGCCCTGGTCGGGTGCAGGCTGCCGGAGTTGAGGGGCCGCGGGAACTCCACCCGCACCCCCGGCACGTACTGCTGCACCGACTTGGAGTCCTCCTCCGTGCCCCGGCGCAGCCTCTGCCGCCGCTCCTGCACCTCCGGGATGCCCCGGGCAGCCGCGGGCAGGCTCCCGCCGCCGTCCGCGCCCTGGCCGTGCCGAGTCCTGCCGGTGCCAGCCCTGCCTCGCATCCCCGCGGCCGCCGGGGCCAGCAGCAGCAGCAGCAGCAGGAGAAGAAGAAGCGGTGGCGAAGGCATGGTGCCCCCCGAGTGTCCCCGCAGCCCCCGGGGCCGCACGGGAGCTGTGTCCGGGCACCGCCGCTCGCTCCGGCTCCGGCCGCGGCTCTGGGCGCCGCGGGAGCGCCNCCGAGCCCTCTGCTGGTCACCCACCGCCCGAAGATGGGACAGCGGCCAGACTGGGCAGGTCCGCATCCCCCAACACCCCCAGCATTTACCTCAACATCCCCAAACAGGCCTTCAACATCCCCCCAACCTCTGCAGCGTCCCCCAAACATCCTCAAACCTCTCCCCAGCGTCCCCACAAATCCCCAAACGTTCCGCAACGTCCCCCAAGCATCGCCTCTAAAATACCCCACCATCTTCAACATCCTCCAGCATCACCCAGTATCCCCCAACACCCCCAGCTTCCCTCAGCAACCCCAATATCCCCCGAGATTCTCCAACACTCCACAACAGCCCCAAGCATCGCCCAAGATCCCCTGAGAACAAGGCAGGTGAGGGATGCCCTCAGCTTGGCACTGGCCATGGCCTGCCAAGCTCAGTTTTTCCCATGGCAGATATTCCACTCTCTCCCTGGAGCAGGTGGCACTCATGAGGTCCAGCACCGGGCCTCACGTGGCATGTCTGGCACTGGGCACGATGTGGCACATCCCCTGCACACCCAGCCTGGACTCAGGACCCCCTCAAATGGCCAAAGCACCTCCCTGGGGATGGGGGGCTGACAGGGCTGCCCTTGGCAGAAGGAAGGACTGGTGACTCCAGGTGATGCTTCTTGCAACAATGTGGGGTCAAATCTGCTGGCCCAGTTCTCCCACGGTTGTTGCTGCTTTTCCTGCTGAATTCCTCTTGGGACAGCAGTTTGAACAGAACTGGGGTGCCTGATCTCTGTATCTGTGAGTCCTCCCCAGACCCAGACTCTCTCCTGAACCCATTGTCTTTTGCTGTTTCCCCCTCCTATCCCCAAATCCACCTCCTCTCCTCTGTCCTAGTGTCCTGCTCCCCTACCTGTTATCCCTCCCTGTGCTGTCACCTCTTTCTCAGCCTGTGGGACTGGAGGGCCATGGGGCTCCCTTTGGGGACATGCCCTGTGTCATGCAGACAGCCTGTAGGAGTGGATGTCTGCCAGGCTTGGAGCTGCAGAGCTGCCCCAGGGGAACTCCAGGAGTGGCAGTGGCAAGGGCCAGGACACCTCAACCCTGGCAGCCAGCAAACCCCAGCTCCTCCCTTCTGGAACCCCCCTGCCACGTCTGTCTGGCACTGTCCACCCCTGCTTGAGCCAAAAGGGACAATGGGCTGGCATCCCAGAGCACTGGGGGACATGGGCCTGCTGCTGTGTCCCTGGGAACTGGGACAGACAATGCCACTGAAGCCAGAGCAGGGATCCTGAGTCCTGGGACTCAGAGCTCCTTGCAGGGGACAGTGTGGCCCCAGATGGGCAGGACATTGCTGACAGGGGTTCCAGCAGTGGAATGCAGGCCATTGCTGGTGTGGGTTTTATGGTGGGATGAGGGACATTGCTGGCAGGTGTTTTGGTGGTGGGATGGCCCCTTGCTCTACTCAAAGTCACACTGTGCTCAGCTGGCACTTGGTGCTTGGCCACCACAGCTGGGCTGGCAGAAACTCTGGGGTCAGGGGGGCAGAAGGAGTGAGTGCTCCCAAATCAGTGGGCTTGGTGAAGTCCAAGCCCTTCCTGGCTGCTGCACTGAGCTGTTGCTCAGTGAGTGTGACAGTGAGGGGCAGCCACAGCTCGCAGGCACCGCTGCAGCCCTGGCTGTGCTCAGCTGTGCCCGGGGCCTCTCCCTTCTCACACTGCTTCTGCAGCCACGTGCTGCTCTCTGACTCTCAATAATGCTCTGAGTTTTGAGCATCATTTGGAAATTTTCCACGAGAAAAGGAGGATTTTGGCTCTTGCTGGGTTCTACAGGAGCAGACAGTGGCAACGCTGGAGGTCTGGCCTGCGTGAGGGAGGCACTGCTGCCTCGAAGGGATCACTGGCCTGGTGCTGGAAGAGCCTGACTGCAACAGAGGAGGAACAGCTCAGCCTGAGCTCACTGACAGCCCAAGGATCTCACAGGACTCCTGTGTGCTTCAGGCGCTCTGGCTGCAGGGACTCCAGACAATCTGTAAAAGCTCACGTGACAGCCTCAGGGTTCATGACTGCTCTGGCCTTGGTTCACTACCCTACACCTAAAATGAGCCAAGTATCTTCCTTAGTGGAGAAAAAAAAAGCCCAAAAGAGCTGAACTGTGTCCAGTTTGAATGGGGCACAGTGCTGTGCCCAGGTGTGGGGGTGCCAGCAGAGTCAGGGCATGGGCAGCTTGGCCAGCCAAGCATGAGGCTGGGTTAACTGAAGGATGAATAACTTGAACTTGCTCCTCAGTGCTGACCCCAGCTCCCTCTGCAAAGGTCAGGCAGGAGAGATGGTGGCATCAGTCCCCACATTAGGCTCAGGGAGTGATGGCACTGCACCTTGGCAAGGCTTGGGCAAAAACCACGCTGTGCCAGGGGCCAGGATGGGCAGCTTGGCATGCCCCAAAATCCCCTGAACATCCTCCAACATCGCCTAACTTCCCCCCAAAATCTCCAGCAGCACCCTAACATGCCCCAGCATCCACCTGACATGCCCTGGGATCCCACAGCATCCTCCATTCCCCTTCCAACATGCCCCAGATTGCTGAGCAAGGGATGAGCAGAGGCCAGGCAAGGCTGAGGTGTTCCCACATCAGCTCGGAGGAGGGAGCCCTTGGAGCACAGCTCCTGGCAGGTGCTGGCAGCCAGGTGTTCTGAAAGGACCTGGAGCTATTTTTAGTTTCATTTCATGGCCGTTGCACAAGGGCCAGGCGTTGTCACGGAGCTGCCTGAAGACAACAGGAGAGGTCATTGGGGCAAGGTGACACTTCAGTGGCACAGGAGTGACCTCGGGCTGGCTCTGTAACCCACGGAATCACTGTCCAAGCTGCCTCTTTGAGATTCTCCTCTTCCTTCCCTCCCTCCTTCCAGAAGCTCCCAGACAGTGAGGGTCCCTGGCTGTCACCAAACTGGGGGCCAGACAGCAGCACTGTTTGGGAATGGCACATTTATCTTCTCCAGCCTGAATTCACAGAGGGGTGAGACTGTTTCCTGGGAGATGAGTGTGTGTTTTGCAGATGTCTCCTGGGAGGTGTCTCACCAGAGTCCAAATATTCCACTGTGACCAAGGAGAGGTTTTTTCCTACATCCCCCCTTCCAGATATTTCATTCAGCCCTCCGTGTTTTGGACAAGTCTGGATAAAAATCATACACTACCAACATCCTCCCACAATGGCCCACAGGGACACCCCCCCAGTAACACATTCCAAATGCTCTGATAGAAGAGGAACATGGGTCAGGAGCATTCCTGCACCACACCAACTGACTTCCCCATTCTGAGGCTCTTTAAGTTGTTCCTCTGGGACAGGACAGCTCTGCTGTAGCCAAGGGCAGAGTAAAACCACCTGGGAATCTGTTTCACCGCATGCCCCCATGTCCATGTACCCCCATGGCTGCCCAGGTGCTGGGGGTGGTGGAACAGGGACACATGTCTGATCCCCTTGGTGGGGAGGATAATGAGGGTACCAGCACCAAAACACCAGGGTGAGTGGGTGGGCACAGCTGGGACCCCCAGTCTCTCTGATGATTTCTCAGAGTCCCTCCTTGCCTCTACATGACACCCCTGTGGTCTCCTGCCCCAGCATCTCCCTCGTGGAGGAGCCCAGTGGGGTGAGCTGTGCTTGGCCTCTCTGCCACTGCTCACTCACTTGGGAATTTCTGGGGGAAAAGAGAGCTTCTCCATGCCATTGGTTCCAATCCAAGCCCAGAAGAATAGCTGAGATGGAGAAAGCTTGAAAGTCTGGGCAGCAATAAGGCAGCAGTGCCTGCAAGCATGATGCTCGTGCTGAGATGGACAGTGGATGGGATGTGGGGATGGGCAGATGGGATTGGTCACCTGAGGGAAAGTGGGGCTGCCTGTGTGTAGGATGAGGAGCATCTTTGCCAGGAGTGACTTTACCAGTGATGCTGAGCTGCTTGCCTTAGGCTGGGAGGGCAGCAGGGACAAGCTGCCCTGTCCCCCATGGCATGCAGCACCTTGTCACCTCGTCCTTGAGGCTCTTGTCCGTGACCTCAGGCTGCTCTTCGTGTGGCCATCATGTTACAGAGCATCCTCACACCGAGCTCTGGGGATGCCAGAGCCATCCAGCTCCCCTGCCCTTGGCACAATCAGGTTCCTTACCAGCCCCTGACAGTGAGAGCAGCCCCAGCGTAGCTCAGCTCTGCCAGAGCCCTGCAGGGCTCAGACTCTTTCACCCCTGCTCTGTTAACGAAAATATCTTTTTTTCTTAAATCAGCATCAATGTCCGAACCCTATGAGGCTTCAGCTGGCCTTCTGGAGAGCTTTGGTGAGCTGCCAGGGCTGCCACAAGCTCTCTGTGACAGCACACAACAGCAGCAGACCTGTCCCAGTTGCCTTGCAGAGGTGGCAGGGGACACTGCTCTAGACCCCCCCACCTCCTGCTACTGCGTGAGCCACATCCCATGGCACCTCTCCTGCTGGAGAGAGTCAGGGCACGTGAGGCACAAACACCCCGTGGGAGGAGGAAAACGTTCCCTTTTGTTTCCACCAAACAGTCTGGCTGCGGGAGCAAAGCAATAACCAGGCTGGTACACGCCTGTTTGCCCAGGAAAGGAGGGAGAGGGCAGGGAGGGGACACAGCAAACACAGACGGTGGCTGCAGGTAGCCCAGTGCTCAGGCTGCTGCTGGAGGGCTGCGGGCAGTGGGCACCACCGAGGAGCCCCTCAGGGACTACACTCCCTGTGATTTTGTAGCCCTCCCACTGGGGGCTGGGGCCAGCCCAATATCTGTGCCAGCCCTGGTGTCACCAGGGCACAAAGCTGAGCCTGCCCCACTCACACTGGGGGTTCCCATCAGTGTCTCCGTGGCACCGGTCCTGCACCCTGCCAGGCTCCTCCGTGAGGGTGATGATGGAACATGAGAGGGGAGCACGGGGCCCTCCTGCAGAGGCAAGGAGGGAGTCAGAGAAGCTCATCCCCTCCAGCCCCAGGCTCTGTGTCATTGCTCCCTGCAGGGATGCTATGCAATGGAAGTTGGTAGTTTGGGGAGTGAAGCACCCTCAGGGTTTGCCTGCACACCACGGTGCCAACCAGGAGCCAGGACAGGCTCTGGATCTGCAGTTTCTCCTCCCTTGCTCCCTGGAGAAAATGAGAAGCTGCTCCTGTCTGCCCATGCCCCACGGCACTGAGCTCACTGCTGCCAGGGCTGCTGGATTGAACCCACAGCCCGTGGCCTCCACAGCGTCCTGTGGGATCCCAGCTCTGCTCCCGTGAGCGGGGTTCCCAGAGTCACTGGTGTAAAGCACGACAGGAACGCTCCAACCCATTTCACAGCAGTAAACCCAAAATGACAGTGGGATTTTCCTTGAGCCACAGCAGGAGGTGAGTTCCCAGGGCTGCCTCGCAGGGAACAACCCAGGGACATCCAGGCACTCCGTGGGTGTCGTGGGTGTGCAGGGAAGCCCTCTCTCTCAGCTCTGCGAGCAGGGGCTGCACTGCTGCCTGCATCGGGGCAGTCACATTGTTTTCCGAGAGGAACTGAGAACCCACAGCAACGTCAGCTTAGGGCAGAGGCAGTATTTTCACATGGAATTAAATAAGCAATGGTCTGCAAGCAGCAAAAGGCCACTGGGAGAGGCTGTGAACTCTTCCCTTTGGTGGACCCCCCTTGGTGATTTACCTTGAAGTCCCCTGTATATGTCAGCAAGAAGTCACAAATGCAAAAATGTGACATGGAGCAAAAACACTGCCAACTGTAGAAGATAAACCATCCTCAAGTCCACTTTTGGGATGAGTATTTGGTTTCTCCTTTTGTGTCAATTCAGTCCCTCTGGCTCTAGCAAGAAATCCTTCATTTTTCCCTGCTATGGGTAAACCTCCTGTTCCCTTGCTGCTGTGTCCCCTGCTCTGGCCATCACACACTGTGTCCAGGGGCTCCAGTGCTGTGTGGAGCTTGGGTTTGGGTGACAGCTGCACAGGGGGTGTTGCAGCAGCTCCCCGAAGCCCTGGAGCCATCCTGCAGAAGGTGATGCACTCGTTCCCCTGTTTCTAGCACCATTCTCAGGGTGCTTTAGCATCCCTGGCCGCTCTCAGTGAACCCCAGCACCTCCTGCAGCCATGGGGGTCCAAGCCCTTCTGGCCACAGGGCACACTGAGGCTCCAGAGAAACATGGGAAGGGTCTGATGGAGCTCTGGGAGCAGAGAGTCTGTGCTGGGTGACTTGTGCTGGGGCTGCCGTTCAGCTGCTGTGGGCACATCGGGTGACCTGTGGCTGCACCTCACCTGCCGGCCAAGGCACTGGCGCTGGGAAAGCTCCTGTGCAAAGCAACCTGCTGACCGAGGCACGGAGCCCCGAGCCAGGCACCGTGCTGCTGCCCAGCCACGCTCTGCCCCACGTATTCCAGGGCTCTGAGCAAAAGCCAAGGTGATTTGTGCTTCCCAGGAACACTGTCGTTTGTGTTTCCCCGGAGCGCTGCGGCGGGGGAGGCGGTGTAGGGCAGTCTGTGCTTTGTGTGCTCCTCAGGGCAAGGGACAGCTCCCTGCAGGGCTGGCACAGGTGGAGCGGTGTCACAGCCCTCCGGGAGGGGTCTGTGCCCAGCACGGAGCCAGGTGGGCCGGGAGCTCTGGGAGAGGCTGAGGTGCACCAGGGGCTCCGTGGGCACCGGCAGCTCCTTGGGGGTGGTGCCCACAGGTGTCCCAGCTGCAGGGGTTCTATTCAGAGACCTCCAACCCACTTTCTTCATCTCCTGAGTGGCCTCTTCCGGTTGTCCCAGTTCTAGCCCTCCAACAGACAGTTCACCCCCTCCATCCTGACCAGACACTGCCCATCCTGCACCCACGGGCAGCACCTGAGCACAGCGGCCAGGGCCTGATGCTGTGATGTGCTGAGTAACCCCAGAAATGTCTGCCTGTCCTCTGCCACCAGACTCCACAGAGCCTGTGCCACAGCTCAGCCCTTCCTGTGGGGCTGGGGCAGCACCAGGGGCTGGTAGCAGGGTGGGCAGGGGGCACTGAGGCCACTGGCCCCACTGATGCCCAGAGGTGGCTGGGGGCCAGGAGTCCCTGCCCTCCCTGGGGGACATCTGGGACATCCTGCTTGTTTTGCACTGAGCTGGCAGTGCCAGGGTGTGGGGGCAGAATACAGTCCCCTGGCTGCCCACAGCTCTGGGGGAGCAGGGCACCACAGTGACATTTGTCAGCTGCCGTGGGCTCCGAGCCTGGCTGGGGACAAAGGTCACTGTGCAGAAATTTCGGCTGCTTGCTGATGGAAAATTCCCTGCTTTGCACACATGCAAATGAGGGCTGGGGATTTGTGCACACGCCCCTGCCACTGCACTCCCTTCTCCAAGCCCCAGCCAGCCTGGGGGCTTCCATACTGCCCCGACTAAGGTCACCATCACATATATTGGACCCCCAAAACCTGTCCTTCCCCTGGAGATGTCCTGATCACAGGGCAAGGCTGTGTCCCCAGGGCAGCCTGTCTGTGCACCTGGGGTGGGCTGTGCCCGTGCCCTGCCATACAGACCCCCGTTCCACTGGGCCCTTGCTCTGGAGCCAGAGAAGCCTTGCTGAAGCCACATCCAGTCAGGACCATCCCAAGGCCCCAGGGACCAGGGGTGTCCCGTGGAGCAGGTCACATCCCCATTGCTGTGCACAAGTGGGGAAAAAGGTTATGCCAGGGCCCTGGGAGGTAGGGGGCCATGGGAGGAGAGAGGCATCCCTCTGTGCTCTGCTGTGTAAGTTTGGTACCTGTGCCCATTGCAGGGCACAGTGCTGCTGCTGCATGGACTGGGGGGGCAGGAGCCCCCTGAGGTCCCAAAGCTGCACACCATCAGCTCTGAGGATATCCACAGACCAGGCTCAGGGAAGGGCAGAGGACAGGAAGGGAACATCCTAAGCCTTTACCTAAAATAGTCCTGTTTTCCAGGATACTGCCTGGGATGCTTGAAGGATGATGCAGGAAGGGAAAAACCCCCTGCTAAGTTTATTACCTTGCAGACTCTCTGCACCTTGGGATGCCCACTTGACAGCCATGAGGACATGTCCACGGGTGGGCAAGAGGTGCTCCACCAACATCAGAGCTGCTCTACCCCAACATCCACAGTATCAGCAAGGCCAGTCACAAGCACAGAGGTGCAAGTGGATTCCTGAGGCTGTTAGCACCATCCATCCCAGGCTCCAAGCCCTGCCACCTGCAGGACAGAGCTGCTAGCTACGGCTGTGCCAGGAGGAGAGCCAGAGGGAGAGGATGGAGAAACCCCCAGGCTACCTGAGCAGTTTTCCCCCCTCTCCAGTGACTCAGTCCCATGCAGTGAATTGCTCAGCACTGACCCTCTGACCCACAGAGCCTTCAGCCAGCAACCCACAGAGGCCTAGAGCTCCTCAGTGCCACAGTGAGGCAGGGGCAAGCAGCTTGCAAGATATTGTCCCCTAGATTCAGGTCAGAGGCTCCAGCTTAGAGCCAAAGCCAGTGGCCCTGAGTCACCAGGTGACGATATCCTGCTGGTATGTCTCAGGTGTGGCAGCACCATGGGTGATGTGAGGCAATGCAGCAGCAATTGCAGCTTGGTGCTGATAGCACTCGTGACTGTAGGTGGGGGATGTCTCTCTGCTATTCACAGCTTTGGGCAATTGCTGAGGAGCTGGTGAGACAGATCACTCAGCTGGCAGATGTCCAATGTCTGCCAGGATTTGGGCTCTTCTTCCCTGGGAGAAGCTATTGAGCTCCAAGGAAGCCTCCTCACCCCTCTGTCCCTGTCCCTGACAGCGTAGCCATGGGCATGGTCTGCTGCCTACATATCCTGACCAACACACTGGGACCTTTCCTGCCCACTCCACAGAGCCAGATGCACCACCTGGGAACAGCCCCAGGCACCACATCCTCTTCTGTGACAGGACCTGAGGGAATGGCAAGAAGGAGTGTCAGGGGAGGCTCAGGCTGGGTATCAGGGAAAGGTTCTTCCCCCAGAGAGTGGTCGAGCACTGCCCAGGCTCCCCAGGGAATGGGCACAGCCCCGAGGCTGCCAGAGCTCCAGGAGCCTTTGGACAATGCTCCCAGGGATGCACAGGGTGGGATTGTTGGGGTGTCTGTGCTGGGCCAGGAGTGGCACTCAGTGGTCCTTGTAGGTCCCTTCCAACACAGGAGAGTCCATGATTCTCTGGTTCTGTAATGGTCCAGGGCTGGGTGCAAACCCAGCACATTCCTGGGGACAATTTGTATTTGGGGCAGATGGTCCCTTGGTTCTACCAGGCTGTCTTAAGTCCTAATGGTGGCCATCCAGGTGACCATGTCCTGCCCAGCCTGGCAGGTCTCTCTCTCCTGTCTGGGACACTCAGAATACTGAAAAAATTCTCTGCTCTCCCTGTACAGGAGCAATCCTGGGGCTGCCAGCAGGGAGCAAGGTCAGAGGGGACAGCAGGAGAATAGGATCCAAGTGGCAATAGTCTGTGAGCATCACGTGACAAAGCTCTGAGGATTTCTAGCACCTCAGGACCTGACACCCCTGGGATTGGAGAGCAGAGGGCCAGTGCTGAGCATGGCTAATGGGGCACAGCCAGGGTGCTCCTGCCCTACGTGCCTTTGTTCTGGCAAGCTCATGGCTGTGGATATAGGAAACCCATGAAATGGAATATTTGGGCCATCTCCCCACTCCCAGTGTGCAGCAGGCTGGCAGATAAGATACCATGGCCAGGTATTTCAGTTAGTGCTGTGTCAGGCTCCAGGACCAGGGAAAGGACAGGCTGCCAGGCAGGTGGCAATGCTGCCAGGTGGTTCAAGGACACTGCTGCCAGCCCAGAGTGCCAGCCAACTCCTGCAGCATGAGGTGATGCCAGTGGATACCCCATGTCTTCCTCCTTTCCCAACACTTTGACAGATAGCAGTCAGAAAAGACACCCAAAATGAGAATGAACAGCTGAAAAGCAGTAGCTCTGCCTGAGTCTTGTGGAAGGTGAAGAGAGAAATGTTTGGAGGTGAAAGATCCTGCAATAATAATTGCTGATGCATCCAAAACCATCTCCAAAACTGTTTTGTCACTGGCAGTTGAGAGAATTGCATGCAGAGGAGACCTGACGTGGCAGCCCTGTCCCATGTCAGCCTGAAGGCCCAGCCATGCCCCTTGTGCAAACACCTCAGGGTGGGGGTGGCAGTGAGGATGACAGAGACCAGCAACAAGTGTGAGAGACTGAGTCAGTTCCACTTAAAATAGAAATCCCCTGACATCAAGGTCTGGCCCTGGGTTTTGGTGCGTGCTTGGAACGAAGTTGTTGCTCCTCCTGCACTTCTGCTCTGACCTTCAGCAGCCTAATTTGATCAGTGCCATGGCCCCAGTTAGGAGGTCACCAGTTCACTGGGGACAATACCTGCTTTTAGGCAGAATTTCACACACAAAGAGTCCCTGGAACTTGGGGAAAGGTCTGCAATTTCTGCTGTCCAACATGGCCTTTAGCCTACAGTGTCTTTCTCATCCCATCTCATCTCCTATGCCACTGGCAGAGACAGCTCTGGTCCCTCATCCATGTTCAAACTGGGGACCCATCTTCAGGCATCTCCTCCTCTGAGCTTTGTTAAAACGGAACAATTTGCTGAAATTACTTTTCTCTTTTCCCTATCACTATTTGCTCACTTTTCTTCTTGTCCAGTATTTGCAGATGCTGAAGTTTTCTAACTTCAGCCTGGAAAACAGAAGGACCCTTCTAATCCCACTGGTCTTTTCCCACTCTGTGATTAAGAAGTGACAAGGAGCACTAACTGCTGTGTGCCAGTCACTCAGTGTTCCTATGGTTTCCTTGGAATCTGCTTTGGAGGGGTGCTGAGCCTGGGATATCCTAACAAAATCATGCTGATGGGTCACTGCAGAGGTCTCCTCTCACAGGAACAAGCAGCCCTGCAAAATGCATCTACTGTGGCTCCAAGTCTTCCATGATGGCACCCATACTCCTCTTTCCCCCTTTCCCTGATTCCAAACACCTTTCTGACCTTGACTGACTGAGTTCTGCCAACCTGCTCTGCCAGGAGGAGGGGCTGAGCCCTCCCGGGTGGCTGGGCAGGCGTAGGCAGTATCTGCAAACCCTGAGTCAGGTTGCAGGAATGCAGTCGGGATGGGGTGGCAGGGAAGGACAACAAAAGGACAACAACACGACCCATGATGCAGGGGATCTCCCAGTCTGTGGGTGATGTCTTTCCCTGCAGATGACAGGACAAGCCCTCATGCCCACACCTGCACCTTGCTGTGAGCACACACCCCACCTCTGCTGGGGTAGTGGTGTCCCCTGAGCAGCCCCTTTCCTGGGCAGCCATAGTGCCCTGCCCTGGGGTGACACCACAGGGATCTCCTCCTGGGTGAAGCCTGTCCAGCCACGGATCTGCAGGGTTCCAGCAGGGCCAGGGTGATGACCAGCACAGATCCTCTCTGGGGCGTTATTCTCCTCCTGCAGTGTTGGAGTCACAATAAGCAGAGCCCTCCCCAGCTCTAGAGCACAGAAGCAATGGTGCCCACCAGAGAGGAACCACGGCACAGAACCGTGGCTCTGGCTGCCTTCAGGAGACCCTCTCCACAGACCTCCATGTGTCTGGGCAGGTTTGAGGAGTGCACAGCACCAACCAGCACTCTCTGCACACCATCCCCAGCTCACAGCTGCTCTGGCAGCTCTTTGCAGCTCTCTAGGATTTCACAGGGGCTCTGCCTTTGTGGAATCCAACCTGACTCTCCAAGAATGTGTTCCCAGCAGCTGCTGGAAGCAGCATCACCAGCCTGGCAGCACATCGACAACTCCTCAGCCCACAGACAAACGGATTGCAGTTCCAGGAACAGTCCCAGCCAAGGCACGAGTGTGTGGCAGAGGCTGAACACACACAGATACCACTGGCACCTCAGCCCCCAAAACTGTGGGCCAGGAAAGCCCTCCAAGGCTGTACCAATGGGCTGCATGCTGGGGCTTGTGCTTCCTCTGGGCCAGGCACATTATACGGTGTAAATTCCTTGGAGAAGGGGATTTTTATTAAAATAAACTGCCTAAGTCACTCACACTGTGTATCTCCCAGTTTCACTCATCCTCACACTCACCTGCACAGGATCTGACCAGGTGCAGCACTGGGATGAGAGATGGTGGTAGGTGGGTCCTTACTGTGGCTCATGGGTTCCTCTTTACTGGCTACAGCAAGGTGCCAACAGCTTTTTTTACACCCTTTAGGAACTGACCATTGCTACAGGGTGTCTGATCCACCTCCCAACACCCTCAGGCTGGATTATTGTCTCTGTCTGGGTTTCCTTGCTGTGGTGCCTCTACAGGTGCTATCGTGGTGTCAGAGGAGGAGGATGATGTGAGGGATGTGTTTGTATCCTGTGGCCATCCTTCCACCATCAAAGCACAGGTCTCCTGCTGGTGTTACCTATACCCCAGCCCTAATCAAAGTCCAGCCATCTGGGCTGATGCAAACAACAGATTGCTCAGCATCTTCCTGGTCTTGACTGTGCCCTGTGCAAGCCACACTCATAATTTTCCTCTTTAGAGTTCCTTCTGGTACTTTCAAACCCAGCCAGTCACACAGACACTTCCTTCATCCCAGTCTCCGTGTACATGTCAACTTGACTTTACCTGCAGGACAACAAACCTAGGCCAGGAAAACCAGCAGCAGAAAAACAGCAGCAGTAGTTATGTGCAAAAAGAGGGACACTATTGAAATTAAGAAACTAAAAAAAAGAAGGAAATTAAGAAATTAAAATTAACAACCAGAAGAGTTCCTGAGCTGGAAGCGGCCTTTGAGTCCAACCCCTGGCCCTGCAGAGGACACCCCAACAATCCCACCCTGTCCCTGAGAGTGTTGTATAAATCCTCCTGGAGCTCTGGCAGCCTCGGGGCTGTGCCCATTCCCTGGGGAGCCTGGGCAGTGCCCAGCACCCTCTGGGGGAAGAACCTTCCCAGCCTGAGCCTCCCCTGGCACAGCTCCAGCCGTTCCCTCAGGTCCTGTCACTGTCACAGAGAGCAGAGATGGGAGCTGCCCCTCGTGAGGAGCCGCAGCCCGCAGTGGGGTCTGACCTCAGGCTCCAGGGTGAACAGACCAAGTGCCCTCAGCCAGTCATCGTGTGGCCCCTCCAGACCTTTCACCATCCTCACAGCCCTCTTTTGGCTCCTCTCTAACAGCTTTATCTCTTGCCTTTATAACATGCTGGCTGTTATGTAAATATGACCCTGGAGGCAGAAAGCAAATGTGTGTCTGTTCATAGAGGCTGCAGCAGTGTTATAGCAAATGTTTGTGAAAAGCAAGCGTGGGAGCCAGTTGCAAGTAAAGTGATATCTTTGAATAAGCCATAACCGTGTCCAAACACCAAGGAGGGTAAACCTGGGCAGGTGAAATGTGAAACCATGGTCAGGCAAGCCAACATTTTTTTTTTTTGAGGAACAACTTGCTAAAGGCATAACGACTAACTTCCAAGTGGTTTTGTGAGTGGACAAAAGGTGGCTACCTGCCAAAGAGGTTGAAGTCAACAAACAACGGTGTACAACAGGACCACTCCTGAAAATGAGCTGTAAGGAGAAGTGAGATGGATCCCTCACGTTGCTGTACCTGCTGAGGCACTCAGGGGCTTCCCAGGCTGTGCTCTTTCTGCACAGTGAAGAAGTTCAAGGAGGGCCCTCACATGAGGATGCTAGGAGGGGAACATTTCAGAACACATTAGTTTACATGAATGGAGAGAAAAATGTCAGGATCTTCACATGGAGAAACATCTTCACCCAGAGGTTTGGGAACTCACAGGTGGGGCTGCTGCCCAGCAGGGGATCCATGCCATGTGGCCTAGCAGTAAGCTGTGGTTAAGAGTCAGAGTGATTTTGGCAATGAAGTGCTCCCCAAAGACTGAGGTCACCAGCTGGGTGTCTTGGGAATCCTTTCTGGAGCTGATGCTGCTGGTGGCATTAAAAGCCCCAGAGGCCCTTACGGTGATACAGGATCAGCAGTTGGGTTGGTGCCTCAGAGCTCCTCAGGACCCCCTGTGTGTGTGATGGAGCAGGGAAGGGCTGTTCTGGTGCCACCAAGGGAGATTCAGGCACAAGGGGGGAACAACACGAGTGGTGCCTCACACCCATCTCCCCTGACTTTGCCCGGTGCCTCTGCTGCCCATGTGCCTGCTCCAGGATCTGCTGCACGGATGGAGCTGCTCCCTTCCACTGCTCTGCTCAGGAACCCCGGATATTGTTCAAAGCTCTCAGACTGCAGCCAAGAATCATTTTCCACCTGCAATGTTTTGTTTTCTCAGACTCTGGGGCTTGTTCCGAGACCACAGACTGGAGCAAAGAAGACTGGGAACTGACGCTTAAAACCTGGCCCAGGTCCCTGATGGCCCCCGGTGGCCATTCCCAGCAGACCATGGGAATGCCGCAGGGGCAGGCTCTGCGCCCTAAAGGTGGGATATGAGTGCCAGGGATGGGCTCCAACAGAGCCACTGCTGGCATGAGCGAGAGAAGGCGCTGCCCCACAGGAGAGCCCCACAGGAACAGGGACAGGGCCGGGGACAGGGTCAGGGAGAGGGAAAGGGCCGGCGGCAGGGACAGGGGCTGGGAAAGGGCCGGGGGC
>VXAX01001519.1:97272-119853 GCA_013399835.1 Leptocoma aspasia | reverse complement strand
TCTGCTCTCCTCTGTGCCGCCAGTGTGGGTCCCCTCTCCTGTGAGAGGCTGGGGCTGAGATCCTCCTCAGCATGCCTGAAAATGGGAGTAAGTCATGACTTCTGCCTGCTTCAGTTTCCCCATCCGTGGCAGAAGGGCTCCCAGGTAGGAGGCAGCTGAGTCCATTTGCCATCGAGAGGACTGACCCATCAGACCCACCCTCCACAGGGCTGAGCTCATCACCCTCTACCCCCATGTGAGGAGGACAGCATGACCAGGACCCCTCAGCTGTCCAAGAGGAGTCTCAGAGCTGGGGGCAATTTCTGCACCCTGCAAAGGTTTGGCAGTGCACCCTTCCAAGCTCCATCAGGACATACAACCAGGGCCAGCCACTGCTGCTGGGAGAGAGAAATGACTCTTGGTCATGATGCAGCTTGGAAAAAAAAATGCAGGGACTCTGCTTGCATGGAGAATTTGAATCTGCCTCTCTGAGCCAGCAGGAACCCTCTCCCTGGCAGCAGTGCTCAGCTGGTCCCCCACTCCTTCATCACTGGGGCCCAGTCAGGACTGGGGCTGAGAGACTCTCAAGGTGATCTCTAGGCCTTGCAGGACCTCTGAGGAGAGCCAGCTGTGCCAAGGTTCCACGAGGGAGGACTTCAGCTCCTTTCCACTTGTTTTGAAATAATGCAATTCCTTGGCACGGAAACAAGTCCTTATGGCAGCATGGCAGGATGGTGCTGGCAGCCACCTGGTGCAGGGTGGCACAAGAACCTGTGGCACAGGGCACTGGGCTGGGAGTTCCCCAAAACTCCCAACCTGGGCTGCTCCAGGAACCCAGCTGTGGCTCTGCTCCCAGCACCCATGAGCAAAAGGAGAGGCACGGGCTGGGGGGGTCTGGACTGGCCTCCTCTGGGCTGGTGGCTGCAGAGCTTTTGCTGGGGCTCAGCCCTGCCCATGGGCCATCAGCCCAGGTGCTGCACAGTGCAGGCTGCCCTCACCAGCTTCATGGGGAAGGTGTGAGCAACCCTCTAAGGTAATGTCTCAGCTCTTGGCTCACCCCAGCACCTGGCAGGGCCAGCGGTACTTGTGCCATGTTAGGGGAGCAGGCTGGTGTGAGCCACTGGCTGGTTCTCATGTGCCTGGAGCTGGTCCAGGCACAGCCCACCAGCCTGGAGAGGTGGAGGTGGTGGGTAGGCTCAGCTGAGCTCCTGGGGCTGCCAGGTATTTCTGTCTCAGGCAGGTGAACCCCACAGTGACATGCTCCTCTGATTTACTGGTTTGCATACCACGGGGATCTCCCCATCCTTTGGCTCTGCACATGCTGCTGTGTATCACCCAGGGCACTTCCACCCACTGCTTCCTCCAGCCCTGTGGCTGTGAGCAGCCTTGCTGAGGATGAGCCATACCTCTAGGACTGAACAGAGCACCCATCAGCTTGGAAACCTGCTCCAGACTGGCTGCTGGTGCTGGAAGATGCCCTGGAGCAGGCTTCCTTCCTTAGCCACAAGATCTAAATCTGGTCTCGTCATCAAGCTGGGGTTTCCCTAAACTCCTTTCGCTCCAGAGCTGGCAATACTGGAACAGCTGTAACACCTGAGGAGATGGAAATATGGCATATGTGCCAGGCCCATCTGCTCCAAGTGCTTTGAGCTCCTTGCCAGGCTTTCCCTGCTCACCTCCATGCCGTGTCCCCAGCATTCAGCACTGTAGCAGAGCTCTGTCACTCAGACCTGCATCCCCAGCTCAGGTCAACTCAGCTTGCCATCAGGGACCAGTCACCTGGGTGCTTGCCATTAGGCACCTGCTAAATACCCACCAGCCAGAGCGTGCTGGTGGTGAGAGCTGTGCTCAGGCTGGCACAGCCTGGACCAGCCACCACCTGGCAGAGCCTCTTGGGCTACAGGGCCAGTGGGCAGAACTCACAGCCAAGGAGAGTCTGGGCTAGCAGTCCCACCAGTCTCCTGGGATCCACCTCTCTGGGAAACAAACAAAAATCTCCTGGCACCCCATGGCAGCTCAGACTCCATCCTACCCTTCTAGCTAGGGAAGGACCTGGAGCACAGTGTGTGCTGGGTGCTGCCTGTGTGTAGCTGACCTTTAGTGTCCTCCAGAGACACCTGCATGATCTTATGTGATGCTTCATGGTTGGCCTGCCCCTTTCCTTCTTTATGCCACTTGCAAGGGCTTCAAAATAAGCTGCTTGTGCTGTGGGTATGATACCCAGCACCCCTGAGAGCCATGCCTGTCCTGGGGCTTGGGCTCTCTTTTCCTAACACAAGCTTTTCTGTTCTCAGGCACAGAACATCCCACCCGTGGTTTTGCCCCATCCTGCTGACCTCCTGTTCCACTGCAGGCTGTGCAGGTTTGTGAGGAGCTGCAGCTGCAGCAGAGAGACTGAGTGTGTCCAGACCACCCCCACAGCCCTGTGAAGTTACAGCTTTGGCTAGAGGGCTCTTGGGGGCATGAGCATGGCATGGGTCTCTGGGTACTGTCAGGGTAGGCAGGCTGGCTCAGGGGGAAGGATCACTTCAGGCAGTCCCAGGGTGTCAGACTCTGCAGCATGGGCTGCCCGAAGCCAGGCACACAGCAGGCTGGAGGATGCAGGAGAAGCTTGGAGTGTGGGTGTCTCAGTTTTGAGACAAATTTAAGAGGAGACACTCTGCAATGAGTAGTCTCCTCTAAAGGGTGTCAACAATCCCCCTCCACTGGAAAAATGAATGCTAATAGAGGAAAGTGAAAAAAACCCTGAAACAACAGTTTATTAACAACAGTGGCCACAAGGCAAGGAAGAAAAGGAAACAAGTGCTAAACACCAAACTATCAGAGCTCACACCCTCCTCCCCCTCACTCCCCAACAGGAACAAAGACCCAAAAATCCTAGAGAATGGGGAAAACGTTGAGGAAATAAATACCCCTTCACAGCACATGGTATGAGATGGTGCCAGCTTTCACACTGAGGGAAGTGGAGCTTCCACAGAGGAGTTCCAGCAGGAGGCAAACCCCTGGTGGCTCTCTGGTGCCAATCTCCTGTCCAGGGCAGACGAAGCAGCTGGGCTGGATTCTCTGGTGTGCTTTCTCTGCCCTGCTCAGCTCCCCGAGGCTTGGGGCTGGAACAGGGTGGTGCACTTCCACCAGTCCCACTTCTCCAGCCCCCAACCAGCAGCTCTTCAGTTCACCTCAAGGCAGCTGAAAGATTCCTGCTGCAGCTTCTCCAAGGCAGGGAAGGGAAAGGCTTTTTGCCTGGGCTAAAAAAGCCCAAGCAAGTCAAGGAAAACCAAACCACACAGCGCCATGGAACACCTGGGCAGTGAGGCTTCGAAAATGCCACCAAAAAACCCAAAGCTCCCCCCGCTTCCCCAGCCCTGCACACATCAAGTCCCGAGCCTGAAAGATACAGCAACCATTTTTGGGCATAAAGCAGAGGATCTTGGAAGACACTATCATCATAAATCGCTCCAAGACAGTGGGTTAAGCAAGACCCAGTGGCAGAGAGATGAGTGGGGTGATCTTATGGAGTTCTTGCAATGAGAACTGATAATGTAAGAGTAGGACTTGCAACCCCTGGACAGGCATAATGTGATTCTCTTCTCCATGCACCCACCCTGCAGAGAGCATCCAGAAGCAGGAGAACACACAAACACCTGAAAGCAGCCTGGGGACCCAGCTATATGCAGACTCTCACCTGCTGAGGCACCTACAACAAAGGCACACACATCCACATGCATGCCAAAATGGAAACACAGCACTTGCATCGTCAGACAGGCATGAAGAGCTTCCTGTCTGCTCTGGAATGGGCTCAGCTGGATCTCAGATTCCAGCAGAAAAGACACCTTCCTCCTCCAAGGATGTGGGCTGGGAGGTTTGCAATGAACCAGAAGAGACAAACAGTTGGAGCTCACATTGATTTTTCCTCAGGCTCCCTTCCTGCATGTTCCAGGTTTGGGTGCAGGATGTGTCAGATCGTCATGGCCTAAGCATGGGGTGAGTGCTTGCTGGGAGCAGCCAGTGGATAGCTGGGCTGCATCTGGGAGTGGGAGATGCTGCAGGGAATGTGGTGGGCCTTGCAGCATCCTGGAGATAAGCAGGGATCCAGACTGATCCCCCTGAACATTGTTTAGGGCAAAGAGCTTCTGGGAATCCTCCACCTGCAGTGGACTCTGTACATCATGACTTGCATTGTGACTTAGGACACAGGAGAAGGAGGAATGGTTCAAACCCTGAGGGCAGGGTTACATTAGAGATTAGCAAGAAATTCTTCCCTGTGAGGGTGGTGAGGGCCTGGCACAGGGTGCCCAGAGCAGCTGTGGCTGCCCCATCCCTGAGGGTGTCCAAGGCCAGGTTGGACAGGGCTTGGAGCAACCTGGGACAGTGAAAGGGGGCGTGGAATGAGATGATTTGTAAATCCCTTCCAACGCAAACCACTCTATGACTTCTCTTTCTCTAAGGCAGCTGGGAGCATCCTTGTCCAAGAGGATGCTGGAAGGAGGTGCAGTCACAGTTCCAGAGGGGTGGTAGCAGAATACAGGTGACAGAGTTCAAGGAGGCTGAGCTGCAGTGGGTTTGCTCATGGCTGGAAGGACACGTGCAGAGGCAGCAAAGCCAAGTTTTGGCACCATGGAGGCTCTTGGTTCTTTGCCTGGGTGGGTGCCAGCACTGCCTACACCACGGTGGATGCTCAGGCTACTGGAACTGGGTCTGGAGGCCAGTGGCACCCTTGGGAGGCCAGCACTCAGCTGGCATTGCTGCCTGGGGAATAGGAAAGGGTTAGCAATCCTGGTGCCTGGTGATGCCTGCATCCAGGTATGTGAGGTATGTGTGGCACCAGCACACCTCAGCAGGGGAGAGACTCTCCTTGCCCTGGCTGGGCTGCCTGGAGACAGCTCTGCTTGAGCATGGTGGGGAGAGGGAGCAGGATGGGGGGGCTGTGCCCCACATCCCACACCCCACTGACAGAGAGGCTGAGTGCTGGCTCCAGCTCTGGTCCCTGGGGAATTTATCTGTCAGAAAAGCAGATGTCCCCACTCCATTGCCCCTGCACAGCCAGGATTTGCTTTGCAAAACCAGGAGCTGACATGCAGTGCATGGAGAGGGCAGCAAGCACACAGAGAAACTGCACACTGCTGGCTGTGTTCCTGTTATCCATGAATTGATCAGACAGGCTGCTATTATCACCACCACAGATCTCCACACCAGCTGCTGCCCAGGATCTGTGCTCTGGCTTCAGAGCCCATGCCACAGCGCCCACCAAGCCCCCGTGGTACAGGAGAGGGGGGGGCTGGTCTCTGGCACTGGAGCCAGTTGCTGTTGGAACGTGGCAGACAGTGGCTAACACTGCTGGCCACCACAGGGGCAACTCATTTCATTCCTCAGGCTGGGAACAGCCATGCTCCAACAGCTGCAGAGGATGTCTACATCACCCAAGCACAGCCCAAGGGGGTCAGGCTGGATCCAGTGGATGTCCCCAGTGCATGTTTCCAGAGCACCTGTGGGGACACCCTGTTCACCAGGGACCAGACCTTGGAGCTTATCCAGGCAAAGTTTTACCTTGTACCCCAGCAAAAACTGTCCCAGCCAAGGGAACTGGCAGGACCGGTCCCCACGCCTGCAGCTGCCACCAAACAATGCCTTGTTTTGACAAAGGAAAAGCAAACCACAGCCTCCAGCAGCCCCAGCCAAGCTGAGGCCAGAAGGAGATGGGTATAGACTTCCAGGGAGCCTGACAGGAGAGGAAAGGGAGAGAAAGGTGTCACTGCAGATTCCCAGGCTGAGGAAGGCTGTGGAGCTGGAAAAGGCCCAGGCAGATCACATCAACCAGGAAAATGCTGGGTTTTTTCAGATGCTGCTTTTTCAGTTCAGACAAAATCCCCAGGTGGGACAAGGGACAAAGGGGTGTTGAGGGGCTTCTCCTCCCCAAGTGCTTCTCTGTCCTTGCCTTGTCCCCAGGTGACCTGACCAGCTTCCAGGCTCTGCAGCATGGCTCCCCCCAGCAAAGTCCATGTTGCCCTGAGAAGTACAGGCTTGGGGCTTTCTGCTGCTGCCTGGGCACCAGCAGAGCACAGGGGCCTGAGTGTGGGGCACTGAGGACACCCAGGACAGTGCCTGGGGACCTGCTGTTTTGGGGGCTATGCCAGGACCCCTCCAAACAGCACCCAGTGGAGGTGCCCACCCTGCAGTGCCCTGGCTTGGGGACCTGCTCAGGAGCCCTGACATTTCCTGCTCCCTGCTGTGAGGTGTTGGGTCCACTGCACTGGGAGGAACAGCAATTCCCCCATGTGCAAATTCCCTGTGTGACCCATCCCAGAGGCTGGACTTTGGGTTTGCCACTGGGGCTGGGGGTGTGTAGGGCTTTTCCCCAGGGGAGCAGGAAGGCTTTGGGTACATGCTGGGGATTAAAGGCCCTCTCACAGGGCTGTGCATTGGGTAAATTTAACCTCCTGGCACTAAGAGCCTCCCATTTTCCATTGGTAATGAGGATGAAGAGCTGGGTGGGCTCTTCTGCTGCTGTCCTTCACCCACCCAGAGAAGGAACTGAGGCCAACAGGGCTTGTGCAGCAGCACATCCTCCTGCACACCAGCTCATTCCACACAGGGACAGTCCAGCACACAGGGCAGCATAAAGACTTCATTGTTCCCAGATGGAAATGATCATCCTGGTGACCTGGAAATACAGAGAAGCTCTGTCAGCAAAGCTATAGGGTTTCAAAAGCTGAGATCAAAGGGCCCTCTGGGTCAGACTCTGCAGGCCCTCACAGACACCTGTAATAAAGACACGTCCTTCTAATTATTCTCATTTTGGTTGCTAGAGTCACCAGGGCTGTGGGGCTCGCCCCTCACTCACGGAGCAGCAGAGGTGACAGGGACATGGCAGGAACAAAGGATTCTTGTGTGGGGATGGGTGGGTGCAGGGAGCTTTGGCAGAGCAGCATTTGCTCCCCTCTGCCTGCTGTGAGCCCCAGCCATGCCTCTTGCCCTCTCCCACCTTGCACCACCCTGGCTGGGCAGTTCTCAGTGATGTCCCCCTGCCCCTCTGCACAGCTGGGCACGCAGGAGGCAGCCAGCCCCACACTGGAGCGGTGCCACTGGGGACCTGACCTCTCCCAGCACAACCTGGCACCACCAGCACTGTGCACTGGGAACCTGTTCCACACCCTTTGCCAGACCCTGGAATCTCTCCCACAGCAGCTCTGTGGAGTGCTTTCCCCAGCCTCTTATCTCCTGGACTTCAGACCCCACCGTGGGACAGATAATGTATCTGCAGACACACCTCAAGCACACAACGATCAGCCTGTGAACGCTGGATTTCTCCCTCTGCTTTGAATTGGCAGAGGTGGTCCTGGAAATGCCAGGGCATTTTTTTGTGCAGCCCTGGCCACATCCCTTTGGACCGGGTCAGGGTGGCTCCTGGCACAGCAGGGACACTGTGGTCCCTCTGCCACTATGGGTGGGGTAGATGAGGGGAGGTGAGAAGTTATTTTGGGTACCCCTTTCAGAGGAGTAGAAACAGCTCCCCAAGTGCAGGGACAGGCACTCCTGTGCAGGTCCAGAGAGCAAAGCCTGCTGTGGCACATGTGGGATGAGCGGGCTCTGTTCTCAGCAGCTCAGGTTCAGTGGGTGTTAGGAGGAAAACTAGGACTGTCCCTGACCTCAGATGTCATAGGAGAAAATTAGCACAGCTGCCCAGCAAATGGCTGTGCTAATTAGAGCAGGAGGAGGAGGTGACATATTGTTCACAGTCTCTGACGGCCAAGGGTCAGCCAGGTCCTGGCCTGGCACGGGGTCAGCTCTGGCCATGGGCTGCAGAGCTCCCAAGGAGCCACATATGCAAGGTCTCACCATGCCTCTTTTTGGGTCAGATGGGCCCCTTGTCTGCCCCAGGTGCTGCTGGTTTGAACTTGGCTTGTCCTTCCCCAGCAGCACTGGAAAGATGCCTCCTCCCTTCCCTCCCCTCCACTGGGGCAGCCAAAGGGGCCTGAGAGTGGAGGGGGTTGGGGCTGCAGCAGAGGACATGCCTGGGGCTTAGAGAGGAGGGACAGGCAGTGCATGTGGGGTGGGGGACTCTGCTGATGGTGCACAGGGTCACCAACCAGTCCAGGGTCTGCTTCTCAGGATGGCACACAACGATGGCAAATGTAGTGTGATGGCATTAACCACCCTCCTGCTGGGCACCGGCCCTGTGTCCTCAGAAGCCACCAAGCTCTCTGTTCTGGGCAGTTTGGTCTGTCTGGTTCATGTGGCACAGTTTAAATCTGGATACTGTGTAAGCAGTCTGGGGGGACAGGGGGACACTGCTGGGGCTGGTGGCTGCAGGACTGGCACAGCCTCTGTTTGCCCTCATTTCTGCTCCTCCCGGCACAGCCGTGTTTGCCTTCACACGGTACCCAGTGCTGAGCAAACAGCACATGGGGACAGCCAGCAGCTGGCAGGGAGGGACAGCCCTGGCTGTGTCCCCAGGCCTGCCTCCCCCTGCTCCCCCCACAGCAGGCTTTGCAATAAAAACACAGATCCAGTTTGAGCTGGGAGGCTGCAGGGTGGGGAATGCTGGCAAGCCACCCTTCCAGAGCAGAAGGGTTGTTGCAGGCTACAGGAGGGATTCACAGCTTGCTTTCAGGGGTTAACAGGCCTGCATTATCCTGCAGATGCTGTCATCCCCATATCATGGTTGTGGGGATGACACAGGAATTTCTACTTGGGAAAGGCAACTTGCCCTGATTGGGTGGGTGCTGGGAGCAAGGGTGTATCCTGGATCTGAACAAGTCTAGCCATGACACCTGAACCTGCACCCTCCTCTGTGCCATCATTGTCCCATGGTCTCAGCCATGACAGGGTGCTGAACTCTGCTTTTTGTTCTTAGGGTTTGTTATCTCGTGTTTGCTGGCTGCAGACTCATGGCTGTCCACAGCTAATGAGTGGGGAGAGCTTAAGCACCCCAGTGACTTGTCAGGCTTCTCCCAGGCAAGTGGCCACTGGGAAACTGCACTGATCCATCAGATGGGCTGGTTTGAACTCATTTCTCCTTGTTCAGAAGGAAAACACTGAGACATCTACAGACCAGTCTGCTGACAGGGCAAAACCTCTCCAGACTCAGTCTGCGATGAATTCAAAGCAGGTAAGTTACACACTGATGGGTATAGGTGTCTTTTTTCAGCAGAAATGGAACAGTTGATGTGCTCATTTCTGTCCCTTGTGAGCTCTGAAGCCAAAACTGGAAGAAAGCCCGCGCTATACAAGCAAAAGAACAAACAACTCAGCTCTGTGTTTGGAGAGTGGCCCACAGTGTTATGTGGGCTCACCAGCTCCACATAGAACAAGCCTCAATTGACAGGGTTTGTTACAAGCACTATCCAGGTGTCCTGTGTGGTCATTGCCCTCCTGTGGCCATTCCCAGGCCAGCCAAGTCCACCTCTGTCTGTGTGGAGAAGGCTGGAGATGGTCCAGGCTGCTCTGGCCACCCCATCAGCAGCATCAGCTGTGCTCAGAGAAGCAGCTGCAATAGGTCACAGTGCTCCTACATCTCCACTCACCTCCCAGATTTGCTGGACCTCATCCTAAAGCTGTGCTGGCCATCAGCTTCTCCTGGTGATGAGCTTAAATCCCAGCTGCTCCCACTGAACCTGCCCCAGCCTCGCTAGACATGAGGTCCATGATGGTCTGCTCTTGGGAAACCACCAGCCAAGCTGCAGCAGGACTGGTGGGCATGACCCACGCACTCACACCATCACTGTTGGTCATCATCCCACAGGACACCAAAGGCTGGAGAGCTGGGTGTCCCCAGAAGCACACATTCCTCTCTGCAGGTCACTAACACTGAAAAGTGAGCACACACTGCTGGAACACCTCAGCCTTCCTGGGGTCCTGACCCAGAATTACCAAAGCTCCTGGATGGAGTCATCCCTGTGGACATGATCACCATGGGGCCAAGTGGATGAGACTGCAGCAGGAACTGCCCCAAGGATCTGATGATGCTCCTTGATGGAGGAGAGGCAGGAGCACTGTGCCATCTCCACTGAGAGGGAAGAAGATGCCCAGGTGTATCAGGCATAGGGTGGCCATGGTGGCACTGTGGTTAGTGAGACAACACTGATGGACAATAAACATGAGCATTTCAGCAGCTCCCCTCAATAGCCCAAGGCTACAGAGTTCCCTCCAGCCCACCTACCAGCTTCTCACCTGGTCTGCCCCCCAAAACACACAGACACTCCTCTCTGCAGGCAAGTGAGCTGTACCTTGGGAGGGGGTTTGGCCAGCTGAGCTCATGCCATGGAGAACTCTGCTGCTGCCAGGCTGTGGGAGTGAAGTCTCATGGCCACCAAGACCTGCAGTTTGGGTCGACATGAAGCTCCTCTGCACACGGGACAGCCCAAAATTGATCAAGACCATTCCTTTTCCTAACTGCAACCTCACTAAGTTTGGGCCCTGATCTTCCCTGCCCACTTCTCCCAGTCCCAGGAGCAGAGGGATTCTGGGGGATGTGGCATCAGGTGTCACATCAGCCATTCTGCAGCAGCCTGGTAGCATCTCCACCATGGTTATAAGCCAAAGGCATGGAGAAGCTGCCCACTGTGGCTGTAGCACTCTGTGTGCTGGTCCAGGTGTGGGATGAGCTTGTGTCAGGGCTGGAGCAGATCCAGACAAGCCCTGAAGCGCTGGATGTGGTATTTGCCTCAAGTCCTAGCCACAGGAAGCCACAGGTGCTGGAAGGATCCTGGGGAAGGCCTTTTACTTCTTGCCTCAGTGTCCCTTTCCTAAAAAGCCCGCAGCAGGGCTGGGGTGGGCTCTGGACTGGTGGCACCTGGGTGCCCTGGGCCTTTCCCACCCTCCAGGACACATGCCCAGCTCTGGGTGCCCGGGCCTGACCGTGGGGAGGCACCCCTGCCTGCACCCCGAGCTGCCGTGTTTTCCTTTCGAACCAGCTGTAGGCATTCACCTCCATAAACAAATATAAATCAGTCCCAGGAGCATGGCACCCGCCACGACAAAGGGGCCACTGTTGGCAGCCAGCTCTGCCTGCAGCGCTGTCAGGGCTTGCTCAGCAGGGCTCCTGCAGCCCAGGGCCGCTCTCCAGGCCCGGGGACAGCCCTCGGCCTCTCGGGGTGCTGGGGCGGAGCAGCTCCTGCCGTGGGAGGAGTGGGGAATTTCCACGCCGAGCCCAGGCCTCGGAAAATCCAGCAGCACGGGGAGGCACGGGGAGGCACGGTGCCAGGCCGAGGTCGGGCAGCGGGGCTGGGGACAGGCCTCCAGCCCCCATGGCGTGTGTGGCAGCACTGGGCAATGCCCCTGGGGCTGCGGGGCCCACATGAACTGCCCTGGTACCAGGCAGACAGGAGTCCTACAGCCCTTCCCCTCCCTGACAGCTCTTCCTTTCTCTAGAAAATGGGGGCAAGGTGCTGCCTTCATCCCAGTGGATACCTCAGCCAGCCCTGCATTAAAAGGAGTAAGAGCTCTGGCACACTTGCTGAGCCCCTGATCTGCTGTCCAGGGCCTGCACAGCTTGGTGTCAGAGGGCAGGGACACCTGTGAGAGCAGGACCACAGGGCTGCAGGCTGGGGGAAAGGAGGGCTTTCAAAATGGGCCTTACTTTGGGGTCTCCACTGGCACTTTCAGTGTTGCGTGTTATTTCTGTGGGCAGCAGGTTTGAAGGCAAATTAGTTTCAGGACCAGCACGTCTGAAAAGAGACAGAGCTCCCCAGAGTCTGCAGCCCCACAGGGGCACAGAGCCACCATCTGCAGCTGAGAGAACCACCCAAGGTGCTGGAGAAGCAGAGGTGTGTCAAGACCTCCACATCCCTCTTCTGGGAAACCACCAGTTCAGGCTGATGAGGTGTCCTTGGGTCTCCCCGGGCTGAGCCCTGATGTCTCTGCCTGCAGAGTGTCTGGGATGGAAGGCGGAATAGCAGACAGTGGGATCCCCAGCCACCGTGGGACTGCAGTGAGAGCAGGGAGGGCAGGGGCAGGAGCACCAGCACATCCAGCCCTGGCTTTGGCCACTGCACCAAGGAACAGGTAAATGGTGTTGGGGTCACCATGGCTAAACTGAGCTAAAAGCCTGGCCACCCTCAGCAGCCCTGGGAGACCCAGCAGGATTGCCAGATCCCCAGGTGTTCTGGAGATCTGGATGGGTGCCAGGAACCTCCCTGGCTTCCCACATCTCCACCGGGAATCCAGCCAGCTGCTCGTGAGCCCCAGATCCTTGTGCCCAGTGCTGGGGGAGGTGCACAGGAATGCAGCTCCAGCTGTTACAGACCCACCAGGCACTTGGCTGGGGGAATCCTCAGTCCCTTATCTTGGTTTTGCATGAGTCGGTGCTGTGCTTTATTTGTCCCAGGGCAATTTCCCTGCATCCTTCCGTCCACTCCCTGTGCCCCACTGCATCTCCACTCTCCTGGGGCGACCTAGATGAGGAGGCACGGTTCAGCATGGGCGCTGGCACTACCTACACTTGCCCTTTCTGTTGCTCATGACCCCAGGACTGTTTGCAAAATGAATGTCAGGGTGGTGCCGCACCCCATCTGACATGGCATTCACAGGGCTCCATGCGCGGGGGCCCTGCCCACACGTACACAGGTGTGCACACACACCTCCCACGGCTCACACACACCCGGTACACCACACCAGGGGTCTGCAAGGTGGTCCCTCCACCCACCAGGGCACCGAGGGACCCAGGGACCCCCTCTGGTGCTGGGTGCACCAGGCACGGTGCAGCTCAGCTGTGCCTGGCCGTGCCCCAGGTTTGCAGCTCTCCCAAACCTTCTCTCCTTTGCACTGCTGATGTGCCCCCTGCACTGGGCTGGTCCCTGGAAGCTCCCTGTATGGGTTCATCCCTCCTTAGGGCATCCTTCTGCCTCCATACAGGGCAGGTGCTCTCAGCTCTGCTCTTCCCTCCATCACCAGATCCTGGGGTGTGAGTGCAGCCCGGCCTGACAGCCTCCAACAAGCCATCAGGAGAGGGGGACAGATCTTCTGGCCACACACAAAGGTCACAGAAAGAGAAGTGACTGGACAACAACGTCTCTTGTCATACTTCAACATGAAAAAAGAAAATTCCCAACCATCATCAGGGCAGGGAGGAGCTGCAACCGTTTCCCAGGCCAGTGCCTGGAGCAAGGACCAGATGCACTGGTGGGGCAATGCTTGACCTGTCCACAAGAAGGGGGACTCTTGTAGTCCCCCAGCCCTTGGGAGCAGAGGTCCCTGCTGGTTCTTGCCCTGGGCTAGGACTGGAGCCGCACCACTCCCTTGCCAGTGTCCAAATGTGTGCTGGTGACAGGGATGGCTCTGGGACAGCATGGGCTTGGCAGGTTTGGGAGCATCCTTACGTCTCACGGTGCTTCCCCAGCCCCTCCTCTGTTTTCTGGAGACCTTGGCAGCAACTGAATCTTTGTACAGACCACCTGTGGCACCAGGTTTCCAGCCCTGAGCTCTCCAAGACAACCCTCTGAGTCAGCAGCCATGACCCCCTCCAAGACCCCAACCTTCAGCCCAAGGGGTGGAGCAGGGAGGGACATGGATGGGGGGAGGGATGAGGGCAAGGATCGTGAGTGTGTGTGTGTGTGCAGGGTTGGGATGTGTATGAGAAGAGGGTCTGTGCATGTGGGGGGGGGTACAGGGCAGGGGAAGGGGGCACAGCACCTCCCCAAAGCCATGGGGGATGAGCACATGGGGCTCAGGGGCTCAGGCTGTGCCATCTGCCAGCAGGAAAAGCAGTGGTTGGAACAGAAGAGAAGGAACAGTATTCTGTGAAGCATCACCAGGTCTCCAAGGTGCCCAGAGGGTCCAGTGCCCTGGGGTGGCAGAGCAGAAGGGCTGCTTTGCCCAGTCCCTGTGCCTTGCAGGGTCGTGGTCTCTCCAAAAGGAGTTTGCCCAGTTTGGTGGACAGGTGGCAAAGAAGAGCCTGGGGAGAGCAGAAGGTTGCTCCAGGGCTGTGGAATTGTTCTGCTCCATCTGAGCACATTGAAGCTGCTGGCTCTCAGGCTGGGAATGTGACAGTGGGGGACACACTGACTATTGAGGAGCCCCAGGCATGGAAGGAGGCTGTCATGCTGCAAAACCCATCACAGGGGCGGTCTGTTGATCCCATGCAGGTCAGGTCCCTGACCTGACCCAGATATGACCTCTCCTGATCCCAACCCACCTGTTCCGGCTTTGATGATAATTATGCCCTGCAGACTGTTCAGTCTCTGTGCCACACCTTGTAGGCGGGGGCAAAGTCTGCTGCTGCCTCCATTCGTGCCCCGTGGCTGTACCGCAGTGCCTGGTGCTGGCTCCTCCTGAGCCCCCCTTTCCCGGAGCTCCTGTGGAAAGGGGAGGGGGCTGCACCCTGCCTGCCAACCCAGCTCTCCTACCCCAACCCCTGCCCTCACCCTGTCCGTGCCCTGCGCCCTGCAGACCTTGAATAACCTGTTTCCCCTCCTCCTCTTGCCTCATGACAAAGCACCTGGCATGCAGTGCGGATATAACCACAGAGGAATGAGCTCATCGCCACCCCGGGGGCAGTGTGGGACAGTCACAGGGTCATCGGAGCTGCAGCCGGTGGCTCTTTCCCCATCCAGCTTTCCCTGTGGCACACCCCATGTTAGGCGCCTGTTTCCTCAGGATAAATGGGATTTGCTCACTCGTTGGGGACAAGGGGGGAACCAAGCTAAAGACTGCTGGAGGCTCTGCACTGAGAGTCCTAACATGCTGTTGTAGGCCCAAGAGGAAGAATTGGTCTCCCCAGAGCCCTGTGCACCAGGAGTTCTGCACAGTGCCATGTCACCCCTTGCTGTGCTGCACTCTCAGCCTTCCTCACCTCCCTCAGCTGGCAGAAGTTTGCTTTGAACCCTGGCCAGCGTGTCTGCCTCATGGAGACCTGATTGCTGCTTTCATCCCAGTGAGCTCCATCACCCTATCCCTGTGTTCTGGGACCCACTGACCCAGGGACACTTGGTGGCTTTTGCCTGGGCAGACTGAGATGGATGCCAGCCAGTTGGGCTGGTGTGTGTCCCCCACTGTGGCTGGCTTGCCAGGGCCCACCTACCTCTGCATCTGGGCAGCTGCATGGCACTCTCACCCCTGCCTGGAGGAGAGAGGCACAGCCCAGACCTCAGCGTGGTTTGTGAGGGGGCTGAGATGTCTGCAGTGCCTTTGCAAGGCCAGGCTGTTTGGCTTGTTTGGAATTGGCTGGGCAAGATGCTGCTGGTTGTCACTCAGGGCTGGAGTGGCCCAGCCAGATCCGGGAGGGTGTTTGTGACTCTCAGTTAATGCTGAGGTGCTGTGAATGCTGGAGGTCTCTGACCCCAGGTGAGCTTGTCCCTGCAGCTCTGAGGCCATCAGAGTGGGGCTGAAACTAGGAAAAAAACAGTGTGGGGTCACACAGCCCTTGGACACTGCCCAGCTGTGCCCCAAACAGGCCCTCACAGCCCCTGCTGGGGACACATTTGGGAGGAGGGGTGCCAGAGCAGGCAGGGTGCTGGCTAGCAGGTACAAACCTGAATTCACCATCACCTGATAAAATGACAGTGATGGGCAAGAGTCCCCCCATGTTCTGCTTGCACCTTCACCAGGCAAGGCTGGGGGCCAGCTCCTGACACCTGGGGGGTCTGTTGCCCGAAAACAGGGAGCACTTACCCTATATCATCAGGTGCCCTTCCCTGTTGCCTCCAGCTGGGCTGGATCAGGGCATGACACACCACCGTGATTCCTTGGTCCCATCAGCATCCCTCAGGGATTTCTGCCCATCCCAAAGCCCTTCTCAATCCAGGGAGCTGGGAGCAAAGAGACAGGCTGGGGTGTGTATGGCTGGCTGAGGGTGAGGGGACACCTGGGCATCATCACCTGTGGGTGATGGAGGTGGGACATGTGTGTGGCTTGGGCCACCACCATGTTGGGTGCAGCCTGCCTGAGGGAGTGTGTATGCCCATGGGTGAGGAGTTGTGTGGGGACTTGTGTGAGTAACTGCATGTGAGTAACCCTGTGAGTAACTGCTGACACACCTGAGTGTTGCAGTGTGCATGTCTGTGTGTGTCTGTGTGCACACCTGCAACTCACACTGTGCATCTACCTGTGTGTGTGCCTGTGTGTGACTGCCTGTAACCCTCCTGCTCTGCCTGGATCAGTTGTGTCTCTGTGTTTGGGAGTGTTCCCAGTGTCACACACGCTGGATGTGCCCATAACTGTGTGTCTGCAGTGTCTGACCTTCCGTGTGTGTGGTGCAGCTGAGTGTCTGTGTGGGTAACAGGACATGGTGCAGGGTCACAGAGCCATGGAGGCACAGAACCGTGGGAAGGTCTGGGTTGGAAGGGGCCTTGAGGGTCATCCTGTTCCACCCCTCTGTCGTGGGCAGGGACACCTTCCACCAGACCAGGTTGCTTCAAACCCCATCCAGCCTGGCCTTGGATGCTTCCAGAGATGGGGCAGCCACAGCTGCTCTGGGCACCCTGTGCCAGGGCTTCAGCACCCTCACAGGGAAGAATTCCTTCCTGATCTCTAAGTCTCTCCTTTTTTCAGTTTAAAACTCTTCCCCCTTGTCCTGTCACTATCTTCCTGGGTCGAAATTGCTCACCCTCTTTTTTATAAGCCTCTTTTAGGCACTGGAAGGGGCTCTAAGGTCTCCCTGGAGCTTTCTCTTTTCCAGTGTGAACAACCCCAGCTCCCTTTCTCAGGATATCCTCACCCAGCAGTGTGTCACCTCCTGGTTCCCCTCTGTGGTGGGGCACAACTGTCCCTGCACGGTGGCACTGGAGCTGGGGGCACCACTGCTCCTCCTGCACCTCCTGCTCCTGCAGCAGGTGATTCCTGGCAGGACCCCGGCAGGTTGGGACAGGCAGCGGGTGCCAGCCACTGCCCCCACCCTTGCTCTACCTGTCAGACAGGTGGAGCTGGCCACCTGCCACCACCTGCCACCGTCACTTCTGGGAAGGGAGGATGCGGGAGGGATGGGTCTGCACAAAGGCTGAAGACCTGCCCACAGGTAAAGTGACCCTTGGGACCTGCTCCCTGGGACGGCTTGGGAAGGGCTCCCAGTACCAGAGGGCCTAGGAAGCCTCAGGGCTTCCCTGCAAGTGCCCAGGGAGAGGGGACAGACAATCAGCTCCTCCATGTGCCTCTCTCCTCTCCTGCTGTGCTCAAAGAACCCTTGAGGCACATGCCTGGGCACTCCCTCTTAGTCCTGTTGTTGGAGAAGGGTTTCCTGCACATGGATTCCACCAGCCTGTTAGGGTGGAGGAGGTGAAGGGCTTCTCCTCGGGTAAACCCCAAGGGACTCAGTGTCCATCTGCCCCTCTGGATCCTACACAGAACATCTTGGTGACTGCCAGAAGCACACCTGGGGCCAGACACTTTCTGTGCATCCTGGTGGACCTGCTGCCTGCTCTGGCCTCGCTCCTGACAAGGCCAGCACCTCAGATGCCACCAGCTGGAGCCCAGTGTCAGACAGAGCCAGGACTTGCTGTGCTCAGCTGGGTACACTGGGAAGGTACAAGGAAGAAAACTGGGATAGGCACCTCCATACCCAGGAGCCTGTGCAGACCTCCCAATGGCACAAGCCACACTGTGCCCACTGTGTCAGAAAGAGCCAGGGTGCTGGACACCTGGTGCTGGAATAATGCAGATCCCATGGGGAAAGCACAACTGTCTTATCCCTCAGGGTTTTTGCCCCACCACTGTGGCCCAGGAACTGGGCTTCTTCTCAGTTCACCCTGCTGCACACCCCCAAACATGCCTTATGTAATGGCACTGGTGTTTGTGGCTCCCACAGAGAGTGCTCTGAAACTCGTTTTAGAAAGGCCTGGAGCGATGAGATCTTGTCAGACCCACCCTTTGCCCAAGAGCAGGCTCAGGCCTGGACTTGCTCACCTGCAGTCCTGAAGGCAAAGGCTGGAGGAGCGCCAGCTCTCCAGGGAGCCTGAGGATCACACAGGAGCTGCCACCTGGCAGCCACACAATGGCAGCCCCTTGGCCAGCTGGATGCACCCCAGCTGAGGCTGGCATCCATGGCCTGGCCACTGTGGCCACAGGCACTTTGCCCTGGGGTGTGTTTCAGCAGCAGAGACCCTAGTGTTACATGAACATATAAGTTTCTCTGCATGCAGGCCTGCAGAAAAATCTTCCCATGGGAAAGCATTCTTTTTACTGTCTTTTTACCCTGTACAATTTTCTGTAAACAAAATCTCGGAGCTGTGTTTCAAGGACATTTGGATTTCTCTGCCTGTCTCCTGATATGGGAGATGGGGGTTTTCTTCCTTTCAGCCTATGAGGTGAAAAGTTACTCTGTTTGTAACTTTTCACAGTAAAAATCAGTTACTCTGATTGTGTAAGCTATTCTGGCATTCCTTGGACGGAGCTGGAGGCAGGAGCTTCAGATGCTCCGTACTGGGCAGATAATAGCCCAAATCCTTCTGAACTATGGAGTCATGTTAATAAATCATATTTAGCCTTCTGATATTATTGTCAAGAGTCCTTTGTTACTGCACGGACCTACTGCATGGCAATACCCCAACACCCAGGAGGTGAGTTCCCTGGATGAGGAAAGCCCAGGCAGGGGGATCTTCCCCCAGCCAGATCAGTGTGAAGTGATACCTTCCAAGGTTTTGTGTTGGGGTGACCAGGAGTAGATCCTCAGCTCTTCATCTCCCTGGCTCACGCCTTACAGCAGCTATTCCAAAAGCCCACCTGAGTCCTTTTAGGCCTTTATAATAGCTGTTCTGGAGGAAGTCTATGCCCAGAACACACGGCGCCTCTGGGCTGGTCACTACAGGATGTTTCTGTCACTCCTTCCCAGTCAGGCTGACCTCGGCTTCCACCAGGGTCAATTGCTGCGATCCCCCCGTCACACCAGCAATGGAGACAGGCTCCGCCCCCACATGTCCTGATGGTATCAGCGTACACTGCGCACCAGTATCAACTAAAGCATCGTATCTTTGTGGCTCTGATGTGCCAGGCCATCGGATCCACACCGTCCAAAAGACCCAGTTTTCCCGTGCCTCTTCCTGGCTAGAGGCAGGGACCCTCTAANGAATTTGTTTTCTAGAGGAAAACCCTTTAGGGGAATTTCTTCCAAATTTACCCTAAACTAGGACATTATTTCTTTCCTGGGCTACATACTAGAGGTTCCTTCAAGGGGATCCGACAGATCATCCTCCCTTCTGTAATACCCAGCAGCTCGGCCATGGGAGGCTGAGGCTACCTTCACTTTAGTGGAGCTCCCTCAGTTAGTGTCACATCCTTTAGAGATGGAGGGGGCTCTGACACCTCAGCCCCAAGGACACCTTTGCCCTGGGGCTCTGGCAGAGAGCAGGGCTGACGCAAGAGACACGCAAACCTGTTTTGTGCTCAGCGGGTGTGCCCGCAGCTCTCAGGGCACCACCAGCCCTGTCCTGGCCAACGGGCACACTGGGCAGGTGGAAGCCTCTGGTGTTTTTGGACAGTGACAGGAAAGGCTAAGGGAATATGGAATTGTTCAGCCTGGAGAAGAGAAGGCTCCAGGGAGACATCAGAGCCCCTTCCAGTGCCTAAAGGGGATCCAAGAGAGCTGGAGAGGGATTCTGGACAAGGGCTTGGAGTGCCAACACAAGGGGAAATGGCTTCCCACTGGCAGAGGGCATTGTTAGATGGGATATTGGGAAGGAATTCTTGGCTGTGAGGGTGAGGAGGCCCTGGCACAGGTTGCCCAGAGCAGCTGTGGCTGCCCCATCCCTGGAAGTGTCCAAGGCCAGGTTGGATGGATCTTTGAACAACCTGGGATAGTGGAAGGGGTCTCTACCCATGGCAGGGGGTGGAACAAGATGGGTTTTAAGTTCCCTTCCAACCCAACGGTTCTGTAATTCAGGGACAAGCGGGCAGGGAAATACAGCAAACACCACAGCACAACATAGTGCGTGGCACAGCAGGCCAGATATTTTATTATACCTGTCTCCTATCTCCACTTACTGACCCTTGGAATCCTGCCAGGAAGACACACAGGAGGGTTGTGATGCTCCTGTCCATGGCCATGGTGGTGCTGACCTCCCTGCCTGCCACAGGGTGACACACTGACTGTGTGGTCATTCCCATTTCCTCCCTGCACACATTTTCTCCCTTGGAACATTTCTGGCCATTGGCAGCCTTCATGGCATACCCAGTGCTGCAGGTGAGGAATGCCCAGAATCCTTTGTGGAGCACCCAGAGAGAGACATTTCCCTTTCCATTCAGGTGGACACAATGAAATGCTCAGCAAGAGGTTCCCCATGTCTCTGGCTTCATTAGGCATCATTGCAATGCAGCAGCGTGGTAGCTTCTATATTCCAGTTCTCACAGCTCCCTTGCATCTCCTCTCAGGCATTTCAGACACCACTGCTCCTCATCTTCCTTCTCCCCCACCACAGCATTCTGCTCTCCTTCCTCTCTGACTGCATGTGCTCTGTGCTGGGATTCTGCAGCAGGGGAAGGTATGGAGCTCGCTCACACACCTGGAGCAGGGCAGGTGAGCCCAGGTGCAGTGCCCTGGCCACACTGGCTTTCAACATTCTGAAGATTAACTCTTCAGAGTTACTCTTTTTGAAGAGTAACTCTTGCTACTTAGTGCCTTCTGAACTGGGGCCAGAATGTACCCAAATGGTGAGCTCAAACACCTTAATTTACTATGTGTATTCTCAGTGAAAACTTACAGATGAACATGTGGCCATGACTGGGTGGGAAGGTCAGCAGCAAGTGGAGGAGACTGGTGCTCCTGGTGACTTCACTGTGAAATGAATCTGCACAGGCTGGAGGAAAGAAAATACCAGCTGGGAACTGCAGCCTGTGAGTTCACACAGCTCTGTCCCCCATCACACAGCCACAGCATCTGCTGCTGCCCCTATCCCACGATCCCCATCTCATCACCAAGCCCCAGGCTCCAGTCCCAAGCCTCTCCTGAACACTTTGAGGGCTGCATGTCATGATGGCTTGGCAAAGGGCTTCTGGGCTTGTTTGCCTGTGGCCCACTCAAGAGGGAGTGAAGAGCTAGTGATACCTGATTGCCTGTGGGAGCTAGTGGTACCTGATTGCTCCTCCTGCCTGAGGAGCTCTCAGCAGGCATTGGTCAGTTGAAGTGAAATGTCTGTGTGATGGAAGCTGCAGCAGCCCCTGACAGCCTCTTTGGCATCTGCCAGCCCACCAGGGATGCCAAGAGCTTGGCTGGGCCCTTCAGTTGGTGCTTTCCCATTCCTGGACTCCCCAGCTTGTGCTCTCTGCCCAGCAACTCCATTTCAAGCTGGTGGAGTGCCAGGCCCCATATCATGTTTGGTGAATAACAAAGGGCAGGGCTGGCCAGGAAACAAGAATGCAATGAACATTTCTTTTGATTCCACAATGAAACAGGCCTGTGATTCTTGGTGGCAATGAGGTAGAGAGGGGAATGAAGGAAGCTGGGAGATATCTACCCAAGAAGACCCTTTTCAGGATGCCAGAAACCAAGGGCTGAAGATGTATCCCACCCTGGGCAGTCTGAGATCTGGTATTTTCTGTAGGAGGGGAAGCATTTGAGCAGAAACAGAAGCTGGGGAGGATGCAGAGATGCAGCTTTGTCAAACTCGTGTGAGAATAAATCTTTGAGCTGGAATCAGGTCATGCAATCAGAGTCCTAGAATGGTTTGTGTTGGAAAGGATCTTAAAGATCATCCAGTTCCACCCCACTGCCATGGCCAGGGACACCTTCCACTAGACCAGGTTGCTCCAAGCCTCATCTAGCCTAGCCTTGACTTCCAGGGATGGGGCAGTCACAACATTTTTGGGCAAACTGTTCATGAAGTCCATCCCTGAGGAGCAGGGACCAGCCAGCGTGGTCAGCAGGAGCCAGAGTGCAAGCAGAGCTCTGATCCCAGAGAAGCACCAAGCACAGCATGGGGCCAAGAGGATGAGACAGTCCCTCCCCATGGGTGATAGGGCAGCTTCTGCTTTACTCTCAGGCTGCAGCGAGAATGTCTGGAGCTGAATCACCAAGTGGCAAACCAGGAGCCAACCATTTGGGAGCTTGGACCCTCCAGTCCCATCCTGCATGTACAAGCGAAGGATGTCCTGGTACAGCCCCCGGGAGCTCTGGCTGGAAGCAAGGGATGGGTGGGATGCACAAGCTGAAATGCAGTGCTGAGCACAGGGAGAGGGGAAGATGGCCATGAACAGGCAGAGGCATGTAGTGTGTCCCAGGGTGGCACCCTGCTTCCCCAGGGTGGTACCCTCGTGCTCTGGGGGTGCTTCCCGATGTCACTGGCTACCCACTGCCTCTGGTTCCAGGCAACTGCACCAGCTTCCCCATTCCTCCAGTGGGAACAGCCATTCCCTTGTTAAGCAGCCAAACAGCCCAGGGGTGCCAGATGAGCTCCTGTCAGCAGGCAGCTGCCCTGGCCAAGCAGGCACCCCTGGCAGCTGCTGCTGGAAGTGATTATCAAAGAAACCGTGAGGCAGGGGGAGGGTGTTCTGGGAGCCCAGGTAACTGCCCCAGGTATCTGCCCCCAAGTAACTGCCCCCGGTAACTGCCCCCAGATAACTGCCCCAGGTAACTGCCCCAGGTAACTGCCCCAGGTAACTGCCCCCAAGTAACTGCCCCAGGTAACTGCCCCAGGTAACTGCCCCCAGATAACTGCCCCAGGTAACTGCCCCAGGTAACTGCCCCCA